>JBAIZL010000006.1:139883142-140083142 GCA_036971475.1 Prosapia bicincta
CCAAAGAAGGGATCTTCACCTACAGGATCCTATCCTGAAACTAGAAAACATCAGTAAAAACACACGAGAACCACCCAAAGAAGGATCTTCACCTACAGGATCCTATCCTGAAACTAGAAAACATCAGTAAAAACACACGAGAACCACCCAAAGAAGGATCTTCACCTACAGGATCCTATCCTGAAACTAGAAAACATCAGTAAAAACACACGAGAACCACCCAAAGAAGGATCTTCACCTACAGGATCCTATCCTGAAACTAGAAAACATCAGTAAAAACACACGAGAACCACCCAAAGAAGGATCTTCACCTACAGGATCCTATCCTGAAACTAGAAAACATCAGTAAAAACACACGAGAACCACCCAAAGAAGGATCTTCACCTACAGGATCCTATCCTGAAACTAGAAAACATCAGTAAAAACACACGAGAACCACCCAAAGAAGGATCTTCACCTACAGGATCCTATCCTGAAACTAGAAAACATCAGTAAAAACACACGAGAACCACCCAAAGAAGGATCTTCACCTACAGGATCCTATCCTGAAACTAGAAAACATCAGTAAAAACACACGAGAACCACCCAAAGAAGGATCTTCACCTACAGGATCCTATCCTGAAACTAGAAAACATCAGTAAAAAAACACACGAGAACCACCCAAAGAAGGATCTTCACCTACAGGATCCTATCCTGAAACTAGAAAACATCAGTAAAAACACACGAGAACCACCCAAAGAAGGATCTTCACCTACAGGATCCTATCCTGAAACTAGAAAACATCAGTAAAAACACACGAGAACCACCCAAAGAAGGATCTTCACCTACAGGATCCTATCCTGAAACTAGAAAACATCAGTAAAAACACACGAGAACCACCCAAAGAAGGATCTTCACCTTACAGGATCCTATCCTGAAACTAGAATACATCAGTAAAAACAACGAGAACCACCCAAAGAAGGATCTTCACCTACAGGATCCTATCCTGAAACTAGAAAACATCAGTAAAAAACACACGAGAACCACCCAAAGAAGGATCTTCACCTACAGGATCCTATCCTGAAACTAGAAAACATCAGTAAAAACACACGAGAACCACCCAAAGAAGGATCTTCACCTACAGGATCCTATCCTGAAACTAGAAAACATCAGTAAAAACACACGAGAACCACCCAAAGAAGGATCTTCACCTACAGGATCCTATCCTGAAACTAGAAAACATCAGTAAAAACACACGAGAACCATCCAAAGAAGGATCTTCACCTACAGGATCCTATCCTGAAACTAGAAAACATCAGTAAAAACACACGAGAACCACCCAAAGAAGGATCTTCACCTACAGGATCCTATCCTGAAACTAGAAAACATCAGTAAAAACACACGAGAACCACCCAAAGAAGGATCTTCACCTACAGGATCCTATCCTGAAACTAGAAAACATCAGTAAAAACACACGAGAACCACCCAAAGAAGGATCTTCACCTACAGGATCCTATCCTGAAACTAGAAAACATCAGTAAAAAAACACGAGAACCACCCAAAGAAGGATCTTCACCTACAGGATCCTATCCTGAAACTAGAAAACATCAGTAAAAACACACGAGAACCACCCAAAGAAGGATCTTCACCTACAGGATCCTATCCTGAAACTAGAAAACATCAGTAAAAACACACGAGAACCATCCAAAGAAGGATCTTCACCTACAGGATCCTATCCTGAAACTAGAAAACATCAGTAAAAACACACGAGAACCACCCAAAGAAGGATCTTCACCTACAGGATCCTATCCTGAAACTAGAAAACATCAGTAAAAACACACGAGAACCACCCAAAGAAGGATCTTCACCTACAGGATCCTATCCTGAAACTAGAAAACATCAGTAAAAACACACGAGAACCACCCAAAGAAGGATCTTCACCTACAGGATCCTATCCTGAAACTAGAAAACATCAGTAAAAACACACGAGAACCACCCAAAGAAGGATCTTCACCTACAGGATCCTATCCTGAAACTAGAAAACATCAGTAAAAACACACGAGAACCACCCAAAGAAGGATCTTCACCTACAGGATCCTATCCTGAAACTAGAAAACATCAGTAAAAACACACGAGAACCACCTAAAGAAGGATCTTCACCTACAGGATCCTATCCTGAAACTAGAAAACATCAGTGAAAACACACGAGAACCACCCAAAGAAGGATCTTCACCTACAGGATCCTATCCTGAAACTAGAAAACATCAGTAAAAACACACGAGAACCACCCAAAGAAGGATCTTCACCTACAGGATCCTATTCTGAAACTAGAAAACATCAGTAAAAACACACGAGAACCACCCAAAGAAGGATCTTCACCTACAGGATCCTATCCTGAAACTAGAAAACATCAGTAAAAACACACGAGAACCACCCAAAGAAGGATCTTCACCTACAGGATCCTATCCTGAAACTAGAAAACATCAGTAAAAACACACGAGAACCACCCACAGAAGGATCTTCACCTACAGGATCCTATCCTGAAACTAGAAAACATCAGTAAAAACACACGAGAACCACCCACAGAAGGATCTTCACCTACAGGATCCTATCCTGAAATTAGAAAACATCAGTAAAAACACACGAGAACCACCCACAGAAGGATCTTCACCTACAGGATCCTATCCTGAAACTAGAAAACATCAGTAAAAACACACGAGAACCACCCACAGAAGGATCTTCACCTACAGGATCCTATCCTGAAACTAGAAAACATCAGTAAAAACACACGAGAACCACCCACAGAAGGATCTTCACCTACAGGATCCTATCCTAAAACTAGAAAACATCAGTAAAAACACACGAGAACCACCCACAGAAGGATCTTCACCTACAGGATCCTATCCTGAAACTAGAAAACATCAGTAAAAACACACGAGAACCACCCACAGAAGGATCTTCACCTACAGGATCCTATCCTGAAACTAGAAAACATCAGTAAAAACACACGAGAACCACCCACAGAAGGATCTTCACCTACAGGATCCTATCCTGAAACTAGAAAACATCAGTAAAAACACACGAGAACCACCCACAGAAGGATCTTCACCTACAGGATCCTATCCTGAAACTAGAAAACATCAGTAAAAACACACGAGAACCACCCACAGAAGGATCTTCACCTACAGGATCCTATCCTAAAACTAGAAAACATCAGTAAAAACACACGAGAACCACCCACAGAAGGATCTTCACCTACAGGATCCTATCCTGAAACTAGAAAACATCAGTAAAAACACACGAGAACCACCCACAGAAGGATCTTCACCTACAGGATCCTATCCTAAAACTAGAAAACATCAGTAAAAACACACGAGAACCACCCACAGAAGGATCTTCACCTACAGGATCCTATCCTGAAACTAGAAAACATCAGTAAAAACACACGAGAACCACCCACAGAAGGATCTTCACCTACAGGATCCTATCCTGAAACTAGAAAACATCAGTAAAAACACACGAGAACCACCCACAGAAGGATCTTCACCTACAGGATCCTATCCTAAAACTAGAAAACATCAGTAAAAACACACGAGAACCACCCACAGAAGGATCTTCACCTACAGGATCCTATCCTGAAACTAGAAAACATCAGTAAAAACACACGAGAACCACCCACAGAAGGATCTTCACCTACAGGATCCTATCCTAAAACTAGAAAACATCAGTAAAAACACACGAGAACCACCCACAGAAGGATCTTCACCTACAGGATCCTATCCTGAAACTAGAAAACATCAGTAAAAACACACGAGAACCACCCACAGAAGGATCTTCACCTACAGGATCCTATCCTGAAACTAGAAAACATCAGTAAAAACACACGAGAACCACCCAAAGAAGGATCTTCACCTACAGGTTTCTATGCGGAATCTAGAAGAAACAGGGACATCGGACATTTACAACTCCTGTGCTAGTCCGAAAAAGTTTCAAAATGTTTTTTTTAAATTATTTTCAAAAATAAAAATTATTGAAAATATTTTTTCTAATTTTGAAATAAAATTGAATTGACTAAATATTATCCAATCACCTGGTATTCTTTAATATTAATCTATATTCAATGAATAAATCTGAATACATGTTTTTGAATTCTAATCTGTATTTGAATTTTTCAAGAGTAAATATTTACAGGCTCACAAATCAGTTCTATATTCGCACCAGACATTTCGTTCGGTAGTAAATATTACGATCGTCACGAAATACACGTAAACTGCAAAGTATATCTGTGTGAGTGATAATTGAATGAAAGAGAACAATTGTTCTATAGTTACAACCCCCCCCCCCACCATGTATCCATAGGAACAGGGTAATTGTTCTACTTACCTTTGTGACGTCGGAACAATAGATTTTATTTTAAAATCAAATGAAGGTATATATTTGAGTACATTACATTGCCTCTCCTAACTTTACAATATTTTCCTATGTTAACGAGTTTCGGAATGACTCCATCTTCAAAACGTAAATCGTACAGTACGATTTAAATTTTGAAAATGGAGTCATTCCGAAACGCGGCCACCCAGGAAAATTTTGTAAGATTCGGAAAGACAGAAAAATGTACTCAACATATAGAAATATTCCTAACAGAAATAAACATGAGTGTATTAAGAATTTCAAATAAAGGTTTTAACATATATTGAGGTATATACGCAACGGAAATTGTGCGTTCTTTCTCCATTTATTTATTTGTTGTATTCGCCTGGACGTTCACACCAGTACTGTATACTATTGGCGTAGGTCAGGATCAGATATAATTTACTATGTTTTAAATAGTTATGATTTGAATTCCACTCTTAAATATAATAATTGGAAATACGACTAATTGAGTTAAATGTATCATATCGGCAAGACATTAAACAACAAATGAATTTTCATAATTCTTTGTAAAATAATATTAGAAGATTGAGGGTAATCCCTTAGCTGACTCCTTTTCTAGACGTGTTTCATAAAAACATTTCCCCCTCTCGACAATTGTCTCAAATATATAACTTTAAAATTTATTATCTGCACTGTTATACCGTATGCGTAATTTTTGTAATGTCAATTGTCACAACAGCAGATGAATAATACGAATTTAATTAGGTTTACTTACTTAAGTGAAAGGTTTATGGTTTATTTAAGATTTATGGCTTATGAACAGAACCCCTAACCTAACTTTTCTTTTCATCTGTCAAAATGCTACTAGATTTTGGTGCCATAAAAACTAATTTAGTATGACTCAAACTAAATTAGAACTTTGATGCCAGTACATGATTAGCCTTACTTGAAAATATGTAAAAAGATATTGCTGTATAGTTAGAAAATGACTTGTTTTGAAATTATCTTAAAACTGAACTGTTAACAGCATCAGATTAAATATATTTAAATATGTGGACTTGTGTAGATACGAGTAAAATATCGTTACATACCAGATTTCTTATCTTGAACCAAATTTCCTATTTAGAAATTTTACGACAAACATAATATAAATACATATTGTTACACGCCGGTTTAATAATCTTTGATGCATTAAAAAAAATGTTTAATATATATTAAAACGGATGTCTCAAGAAGCCGTCTTATTTGAAGGGCCAACACTGAATGTACGAGTATGAATTAAAAATAGATTTAATGTGTATTACGTGTTTTTAGGAAATGTTATGAATAAATTATGAAACTGTTTATAATTTTTGAGTAAAATATAATGGATTTTTGTTTAAAAACTGTTACGGTTTTTGTTTAAGGAGAGGCTGTTTGTTTTAAACCTGTTCATACTCTGTGGCTCGAGTTGGCAAAATGTTCGCCAGTTATTATTTTTCTGACAAGGAGTCCGACTGCGACATCGGTTGACTTGATCTTGTTTTAAGATAAGGGAGGAAAATGGCAACGCCGCGCCGAGAGTGAAAAGATTAACGAGCTGGAATAATAATAATAAAAAAAACAAGAGAAAACAGAAGGAGGAGATGGAAGCGGGTGATAGATGTAAGAATTTGTGAGCAGTTGCCCGCGGTTGACAAGTCAATTCCGACGATGTGAAGCGACAAACAAAACCGGACCCTGCTTCGTAAGAGGGAAGTGACCCTCACGCAATGCCGCCTAAATTAGTATTCCAATATTGGCTTGTGCGATTACTTTGCCAGTAGTTTAGATTAGTATTTCCTATAAAATCGAATTAGCTTCTAAATAAAACAAAACATAATTTTGCCATAACAGATGTTTTGAAAAAAACCTATATTGAAAGATACATATACACATCATGGCAGACAGAAATGAATAGTAAAGCCTGGTAAAGATGATTATACAAGTTTCAAAATAGAAAAGATCATACAAAAAATTAATTCTTCATCGTCAAAGATGGCAATACGATAGTCAGCATGGTAAAATTAACAAATCACAGTTACCACACTGCAAGTGTTTTCTAACACGTTTTCTATCAAGTTATACGAACTAAGCGAGACGAGAATACCGTCGAAATAAATAGGGTAAACAAAAATATCAAAAAAATGGGTAGACTACATAGTTTATCAAAGGATCCTTGTCACTTAGTACCATATGCAATTTCATATATAACCTTAGTTTATCGATAATTCCTTCTCACCTAGTGTCACCTGAATCATTTAACACCATAGTAGTTTTTCAATATTCCCTTCTCACAAAACTTTTTATACCACCGTATTTTAACGCTAACTCCTTCTCGCTTAGTTCCACATGCACCATTTAACAAAATAGTGGTTTATCGACATTTCTTTCTCGCTGAATAGCACAGAACATTTTGTACAACCATAGTTTAACGTTAACTCCTTCACGCTTGGTGCCACATACATCATTTAACACCATAGTGGTTTATACACACTTCCTTCCCGCTGAATGGCACAGAACATTTTATATAACCGTAGTTTGACGATAACTCCTTCTCCCTTAGTGCCACACGCATCATTTAACACCATAGTGGTTTATCGACATTTATTTCCCGCTGAAAGGCAAAGAACATTTTATACAACTGTTGTTTAACGATAACTCCTTCTCGCTTAGTGCCACACGCATCATTTAACACCATAGTGGTTTATCGACATTTATTTCCCGCTGAAAGGCAAAGAACATTTTATATAACCGTAGTTTAACGATAACTCCTTCTCGCTTAGTGCCACACGCATCATTTAACACCATAGTGGTTTATCGACATTTATTTCCCGCTGAAAGGCAACGAACATTTTATACAACTGTAGGTAACCGATAACGCATTCTCCCTTAGTGCCACATGCATCATTTTACACCATAGTGGATTATCTATATTCCCTTCCCGCTGAATGGCACAGAGCGTTTTATACAACCGTAGTTTAACGATAACTCCTTCTCGCTTAGTGCCACATGCACCATTACCCACCATAGTGGTTTATCGATATTCCCTAACCGCTGAATAGAACAGAACATTATATACAACCGTAGTTTGACGATAACTCCTTCTCGCTTAGTGCCACATGCATCATTAATCACCATAGTTGTGAATTGATATTCCCTTCCCGCTGAGTAGCACATAGAGTTTTATACAATCGTAGTTTAACGATAACTCCTTCTCGCTTAGTGCCACATGCACCATTACCCACCATAGTGGTTTATCTTTAAAAACGTTTTGAAAGATAGAGGCTGTGTTTTCAATTATAGGATAGTAACGAATACTTGACAAACTTGTTAAAAGTTAGAGGCAGTTTATTCAACTGCAGGATAAGAAGGATACATGTCACAATGATAAAAAAAAGAGGCATTATATTCAACTGCAGGGTAAGAAGGAATACTTTATAAAAATTTTAAATTATAGAGGTAGTGTATTCAACTGCAGGATAAGAAGGAATACTTGATAAACATTTTAAAAAGATGGAGGCAGTGTATTCATCTGCAGGATTAAAAGGAATACTCGACAAAATATTGAAAAGACAGAGCAGTGTGTGAGAATGCAGGATAATAAAGGATACTTGACAAAATTTAAAAGGACAGAGGCAGTGTAATCAACTGCAGGATAAGAAGGAATACTTAACAAACGTTTTGAAAGATAGCGGTAGTGTATTCAATTGCACGATAGGAAGGAATACTTGATAATAATTTTAAAAAGATAGCAGCAGTGTATTCAACTTCTGGATAAGAAGGAATTCTTGACAAAATTTAAAAAGATAGAGGTGGTGTATTCAACTGCACGATTAAAAGGAATACTCGACAAAATATTGAAAAGATAGAGTCTGTGTATACGAATGCAGGATAATAAGGGATACTTGAAAAAAATTAAAAAAGACAGAGGCGGTGTACTCAAATGCAGGATAAGAAGGAATACTTGACAGAATTTTCAGAAGATAGAGTCAGTGTATTCAACTGCAGGATTAGAAGGAATTCCAGACAACATTTAAAAAAGATAGAGGTAGTGTATTCAACTGCAGCATAAGAAGGAATACTTGATAAATATTTTTAAAAAAATGGAGGCAATGTATTCAACTGCAGGATTAAAAGAAATACTCGACAAAATATTGAAAAGACAGAGGCAGTGTGTAAGTATGCAGGATAATAAAGGATACTTGACAACATTTAAAAAGACAGAGACACTGTATTCAACTGCAGGATAAGAAGGAATACGTAACAAACGTTTTTAAAGATTGCGGTAGTGTATTAAATTACACGATAGGAAGGAATACTTGAAGTGAAGGAAAGATAGAGGAAGTGTATTCAACTGCTGGATAAGAAGGAATTGCTGACAAAATTTAAAAAAATTTAGAGGTAGTGTATTCAACTGCAGGGTAAGAAGGAATACTTGATAAACATTTTAAAAAGACAGAGGCAGTGTATTCAACTGCATGATATGAGGGAATTCTTGAAAAAATCTTAAAAAGACAGAGGAAGAGTATACTAATGCAGGATAATAAGGGATGCTTGAAAAAATTTAAAAAAAGATAGAAGCAGTGTAATCAAATGCAGGATAAGAAGAAAACTTGACAATATTTTAAAAAAAGATAGAGGCAGTGTATCGAACTGCAGGATTGGAAGTCATATTCGACAATAGTTTTGAACGATAGAGGCTGTGTTTTCAACTGCATGATAAGAAGGAATACTTTTCAATATTATAAAAAGATAGAGGCAGTGTATTCAACTGCAGGATTAGAAGGAATACTTGACATGAATTTTTACAAGATAAAGGTAGTGTATTTAACTGCAGGATAAGAAGGAATACTTGCTAAACATTTAACAAGATGCAGGCAATTTATTCAACTGCAGGATAAGAAGGAATACTTGACAAACGTTTTGCAAGATAGAGGCTGTGTTTTTCAACTGTAGGATAAGAAGGAATACGTGACACAATTTAAAAAAGCTAGAGGCAGTGTATTCGACTGAAGGATATGAGGGAATACTTGACAAAATTTTAAAAAGACGGAGGAAGTGTATACTAATTCAGGATAATAAGGCATACTTGACAAAAATAAAATTAAACAGAGGCAGTGTACTCAAATGCAGGATAATAAGGAATATTTGACAAAATTTAAAAAGACAGAGGCAGTGTATTCAACTGCAGAATAAGAAGGAATATTTGATAAACATTTTAAAAAGATGTAGGCAATGTATTCAACTGAAAAGATAGAGTCTGTGTATACGAATGCAGGATAATAAGGGATACTTGACAAAAATTAAAAAAAGACAGAGGCAGTGTACTCAAATGCAGGATAAGAAGGAATACTTGACAAAATTTTAAAAGACAGAGTCAGTGTATTTAACTGCAGGATAAGAAGGAATACTTGACAAACGTTTTGATAGATAGAGGCTGTGTTTTCAACTGTAGGATAGGAAGGAATACTTGATACAATTTAAAAAAGCTAGAGGCGGTGAATTCAACTGCAGGATATGAAAGAATACTTGACTAATTTGTAAAAACACAGAGGAAGTGTATATTAATGCGTGATAATAAGGGATACTTGAGAAAATAAAAAATAACAGAGGTAGTGTAATCAACTGCAGGATAAGAAGAATACTTGACAATATTTGAAAAAAAGATAGAGGCAGTGTATTGAACTGCAGGATTGGAAGGAATATTCGACAATCGTTTTGAAAGACAGAGGCTGTGTTTTCAACTGCATGACAAGAAGGAATACTAGTGAATATTTTAAAAATATAGAGGCAGTGTATTCAACTGTAGGATTAGAAGGAATACTTGACATGCATTTTTACAAGATAGAGGTAGTGTATTAAACTGCTGGATAGGAAGGTAATTTTGACAAACATTAAAAAAGGTAGAAGTAGTGTATTCAACTGCAGGATAAGAAGGAATGCATGATAAAATTTGAAAAATTTAGAGGCAGTGTATTCATCTGCAGGGTAGGAAAATATACTTGAAAAAATTGTAAAAAGACAGAGGCAATGTGTTCATTTGCAGGATAAGAAAGACAAACTTGACACCTTTGACAAACCTTTTGAATGACAGAGGAGGTGTATTCAACTGCAGGTTAGAAAGGAATACTTGGCAAACTTTGTAAAAGATAGCGGCAGTGTATTCAATTGCACGATAAGAGGGAATACTTGATGAAAATTTTAAAAAGATAGAGGCAGTGTATTCAAATGCAGGATTAGAAGGAATACTTGATTAATATTTTAAAACGATAGAGGCAGTGTATTCAACTGCAGGATAAGAAGGAAGACTTGACAAACGTTTTGAATGATAGAGACTGTGTTTCCAACTGTAGGATAGGAAGGAATACTTAGCACAATTTAAAAAAGCTAGAGGCAGGGTATTTAACTGCAGGATATGAAGGGATAATTGACGAAATTATAAAAAGATAGACAGTGTATTCAACTGCAGGATGAGAAGGAATACTTGACAAATGTTTTGAAAGATATAGGCTGTGTTTTCAACTGCATGATAAAAAGGAATACTTGTCAAACGTTTTCAAAGATAGAGGCTGTGTTTTCAACTATAAGATAGGAAGAAATACTTGACAAACATTTAACAAGGTAGAGGCAGTGTATTCAATTGCATGATAGGAACGACTACTTCAAAAAATTTGAAAAAGTTAGATGCTGTGTATTACACTTCAGAAAAGAAGGAATACTTGACAAAGTTGTAAAAAGATAGAGACAGTGTATACAACTGCAGGATAAGAAGATATACTTGACGCCAATTAAAAAGCCCTAGATGCAGTGTATTCAATTGCAGGATATGAAGGTATACTTACCAACGTTTAAAAAGATAGAGGTAGTGTATTCAACTGCAGGATAAGAAGGATACTTGACACAATGTTAAAAAGATAGAGGCAGTATATTCAAGTGCAGGATAAGAAGGTATTTTTTACACAATTTTAAAAAGATAGTGGCAATGTATTTAACTGCAGGTTTAGAGGGAATACTTGACATAATTTAAAAATCTAGAGGCAGTGTATTCGCCTGCAGGATATGAAGATATACTTACCAAAGTTTAAAAAGATAGACGCAGTGTATTCAACTGCAAGATAAGAAATACATTACAAAGATTTAAAGAGATAGATGCAGTGTATTAAATTGCACGATAAGAAGGAATATTTGAAAAACGTTTCGAAAGATGGAGGCTGTGTTTTCAACTGTAGGATAGGAAGGAATATTTGACAAACTTTTTAAAAGATAAAGGCAGTGTATGTATCTTCAGGATTAGAAGGAATAATTGACAAACTTCTAACAAGGTAGAGGCAGTGTATTCAACTGGAAGATAAGAGCGAATTAATGACAAACGTTTTAATAGACAGAGGAGGTGTATTCAACTGCAGGATAAAAAGGAATTCCAGACAAAATTTAAAAAAGTAGAGGCAGTGTATACAACTGCAGGATAACAAGGAATAGTTGACATGATTTAAAAAAACTAGAGGCAGTGTATTCAACTGCACAATTGGAAGGAATCCTTGAGAAAGTTGTAAAAAGATACAGGCAATGTATACAAATACAGGACAAGAAGGAATACTTGACACAATTTAGAAAAGCATTAAAGGCAGTGTATTCAATTGCAAGATATGAAGATATACTTACCAATGTTTAAAAAGATAGAGGTGTGTATTCAACTGCAGGATTAGAAGGAATACTTGACAAACGTTTTGAATGATAGGGGCTGTGTTTTCAACTGTAGGATAGGAAGGAATACTTGACAAACTTTTTAAGAGGTAGAGGCAGTGTATTTAACTGCAGCATTAAAAGGAATACTTGACAATCCTTTAACAAGGTACAGGCAGTGTATTCATCTGCAAGATAAGAACGAACTCTTGACAAACGTTTTGACAAAGACAGAGGAGATGTATTCAACTGCAGGATAGAAAGGAATACTTGGGATAATTTTTAAAAGATAGCAGCAGTGTATTCAATTGCACGATACGAAGGAATACTTGACATAATTTTAAAAAGATAGAGTCAATGTAGTCAACTGCAGGATAAAAGGGATGCTTGACACAATGTTAAAAACATGGAGGCAGTGTATTCAAGTGCAAGATAAGAAGGAATACTTGATAAAAAATTTAAAAAGACAGAGGCAGTGTATTCAACTGCAGGATAGGAAGCAATACATCTCAAATTTGGAAAAAGATAGAGGCAGTGTATTCGTTTGCAGAATAAGGAGGAATACTTGAAGAAGTTTGAAAAAGTTAGGAGCAGTCTTCGTTAACTGCAGGAAAGAAGGAATACACGACAAACTTAAAAAGATAGAGTCAGTGTATAGAACTGCAGGATATGAAGGTATACTTACCAAAGTTTAAAAAGATAGTGGCAGTGTATTCAACTGCATCATAAGAAGGAATCCTTAATAAAATTTTTATAAGATAGGGGCGGTGTGTTCAACTGCAGGATAGTAAGGATACTTGACACAATGTTAAAAAGATAGAGGCAGTGTATTCAAGTGCAGGATAAAAAAGAAAACTTGACAAAAATTTTAAATAGACAGAGGCATTGTATTCAACTGCAGGATAAGAACGAATACTTGACAAACGTTTTGAAAGATCGAGGCTTTGTTTTCAACTGTAGGATAGGAAGGAATACTTGAAAAACTATTCAAAAGATAGAGGCAGTTATTCAACTGCGGGATAAGAGAGATACTTGACACAATGTTAAAAAGTTAGAGGCAGTGTAATCAACTACAGGATAAGAAGGAATACTTGAAAAATTTTGAAAAAGATAGAGGCAGTGTATTCATTTGCAGAATAAGGAGGAATACTTGATGAAATTTGAAAAAGTTAGAAGCAGTGTATTACACTGCAGGAAAGAAGGAATACATGACTTTTTTTAAGAAGATAGAGGCAGTGTATACAACTGCAGGATAAAAAGGAATAATTGACACAATATAAAAAAGCTAGAGGCAGTGTATTCAGCTGCAAAATATGTAGGTATACTTACCAAAGTTTAAAAACACAGGGGCAGTGAATTCAACTGCACGAAAAGAAGGAATCGTTGACAAAATTTTAAAAAGATAGGTTCAGTGTATTCAACTGCAGGATAGTAAGGATACTTGACACAATGTTAAAAAGATAGAGGCAGTGTATTCAAGTGCAGGATAAAAAAGAAAACTTGACAGAAATTTTAAATAGACAGAGGCATTGTATTCAATTGCAGGATAAGAACGAATACTTGACAAACGTTTTGAAAGATCGAGGCTTTGTTTTCAACTGTAGGATAGGAAGGAATACTTGAAAAACTATTCAAAAGATAGGGGCAGTGTATTCAACTGCGGGATAAGAGAGATACTTGACACAATGTTAAAAAGTTAGAGGCAGTGTAATCAACTACAGGATAAGAAGGAATACTTGACAGACGTTTTGAAAGATAGAGGCTGTGTTTTCAACTGTAGGATGTGAAGGAATACTTGACAAACTTTTCAAAAGATAGAGCCAGTGTATTCAACTGCAGGATAAGAAGGATACTTGACACAATGTTAAAAAGATAGAGGCAGTGTATTCAACTGCAGTATAAGAAGGAAGACTTGATAACAATTTTAAAAAGATAGATGCAGTGTATTCACTGCAGGATAGGAAGGAATACTTCACAACCTTTTAAAAAGTAGATTTTTGTTCTTGGCGAAAAACCAAGTGTGGTTGTCATCGCCATACAACAGCCAAATATATACAAAAATAGTTACATAAAACAGAATAAAATTTAATTAAATAAATAAAACAAAACAGTATTAACATTAAACAAAAATATGCAACAATAAATATGAAACAATTTAGAAAAACATATCAATAGACAACAAAAAAATAAATAACAAAACCACGTAACAATAAATCTATAACAATATAAATAACACATGATTTAGGACATAAATAAGTTAACAATAATAAAATTCTAAACACAAACTAACAAGAATACTATAATAAATATATATATTAAATTTTAAATAGAATATTTAGGTGGCGAAGGAATGCGATGACACGGTCGTCGTCCTTCAACAGTACCTTTAAACTCCCTTGTAATTTAAAGCTGTCACGAACATGCTTCAAACCACCATACTCTACCAGTAGCCAATGATCGTTTAACATAATAAATATAATCAGATGCCATAACACGTGGTGTAGATGGCACCATACTAGTAGCACTATTTGCCGCATCATCCGCTTTTGTGTTTCCGGTAATTCCACAGTGACCGGGAACCCAACAGAATGTTACCCCAACACCCCCTAATTGAAGATTGTGTACTGCACAAAATATATCCCCGACTAAAGGGTTCACGGAAAACACATCCTGAAGGGCCTAAAGTGCGCTTTTCGAATCGGAACACAAAAGGTAATAGGAAAATGTAGATTGGATGGCATTTAGAGATTTAAAAATGGCAAACAGTTCCGCAGTGAAAACACCTCACGCTGAGGGTAATCCATACGTGAAGGTACGTCCAAACGCATAAAACGCACACGCAACGCCATTGTCCAGTTTAGACCCATCAGTGAAAATAATTTGTTTTGTAGGATCTAGAAATTGTCAAAAACTCCTGGTGGTAAACCACATCAGGAGTAGTGTGTTTGATATAACTGGACAGTGAGAAATCGAAACGCGGCGTTTTTATTATCCATAGAGGTAGATAGCACATTGTTCGTTCAAACGTATCAGGAAGTGTCAACTCACAGTTATCCATTATGCGTAACGTTCTTATGCCGAATGGCTCAGTTGAACTTTGACGTACATCCTAATTAGATGCATATAGGTTATGAAAAGACCATTTTGAATGCCGGCTGATTAGGTTTGCTTCGAAGACCAGAAATGTATGATATTTGTAACATTTGACGTCGTTTTGAGACGGAAGGTTACTCGACCACGACAAGAAGACTAAGGATTGGGCTAGTTCTAAACGCACCAGTAGCAAGTCTAAGTCCAGAGTGATGGATGTTATCAAGAGTTTTCAGAACTGTAGGTCGTGCTGATGAGTAGACTTGACAGCCATAATCTATGAGCGATCTAACGACTGCGCGATAAAACCGAAGCATACTAGTTCTGTCTGCTCCCCAGTTCGTACCACTAAGGACTCTTAACATATCCAATTTTTTGCTGCATCTCACCGTCAAATTTCGAACATGTGGACTCCATGAGAGTCTTTTATCAAATAAAAGACCCAACAATCGAACACTATCCGCGGTTTGAAGCTGAATCCCATCAAGATAAAGGATCGGCTCCTAGTGTTGCCTACGACGATTAAATGCTACACATTGGGTCTTCGAAGCAGAGAATTTGAAACCTGTAGTTTTCGACCATTCCTCTAATCTGTATATTGCTAACTGCATAGATCTTTCCGCAGCTGCCATACTACGAGCAGGCACATATATACAAAAGTCATCCACAAAAAGGGAACAGTGTACCGGAGATCGTATATTACATGTTATACTATTAATAGCAACGGCAAACAGCGTTACGCTTAGTACGCTGCCCTGCGGTACATCATTCTCATGTTTAGAAATATTTGAATATGTGCCTCCAAGACGAACGCGGAAGGACCTATTTGACAGAAAGTTTGCGATGAATGCTAGGACGTTTCCCTGTATACCCCATGACTTTAACATATTTAAAATTCCTCTTTTCCACGCCATATCATATGCTTTCTCAAGGTCAAAGAAAAGAACAACAAGTGTTTGACGGAAGAAAAAAGCATTTTGAATAGCAGATTGTAACAACATCTATTGGTCAACTAATGATCGTTCTTGTCTGAAACCACACTGTTCGTTGCTAAGAAGGTTGTTGGTTTCTGGGTACCAGATAAGACGGCAGTTGACCATCTTCTCCAGTAGTTTGCACAAGACGCTTGTAAGAGATATAGGTCTGTAACTACTGGGATTGGTTTTGTCTTTACCCGGCTTTAAAAGAGGAATTATGTGGCGCTTCTAACCACATGCATCGGGGAAAAGACGCTCCTCAAATAAACGATTGTATGTTCGAAGGAGGACAAGTTTCGCCAATGGTGGTAGATGTTCCAGCACAGAGTATACAATCGAATCAGGACCTGGTGCAGAATCCCTCGTTGACGCAAGAGCTGACTCCAATTCCCCTATAGAGAAAGGAGTGTTCAAAGGAGAGTCCTCACACAACCCAACAATAAAAGGTATTGCCTCTTCCTTCAGTTTATAAATCTGGAATAATCTATTATAGGCTGCAGTAGCAGAAAAAGTATAAAATGATGTTCCTACTACATTAGCAATGTCACTACTGTTTGTGATTAATCTTCCATCCGGTTGCTTTAGCGCAATTGCTGAACACAGAGTGGAAGTACCACAAACTGATCTTAGATTACTCCACACTGTGGAGGACGGAGTTGTTCGTCTAATAGTGCTAATGTACTGTTCCCAAGAGTTCTTCCTACTCAAACTAAATATCCTCTGTGCTTTCGCACGAAGTATTTTATATTCCTGAAGGTTCCCAATTGTTGAATGTCCCTTAAATCTTTCTGTGCATTCATCGTTCCACCAAAAAACCGGTGGACGGCGTGCGTACACAAATGATTTAGGAATGGTCCTTTCAGCGGCATTCAGTCTTTGTAAAATTGTAATTGTTGGGTGTCAGATAATCCATGTCGAGTGATGCAAGGTAATTCGAGTAAGCTACTGTAGAATTGGAAGGAATACTTGACAAACTTTTTAAAAGATAGAGGCAGTGTATTCAACTGCAGGATTAAAAGGAATAATTGACAAACTTTTAACAAGGTAGATGTAGTATATTCAACGGCAAGATAAGAGCGGATTCTTGGCAAACGGTTTGAAAGACAGAGGAGGAGTATTCAACTGTACGATAGGAAGGAATACTTGGCAACATTTTCAAAAGATAGCGGCAGTGTATTGAACTGCAGTATAGGAAGGAATACTTGAAAAATGTAGAAAAGGTAGAGGCAGTGTATTCATTTGCAGAATATAAAGGAATACTTGACAAAGTTTGAAAACATTAGAGGCAGTGTATTCAACTGCAGGATAGGAAGGAATACGTATCAGAATTAGAAAAATTTAGAAGCAGTGTATTACACTGCAGGAAAGAAGGAATACTTGACAAATGTTTAGAAAGATAGCGGCAGTGTATACTACTGCAGGATAAGAAGGAATACTTGTCACAATTTAAAAATGCTAGAGACAGTGTATTTAACTGCAGGATATGTAGGTATACTTACCAAAGTTTAAAAAGATAGAGACAGCGTATTCAACTGCACGATAAGAAGGAATCCTTGACATAATTTTAAAAAGATAGAGGCAGTGTATTCAACTGCATGATCAGAAGGAATACTTGACAAACGTTTTGAAAGATAGGGGCTGAGTTTTCAAATGTAGGATAGGAAGGAATACTTGACAAACATTTTAAAAGATAGGGGCAGTGTATTCAACTGCAGGATTAAAAGGAATACTAGACAAAATATTGAAAAGAAAGAGGCAGTGTATACGACTGCAGGATAATAAGAAATACTTGACAATATTTTAAAAAGATAGAGGCAGTGTATTTAACTGCAGGATTAGAAGGAATATCTGACAGAATGTTTACAAGATAGAGGCAGTGTATTCAACTACAGGATAAGAAAAATTACTTCACAAACGTTTTGAAAGATAGAGGCTGTGTTTGAAACTGTAGGATAGGAAGAAATATTTGACAAACTTTTTAAAAGATAAAGGAAGTGTATTTAACTTCAGGATTAAGAGGACAAAATATTGAAAAGAAAGAGGCAGTGTATACGACTGCAGGATAAGAAGGATACTTGACAAATTGTTAAAAAGATAGAGGCTGTGTATTCAAGAACGAATTTTTGACAAACTTTATAAAAGATAGAGTAGGTGTATTCAACTGCAGGATAGGAAGAAATTAGTGGCAGGGTGTTTAAAAGATAGCGCCAGTGTATTCAATTGCACGATAAGAAGGAATACTTGACAAAATTTCAAAAAGATAGAGACAGTGCATTCAACTGCAGGATTAAAAGGAATACTTGACCGAATTTTAAAAAGACATAGGCAGTGCATTCAACTGCAGGATAGGAAGAAATACTTGACAGATTTTTTAAAAGATGGCATTAGTATATTCAATTGCACGATATGAAGGATACAAAATTTTGAAAATATAGAGGCAGTGTATTGAACTGCAGTATAGGAAGGAATACTTGACGATATTTTAAAAAGCTAGAGGCTGTGTTTTTAACTTTAGGATAGGAAGGAATACTTGACAAACTTTTTAAAAGATAGAGGCAGTGTATTCAACTGCAGGATTGAAAGGAATACTTGACAACATATTGAAAAGATAGAGGCAGTTTATACGACTGCAGGATATTAAGGAATACTTGACAAAATTTTAAAAAAATAGAGGCAGTGTATACAACTGCAGGATAGGAAGGAATACATGACAAACGTTTTAAAAGATAGAGGCAGTTTATTCAACTGCAGGATTGAGAGGAATACTTGACAACATATTGAAAAGATAGAGGCAGTGTATACGACTGCAGGATATTAAGGAATACTTCACAATATTTTAAAGAAATAGAGGCAGTTTATTCAACTGCAGGATTAGAAGGAATATTTGACAGAATTTGAAAAAGATAGATGCAGTGTATTTAACTGCAGGAGAAGAAGGCATACTTGAAAATTTTGAAAAAGATAGAGGCAGTGTATTCATTTGTAGAATAAGAAGGAATACTTGACAAAATTTGAAAAAAGTTAGAAGCAGTGTATTACACTGCAGGAAAGAAGGTATACTTGAAAAACTTTCTTAAAGACAGAGGAGGTGTATTCAACTGCAGGATAAAAAGAAATACTTGACAAATGTTAAAAAGATAGAGGCAGTATATTCAACTGCAGGATAAAAACGAATACATGATAATATTTGAAAAAAGATAGAGGCAGTGTATTCATTTATAGAATAAGAAGGAATACTTGACAAAATTAGAAAACGTTAGAAGCAGTGTACTACACTGCAGGAAAGAAGGAATACTTGACAAACTTTTAAAAAACTAGAGGCAGTGTATTCAAGTGCAGGGTATAAAGGTATACTTACCAAAGTTTAAAAACATAGAGACAGCGTATTCAACTGCACGATAACACGGAATTTTTGACATAATTTTAAAAATATAGAGGCAGTGCATTCAACTGCAGGATTAGAAGGAATACTTGACCGAATTTTTACAATTTAGAGGCAGTGTTTTCAACTGCAGGATAAGAAGGAATACTTGACAAACTTTAAAAAGATAGAGATAATATATTCAACTGCTGGATACGAAAGTATACTTGACAAACTTTAAAAAGATAGACGCAGTATATTCAACTGTAGGATAAGAGGGTATAAATTACAAAATTTGAAAAGTTGGAAGCAGTGTATTCAACTGTAGGATAAGAAGGAATTCTTGAAACAAAGGATTCTATAAAGATAGACGCAGTGTATTGAACGGCAGATAAAGAAGGAATACTTAACAGACGTTTTGAAAGAGATAGGCTCTGTTTTCAACTGTAGGATAGGTAGGAATATTTGAAAAAACCTTTTAAAAGATAGAGGCAGTATATTCAACTGCAAGGTTAAAAGGAATACTAGACAAATTAATGAAAATATAGAGGTAGTGTACACAACTGCAGGATAATAAGGAATCCTTGACAAAATGTTAAAACGATAGAGGCAGTGTATTCAACTGCAAGATAAAAAGGAATACATGACAAAATTTGAAAAATATAGAGGCAGTGTATTTAACTGCAGGAGAAGAAGGCATACTAGCAAAATTTGAAAAAGATAGAGGCAGTGTATTCATTTGTAGAATAAGAAGGAATACTTGACAAAATTTGAAAAAGATATAAGCAATGTATTACACTGCAGGAATAAGAGGAACCTTTTGAAAGACAGAGGAGGTGTATTGAACTGCAGGATAGGAAAGAATACTTGAAAGAATTTGAAAAAGATAGAGGCAGTTTAATTAACTACAGGATAAAAAGGAATACTTGACAAAATATTGAAAAGATAGAGGGAGTGTATACGACTGCAGGATAAAAAAAAAATACTTGACAAACTTTTAAAATAATAGAGACAGTGTATACAACTGCAGGATAAGAAGGAATACTTGACAAAATGTTAAAAAGATAGAGGCAGTGTATTCAAGAACGAATTCTTGAAAAACGTTATGAAAGACAGAGTAGGTGTATTCAACTGCAGGATAGGAAGAAATTCGTGGCAAAATGTTTAAAAGATAGCGCTAGTGTATTCAATTGCACGATAAGAAGGAATACTTGAAACAATTTTAAAAAACTAGAGGCAGGGTATCAAGTGCATGATATGAAGGTATACTTACCAAGTTTAAAAAGATAGACAGCGTTTTCAACTGCACGATAAGAAGGAATCCTTGACATAATTTTAAAAAGATAGAGGCAGTGTATTCAACTGCAGGATAAGAAGGAATACCTGACAAAATTTTAAAAAGATAGAGGCAGTGTATTCAAGAGCAAGATAAGTAGGAATGCTTGAAAAAATTTTATAAAGATAGAGGCAGTTATTCAAAAGCAGGTAAAGAAGGAATTTTTAACAAACGTTTTGAAAGAGAGAGGCTCTGTTTTCAACTGTAGAATAGGTAGGAATATTTGAAAAAAAATACTTTTTAAAACATAGACGCAGTGTATTCAACTGCAGGGTTAAAAGGAATACACGACAAAATGTTAAAAGGATAGAAGCAGTGTATTCAACTGCAAGATAAAAAGGAATACATGACAAAATTTGAAAAAGTTAGAAGCAGTGTATTACACTGCAGGAAAGATGAATAGTTGAAAAACTTAAAAAAATATAGAGGCAGTGTATACAACTGCAGGATAAGAAGTAATGCTTGACACAATTTACAAATGCTAGAGACAGTGTATTTAACTGCAGGATATGTAGGTATACTTACCAAAGTTTAAAAAGATAGAGGTAGTGTATTCAACTGCACGTTAAGAAAGAATCCTTGACATAATTTTAAAAAGATAGAGGCAGTGTATCCAACTGCACGATTTGAAGGAATATTTGACAGAATGTTTACAAGATAGAGGCAATGTATTCAACTGCAGGATAAGAAGGAATACTTGACAAACATTTTGAAGGATAGAGGCAGTGTATTCAACTGTAGGATAGGAAGGAATACTTGACAGACTTTTAGCAAGGTAGAGGTAGTGTATTCAACTGCAAAATAAGAGACAATTCTTGACAAACGTTTTGAGAGACAGAGGAGGTGTATTCAACTGCAGGATAAAAAGAAATACTTGATAATATTGAAAAGATAGAGGCAGTGTATACGATTGCAGAATAATAAGGAATACATGACAATATTTTTAAAAGACAAAAGGCAGTGTATTCAACTGCAGGATAAGAAAGAATACTTGACAAAAATTTTAAAAGATAGCATTAGTGTATTCAATTGCACGATAAGAAGGATACTTGACAAAATTTCAAAAAAAAAAAGAGGCAGTGTATTGAACTGCAGTATAGGAAGGAATACTTGAAAAATGTAGAAAAGGTAGAGGCAGTGTATTCATTTGCAGAATATAAAGGAATACTTGACAAACTTTGAAAACATTAGAGGCAGTGTATTCAACTGCAGGATAGGAAGGACTACGTATCAGAATTAGAAAAAGTTAGAAGCAGTGCATTTAACTGCAGGATAAGAAGGAATCCTTGACAACATTTTAAAAAGATAGAGGCAGTGTATTCAACTGTAGGTTAAGAAGGTACACTTGACAAAATTTTAAAAAGATACAGGCAGTGTATTTAGCTGCAGGATAATAAGGAATGGTAGACTATATTTAAAAAAAGAGAGACATTGTATTCAACTGCGGAATAAGAGGGAATACTTGACTAAATTTCAAAAGAGAAAGAATAACTGTAGGATAAAGCAATACTAGGCATATTTTCAAAACTCTAGATTCAACAGATATATGCAGTCTATTCATCTGTAAGATTAGAAGCAATACTTTACTTAATTTCATAATGCTAGAGGTATTGTATTTTATTGTAGCATAAAAGGAATATATGACATATTTCACAAAGATAGATGCAGTGTATTCAACTACAGGAAAAGAAGGAATATTTCACAAAATTTTAAAACGTTAGAGGCAGTGTATTGAGATGCAGGATTGGAAGGAATACTTGACAAAATTTCAAAATGACAGAGGAAGTGTATTCACCTGCAGCATAAGAAGATATACTTGATTGAATTTCAAAAAAGACAGAGGCCAAGTGTATTCTCCTTTATAATAGGAAGGAATACTTGACTAAATTTCAAAAAAATAGAGGCAGTGCATTCAACTGCAGGATAAAAAGGTATAGTTGCATAAATTTCAAAAAGAACGAGGCAGTGTATTCACCTGCAGGATAAGTAGCTATACTTGCCTAAATTTCAAAAAAGATAGTGACTGTATATTCAACTGTAGGATAAAAGGTATACTCGAATAAATTTCTTTTGGCGTGCAGTCGTTCAACTGCAGTAAACTAGCTCCGTGGGATTGCAGAACCAGACCTTATAACGTCGATGTAACTACTCTCCATTTATGTATGATCTGAAAACTTTCCCGTTTTATTCAAGCTTAAAAACGCGCGAATAAGATCTGTTATTCTTCAACGTAACGCAATCTCCATTCCAAAGTATCCATTTAAATCGTTCCAATGTTTTATTGAGGAAGACTAATATATACTTTCAGTCACCAAATTCCTCTACAGCCAAGGGTGGGCGTTGGCTAGTAAGTTATTTATAGATGTATAAAGCAACAAAAGTCTTTCACAAATACAGTATTTATATCCTGTAGTTTTACCTTTACTGGGTCTAGACGAATTGCGGTAGGGGTAGAATTAGGAAACAGATTTTCTCAAGTAAACTGAACTTGATTGACCTACAACTTTAATTGCAATAGTGCTGACCACAGTTTCAGAAGCAACTTTCGTGACGTCCGCCGTCGCGTATATGTAGACATGTATTAATCGAACGCGTTGCGATTGATCACAATTGCGTTTGACAGGTTGGTAACGGTGCAAAAACGCATCATAACTAATGAATTACAGGGGTTGCGACATGTTGACACCGACAGTATGAAGGATTTGCGGTAGAAATCTAGAACTCTGGCCACCTATGAATTGTTCCAATTGTCATAAAGAAAAACAATTCAACCTATAAATTTAATTTTGTAATTCATTAGATTCGAATTTTAAACCAGACCGCGGTATTTGCTGCAAATGAAATGGTCAGATAATTTCCATCTCAATGGACATAAATGGTACGACTTTAAAAGTGTCGTAAACATACTATTACCATTACTAAAGCTCTGAGGGACCTTATCGGTGTAGAGCACTTAGTTGCTGCCTTTGTATTCTCTTCCCATCCCTACCACAGGACTAGCTTAGTGGCTATATACCTCTTTGCAGAAAACATGCATATGTCGTAAACATACAAAACAAAAGATTATCCGACTGTTATAATAATGGGGATGGACCGATTACTAAATTTACGATACTAAAACTTTTTTCCGATTCTCTTGTCGATTCGCGATTATTTAAAGTTATATGTGCCCACATGATATCCTCTAATAAAGAATTTAGTTAACATTTTGGTTATTTTTAAAAGGTGAACTCTTTTAAAAGTTCTGTTTTAATGTAATTGGCTACACAAAACGTTCAACCTTCATTTATAAGTAGGAATGTCTAAAAGCATATCGCATAAAAGTAATAATTTATTTAAAATTACAAATATGAACTTCAGTGCACATAACTTCATTAATGGCCATTTCAGTTTGTATAACTGGCGAAATTGACATGACTCTTTTCCTGTTTTGTTTTAACATCTATGAAGCCAGAGACGTGGAAGGAGGGAGAGAAAGAGTCCGCCCGAGTAAGAGTGAGACTGAGAGCGAGATGAACGGTGACAAACGGACCAGAAATGTTTCCAATCATCCTTGTGATTGCGTCATGAATAATAATGATATTTTCGTAACCTCAAATCGGTATTTGTTTTAATCGTTTAATTCGTTCAAAACAAACAAATACATAAATAAGACATAGTTGATATTTAATTATGTTGCCAATAAATTAAATTGCACACGTATATTAACAATTAAAAGAACAAGAATCAGAATCGGCACTTTAATCAACGGAGAATCGAGTATCGACGATTCCACGATACCATTAGAATCGACGATTCCTGGAATTGAGAATAGGAATCTGTCCATCCGTATATAATAATAAAGTGAATCTCACCTTTGTTTTGTAATAATAAATAGGCCTAATAAGGACTGTGACGAATAACATAATACAAATATACATATAAATATACACAAAATATGCACTAGCACACACTTCTCACAATACAACTTTTATTCAGAACATACAGTAGGGTCTCGAAGTTCCGAGTACACATTTTGCAAGTTTCCGTTAAATTTGAGTCGGACTTCGAGTCGGCTAAGCCACGGAATGAATCAGCTAAACCCCCGGCGTTTAAAATTATTTTCACGTCAGCATTGCAGGTTTATATAAGATCCGAAGAGCTGATTGGATGGATAGAGATAGAACTATTCAGAGTGTTTGAGCCTGAAACTGAAAAGTTTTTAAAAGTAAAGATTTTGCCTCGGGAAGCTATTTTAGGCCTACTGTTATGCATCGTCGCACCCCGATGAAGATCAAGTGTGCTCTGATGATATCCGTTCTTTATATCTTCCCGCAAATGTTACGAGCCTAATCCAACCAATGGATCAGGGTGTTCTGGAATGTAAGAGAAAAGAATACCCACGTTATCTTTTACAATCTCTCTTGGAAGCGCTGGAGTGGAAGAAGCATAGTAGGCTTTCTAAAAAAAATACATTCAAGAGAGTTGTGTACTGGATAACCGATTCATGGAACAAAATAGAAAAAAAGACTTCAAGTAAGTCGTGGAGTAAAATCCTGAGCCATAAGGAAACTGCTGACTGTGTTATTGACTCGCAAGAAGTAACAGATTTGACATTAATCAAGAAACTTCCAGGCTGTTGAAAATCCGATGTGGACAGTTTGAGATAACAGATGTTACGATGATTAAAATGGTACAAAAAACTACTGAAGGCAGTGGTAACGAGAATGAAGATGAAGGTTCGACCGAGACAGTACAAGAAGGGAAAATTAGTCACTGTGAAGAAACGACCGCCTTAGAAACTTATATTGAACAACAGACAGACACCACGCTAACAAATATATTTCTGCTAAGACGTCTATGCGACACCGCTGCATGAAAACGATCTGATAGCAGACGCAAAAGACACTTCACGACTTTATCAAAAAAAAATGTAACAACCGTGATGAGCAATTTATACCAAAGCAACATTAATTTATGTAAGTACTGTAACCAATAACATTCTGGGTTCATTATAAATCCGGTTTTTTTCTAACGTACAGGAACTTATTTCCGTGTAATCCGAATTGTCGGTAATCCAAGGGGGTCTCGGTCTCATCTATCTCGAACTATCGAGACCCTACTAAGCTTTCGACAGCCATGTTGAGTTACTACTGTATCTCAGTGATGTACAAAATATGTAACTTAGTCAATGGAAACATATTTGATGAATGCATGTTCTGATTAAAAAGTTGTATTTTATGCTAGTCTATATTTAGTCTCACAAGATGAGCTATAACTTATAAAAATAACTAGAAGCAGAACTAGAAGCATTGTATTGTTAGTGTCTCGACATGCAACCAAAGTACACAAACACAACATGCCCTACTCACCAACAATACCAGTGGTCAATCTTACACATGAATGACTTACCTGCAACAGAAATACAAAAACACAACATGCCCTACTCACCAACAATAACAGTGGTCAATCTTACACATGAATGACTTACCTGCAACAGAAATACAAAAACATTACAAAACTCTTACATTAAGTCTTAGTCATCTAAAACAGAATATATTTTACGTTTTATTTTTTTATTAATATAAAGGTTCTAATGATACACAAAGAATGAAAGCGATTAAAAGTAGGTATGCAATGAAGGATTTGCTCTGACGGAAAGCCAAGAAAAGTGCACTGAAAGACCTACCCTGAGAGGAATGACGAGAAAAGTAGGCCTGAGGTGAAGAACCTACCCTAATAGGCAAACAGAGAAAGTAAAATGTCACTAAATGCTTTGACATGACATGATAACGCATAAAGATAAGAATGGGTTAAGGGGGCTTGCCCTGAGAGGAATGAAGAGAAAGGTAGGCCTGAGGTGAAGAACCTACCCTAATAGGCAAACAGAGAAAGTAAAATGTCACTAAATGCTTTGACATGACATGATAACGCATAAAGATAAGTATGGGTTAAGGGGGCTTGCCCTGAGAGGAATGAAGAGAAAGGTAGGCCTGAGGTGAAGAACCTACCCTAATAGGCAAACAGAGAAAGTAGGACTGCACTAAATGTTTTGACCTGACACGATATCGCATAAAGATAAGTATGGGTTAAGGTGGCTTGCCCTGAGAGGAATGAAGAGAAAGGTAGGCCTGAGGTGAAGAACCTACAGTAATAGCAAACAGAGAAAGTAAAATGTCACTAAATGCTTTGACATGACATGATATCGCATAAAGATAAGTATGGGTTAAGGGGGCCTGCCCTAAGAGGAATGAAGAGAAAGGTAGGCCTGAGGTGAAGAACCTACCCTAATAGGAAAACAGAGAAAGTAGGACAGCACTAAATGCTTTGACATGACATGATATCCCATAAAGATAAATATGAGTTAAGGGGCTTGCATTAGAAATGAAGATAAAGGTAGGCCTGAGGTGAGAAACCTACCCTAATAGGCAAACAGAGAAAGTAGGACTGCACTAAATGCTTTAACATGACACGATATCGCATAAAGATAAGTATGGGTTAAGGGGGCTTGCCCTGAGAGGAATGAAGAGAAAGGTAGGCCTTAGGTGAAGAACCTACCCTAATAGGAAAACAGAGAAAGTAGGACTGCACTAAATGCTTTGACCTGGCACGATATCGCATAAAGATAAGTATGGGTTAAGAGGGCCTGCCCTGAGAGGAATGAAGAGAAAGGTAGGCCTGAGGTGAAGAACCTACCCTAATAGGAAAACAGAGAAAGTAGGACTGCACTAAATGCTTTGACCTGACACGATATCGCATAAAGATAAGTATGGGTTAAGGGGGCTTGCCCTGAGAGGAATGAAGAGAAAGGTAGGCCTGAGGTGAAGAACATACCCTAATAGGAAAACAGAGAAAGTAGGACTGCACTAAATGCATTGACCTGACACGATATCGCATAAAGATAAGTATGGATTAAGGGGGCTTGCCCAAGAAATGAAGATAAAGGTAGGCCTGAGGTGATTAACCTACCCTAATAGGAAAACAGAGAAAGTAGAACTGCACTAAATGCTTTGACCTGACACGATATCGCATAAAGATAAGTATGGGTTAAGGGGGCTTGCCCTGAGAGGAATGATGAGAAAGGTAGGCCTGAGGTGAGGAACCTACCCTAATAGCAAAACAGAGAAAGTAGGATTGCACTAAATGCTTTGACCTGACACGATATAGCATAAAGATAAGTATGGGTTAAGGGGGCTTTCCCTCAGAGGAATGATCAGAAAGACAGGCCTGAGGTGAAGAACCTACCCTAATAGGCAAACAGAGAAAGTAAAATGTCACTAAATGCTTTAACATGCCACGATATCGTATAAAGATAAGTATGGGTTAAGGGGGATTGCCCTGAGAGGAATGAAGAGAAAGGTAGGCCTGAGGTGAAGAACCTACAGTAATAGCAAACAGAGAAAGTAAAATGTCACTAAATGCTTTGACATGACATGATATCCCATAAAGGTAAATATGGGTTAAGGGGCTTGCCCAAGAAATGACGATAAAGGTAGGCCTGAGGTGAGAAACCTACCCTAATAGGCAAACAGAGAAAGTAGGACTGCACTAAATGCTTTAACATGACACGATATCGCATAAAGATAAGTATGGGTTAAGGGGGCTTGCCCTGAGAGGAATGAAGAGAAAGGTAGGCCTGAGGTGAAGAACCTACCCTAATAGGAAAACAGAGAAAGTAAAATGTCACTAAATGCTTTAACATGACACAATATCGCATAAAGATAAGTATGGGTTAAGGGGGCTTGCCCTGAGAGGAATGACGAGAAAAGTAGGCCTGAGGTGAAGAACCTACCCTAATAGGCAAACAGAGAAAGTAAAATGTCACTAAATGCTTTAACATGACACAATATCGCATAAAGATAAGTAAGGGGTTAAGGGGGATTGCCCTGAGAGGAATGAAGAGAAAGATAGGCCTGAGGTGAAAAACCTACCCTAATAGGAAAACAGAGAAAGTAAAATATCACTAAATGCTTTGACATGACATGATATCGCATAAAGATAAATATGGGTTAAGGGACTTGCCCAAGAAATGAAGATAAAGGTAGGCCTGAGGTGAGGAACCTACCCTAATAGGAAAACAGAGTAAGTAGGACTGCACTAAATGCCTTGACCTGACACGATATGGCATAAAGATAAGTATGGGTTAAGGGGGCTTTCCCTCAGAGGAATGAAGAGAAAGGTAGGCCTGAGGTGAAGAACCTACCCTAATAGGCAAACAGAGAAAGTAGGACTGCACTAAATGTTTTGACCTGACACAATATCGCATAAAGATAAGTATGGGTTAAGGGGGCTTGCCCTGAGAGGAATGACGAGAAAAGTAGGCCTGAGGTGAAGAACCTACCCTAATAGGGAAACAGAGAAAGTAAAATGTCACTAAATGCTTTAACATGCCACGATATCGTATAAAGATAAGTATGGGTTAAGGGGGATTGCCCTGAGAGGAATGAAGAGAAAGGTAGGCCTGAGGTGAAGAACCTACAGTAATAGCAAACAGAGAAAGTAAAATGTCACTAAATGCTTTGACATGACATGATATCCCATAAAGATAAATATGGGTTAAGGGGCTTGCCCAAGAAATGACGATAAAGGTAGGCCTGAGGTGAGAAACCTACCCTAATAGGCAAACAGAGAAAGTAGGACTGCACTAAATGCTTTAACATGACACGATATCGCATAAAGATAAGTATGGGTTAAGGGGGCTTGCCCTGAGAGGAATGAAGAGAAAGGTAGGCCTGAGGTGAAGAACCTACCCTAATAGGCAAACAGAGAAAGTAGGACTGCACTAAATGTTTTGACCTGACACGATATCAGATAAAGATAAGTATGGGTTAAGGGGACCTGCCCTGAGAGGAATGATGAGAAAGACAGGCCTGAGGTGAAGAACCTACTCTAATAGGAAAACAGAGAAAGTAAAATGTCACTAAATGCTTTCACATGACACGATATCGCATAAAGATAAGTATGGGTTAAGGGGGCTTGCCCTGAGAGGAATGAAGAGAAAGGTAGGCCTGAGGTGAAGAACCTACCCTAATAGGAAAACAGAGAAAGTAAAATGTCACTAAATGCTTTGACATCACATGATAACGCATATAGATAAATATGGATTAAGGGGCATGCCCAAGAAATGAAGATAAAGGTAGGCCTGAGGTAAGGAACCTACCCTAATAGGCAAACAGAGAAAGTAAAATGTCACTAAATGCTTTGACATCACATGATTTCGCATAAAGATAAATATGGGTTAAGGGGCTTGCTCAAGAAATGAAGATAAAGGTAGGCCTGAGGTGAGGAACCTACCCTAATAGGCAAACAGAGAAAGTAGGACTGCACTAAATGCTTTGACCTGACACGATATCGCATAAAGATAAGTATGGGTTAAGGGGCTTGCCCTGAGAGGAATGAAGAGAAAGGTGGGCCTGAGGTGAAGAACTACCCCAATAAGAAAAAAAAGAAAGTATTACTGCACTAAATGCTTTGATCTGACACGATATCGCATAAAGATAAGTAAGGGTTAAGAGGGCTTGCCCTGAGAGGAATGAAGAGAAAGGTAGGCCTGAGGTGAGGAACCTACCCTAATAGGAAAACAGAGTAAGTAGGACTGCACTAAATGCCTTGACCTGACACGATATGGCATAAAGATAAGTATGGGTTAAGGGGGCTTTCCCTCAGAGGAATGATCAGAAAGACAGGCCTGAGGTGAAGAACCTACCCTAATAGGCAAACAGAGAAAGTAAAATGTCACTAAATGCTTTAACATGCCACGATATCGCATAAAGATAAGTATGGGTTAAGGGGCTTGCCCTGAGAGCAATGAAGAGAAAGGTGGGCCTGAGGTGAAGAACTACCCCAATAAGAAAACATAGAAAGTATTACTGCACTAAATGCTTTGACCTGACACGATATCGCATAAAGATAAATATGGGTTAAGGGGCTTGCCCTGAGAGGAATGAAGAGAAAGGTGGGCCTGAGGTGAAGAACTACCCCAATAAGAAAACATAGAAAGTATTACTGCACTAAATGCTTTGACCTGACACGATATCGCATAAAGATAAGTATGGGTTAAGGGGCTTGCCCTGAGAGGAATGAAGAGAAAGGTGGGCCTGAGGTGAAGAACTACCCCAATAAGAAAACATAGAAAGTATTACTGCACTAAATGCTTTGACCTGACACGATATCGCATAAAGATAAGTATGGGTTAAGGGGGCTTGCCCTGAGAGGAATGAAGAGAAAGGTAGGCCTGAGGTGAAGAACTACCCCAATAAGAAAACATAGAAAGTATTACTGCACTAAATGCTTTGATCTGACACGATATCGCATAAAAATAAGTATGGGTTAAGAGGGCTTGCCCTGAGAGGAATGATGAGAAAGGTAGGCCTGAGGTGAGGAACCTACCCTAATAGGCAAACAGAGAAAGTATTACTGCACTAAATGCTTTGATCTGACACGATATCGCATAAAGATAAGTATGGGTTAAGGGGCTTGCCCTGAGAGGAATGATGAGAAAGGTAGGCCTGTGGCGAAGAACCTACTCTAATAGGAAAACGGAGAAAGTAAGTCTGCACTAAATGCTTTGACATGACATGATATCGTATAAAGATAAGTATGGGTTAAGGGGCTTGCCCAAGAAGTGAAGAGAAAGGTAAGCCTGAGGTGAGGAACCTACCCTAACAAGAAAACAGATAAAGTAGGACTGCACTAAATGCTTTGACCTGACACGATATCGCATAAAGATAAGTATGGGTTAAGGGGCTTGCCCTGAGAGGAATGAAGAGAAAGGTAGGCCTGAGGCGAAGAACCTACTCTAATAGGAAAACAGAGAAAGTAAGTCTGCACTAAATGCTTTGACATGACATGATATCGTATAAAGATAAGTATGGGTTAAGGGGCTTGCCCAAGAAGTGAAGAGAAAGGTAAGCCTGAGGTGAGGAACCTACCCTAACAAGAAAACAGAGAAAGTAGGACTGCACTAAATGCTTTGACCTGACACGATATCGCATAAAGATAAGTATGGGTTAAGATGGCTTGCCCTGACAGGAATGAAGAGAAAGGTAGGCCTGAGGTGAAGAACGTACCCTAACAGGAAAACAGAGAAAGTATTACTGCACTAAATGCTTTGACCTGACACGATATCGCATAAAGATAAGTATGGGCTAAGGGGCTTGCCCTGAGAGGAATGAAGAGAAAGGTGGGCCTGAGGTGAAGAACCTACCCTAATAGGAAAACAGAGAAAGTAAAATATCACTAAATGCTTTGACATGACATGATATCGCATAAAGATAAATATGGGTTAAGGGACTTGCCCAAGAAATGAAGAGACAGGTAAGCCTGAGGTGACGAACCTACCCTAACAAGAAAACAGAGAAAGTAGGACTGTACTAAATGCTTTGACCTGACACGATATCGCATAAAGATAAGTATGGGTTAAGGGCGCTTGCCCTGAGAGGAATGAAAAGAAAGGTAGGCCTGAGGTGAGGAACCTACCCTAACAGGAAAACAGAGAACGTAGGACTGCACTAAATGCTTTGACCTGACACGATATCGCATAAAGATAAGTATGGGTTAACGGGCTTGCCCTGAGAGGAATGATGAGAAAGGTAGGCCTGAGGTGAAGAACTACTCCAATAAGAAAACATAGAAAGTATTAATGCACTAAATGTTTTGACTTGACACGATATCGCATAAAGATAAGTATGGGTTACGGGGCTTGCCCTGAGAGGAATGATGAGAAAGGTAGGCCTGAGGTGAAAGACATATCCTGTCAGGAAAGTGCAAAAAGGAAAGTCTCTGGTAAAAGACGTGCCCTGACACGAAAGCAGAAGAAGGAAAATCTGAAATGATGGTCTTTCTCTGACAGGAAGGCAGGAAAATAAAGGCATGAAGTGAAGGATACGCCGTGATGTGCTGGGAAGCAGACACAGATAATAATTTAGATAAGGACCTGGCCTGACAGGAGAATACAGAAAGACATATTGCACTGAAGGACTTGTCTTGACTATAAACACGATTCTTAATACTATTGCGTCGTTAAACACTTTAATGTAGGATCATAATTGTGTCGTATTGTTCAAATCTGCGAAATGTAAGGTTCTTAGGCAGAGCAAGATAGAAGATAGTTACACTGGCTAATTTTGTAACACTATACAGTAATATAGTGAACTCTTGGTTAATTTGTTAGTAAAAGAATAATATAAAGTGATTCTTCGCTAGGTTCGCTGTCTAGTGGCATAATCTTCATATGACATGAATAGACAGTAAGTTATACAATCTATGAAAAAAGCGACCAGTGAAATAACTTACCATCACGGAATGTGCGAAATAAGCGACCAGACTACCCCTACCGCCCCCAAGGTCATTCAACCAAGCTATACCGAATCCGGAATGCGCGAAATAAGCGACCAGGCTACTCTTTCACTACCCGTTACAGTTAAACTTAGAAGGAAAACGAAGAAGGCTGAAGCTTTCAATCTCTGTATATGAAATTGGATGGAGCTATTGAAAAGACAACGAAGAAAATGGTGACATAAAGGCTGTCTCCGTACCCTCTCCTACCTTCAAAACCTGGATGTAGTTGACGATCATAAAAACGATTAACATACAAAAATATAGAAATAAATATAAACTTATGTAAACATTAAAAATATATATTATAAAACACTATACAATTTTATTAAACAATTATAAAACAAATATTAAAAAATCATCGATGAAGGATTCTTAGCACTGATTTTAAACACGCCTAAATAATAGAACTGATTTATTATCATTTAGCCAGTACAATGGGGGGGGTGATACAGATCGCCTGCTCGCGGTGCCTCTTGCGTAACCTAAACGATATGTACAAGGTATCGGCTTATTTACCCACTGACTTTAAGTAGTAAGTAACATTTAGCCAGTCCAATGGGGGGTGATATTGATCGCCTGCTCGCGGTGCCCCTTGTGTAACCTAAACGATCGATACAAGGTATCGGCTGTAAACTCACTGACTTCAAGTAGTAAGTAACATTTAGACAGTCCAATGGGGGGGGGGGTGATACAGATCGCCTGCTCGCGGTGCCCCTTGCGTAACCTAAACGATCTGTACAAGGTATCGGCTGTAAACCCACTGACTTCAAGTAGTAAGTAACATTTAGCCAGTCCAATGGGGGGTGATATTGATCGCCTGCTCGCGGAGCCCCTTGTGTAACCTAAACGATCTATACAAGGTATCGGCTGTAAACCCACTGACTTCAAGTAGTAAGTAACATTTAGCCAGTCCAATGGGGGGTGATATTGATCGCCTGCTCGCGGTGCCCCTTGTGTAACCTAAACGATCGATACAAGGTATCGGCTGTAAACTCACTGACTTCAAGTAGTAAGTAACATTTAGCCAGTTCAATGGGGGGTGTACAGATCGCCTGCTCGCGGTGCCCCTTGCGTAACCTAAACGATCTGTACAAGGTATCGGCTGAAAACCCACTGACTTCAAGTAGTAAGTAACATTTAGCCAGTCCAATGGGGGGTGATATTGATCGCCTGCTCGCGGTGCCCCTTGTGTAACCTAAACGATCTATACAAGGTATCGGCTGTAAACCCACTGACTTCAAGTAGTAAGTAACATTTAGCCAGTCCAATGGGGGGTGTACAGATCGCCTGCTCGCGGTGCCCCTTGTGTAACCTAAACGATCGATACAAGGTATCGGCTGTAAACTCACTGACTTCAAGTAGTAAGTAACATTTAGACAGTCCAATGGGGGGGGGTGATACAGATCACCTGCTCGCGGTGCCCCTGCGTAACCTAAACGATCTGTACAAGGTATCGGCTGTAAACCCACTGACTTCAAGTAGTAAGTAACATTTAGCCAGTCCAATGGGGGGTGTACAGATCGCCTGCTCGCGATGCCCCTTGTGTAACCTAAACGATCGATACAAGGTATCGGCTGTAAACTCACTGACTTCAAGTAGTAAGTAACATTTAGACAGTCCAATGGGGGGGGGGTGATACAGATCGCCTGCTCGCGGTGCCCCTTGCGTAACCTAAACGATCTGTACAAGGTATCGGCTGAAAACCCACTGACTTCAAGTAGTAAGTAACATTTAGACAGTCCAATGGGGGGGGGGGGTGATACAGATCGCCTGCTCGCGGTGCCCCTTGCGTAACCTAAACGATCTGTACAAGGTATCGGCTGTAAACCCACTGACATCAAGTAGTAAATAACATTTAGCCAGTCCAATGGGGGGTGATACAGATGGCCTGCTCGCGGTGCCCCTTGCGTAACCTAAACGATCTGTACAAGGTATCGGCTGTAAACCCACTGACTTCAAGTAGTAAGTAACATTTAGCCAGTCCAAAACCTGGTTGAAGTGAAATGGAAATCCCAAAACAATATTTAGAAAAATCAACAAGCCAAACTCTCTCAGAAGAGTGTGTAATAACCAGAGCAGATATAATTCTTTGATGGTCGCTTATTTCACTGAAGATTGAGACTCTACGCTCAGGTAGAAAATCCGTAATGGCCGCTTATTTCGCTGGCCGCTTATTTTGCTGGCCGCTTATTTCGCTGGCCGCTAATTTCGCTGGCTGCTTATTTCGCTGGCCGCTTATTTCACTGGCCGCTTTATTCGCGACACCATGTCGTATTAGTCTAAGACCTTGCTCAAGCCGTTTTTAACGTCCTCCTATTTTCAGAATCAGGGAAACATCGTGCTCTCACCTGCTATATCTTAGTTAAACGTCTAGACATGTCAATTATTCCACGATCCTATACACTGCAAGTAGTTCCAAAATCCTGAGCAGCCATAATCCGTCCATATATCTCTGTCTAGGAAGGTTTATGTCTTTACCTTACACTACATATATTTACTACCTTTTGATTAGTTTAAAATACAAAAAGCAAGCAATAAACTCCTCCCACTTTCGGTAACAACGGAGTTCCATGTCTCTTCCTTAGTCATATCCTCTACCTGTACCTTTGCGCGGAGTTGTAGCTCGTAGACACCTATTATGTAACCGAAAGACATACCTCACGGATGCAATCATGTACATTTAGAAAGTATGCTGTTATATTTACTTACCTTAATCATACCTACATTTTACTATTCTCTCATATTTCTTTACAATTAAAATAGCTTATTTGTGCTTTTGTCTAAAAAATAGACATTGTTTTGCTCTCGCTGGCTCATACGCAATGTCAAAAGCAGCGTATGTTCCTTGGCTAGACGAAAAGAGGGTATGTATAAACACACATAGCGACTGTATATGTACTCGTGTATGTATATGAGTGCACACACACACACACACACACACACACACACACAAACACAGAGAGAGAGAGAGAGAGAGAGAGAGAGAGAGAGAGAGACAGACAGACAGACAGACAGACAGAAAACCAAAAGTATGTACTTAAAAGTCTAAAGTTGATGATTGGAAATTCATTTTTAAAAATAACAGTAAAAACAATAAGCCTGACTATCTTAATTTATTGCAATAGCTGACTTGATATGTTAACATAGATATTCAAGATTTGTACATAATTAGTCATGTTACTTCTTTATTTAGGAGTCCGTTAAGTTTTTAGTTGATGCATTTTCTTTTAGTACCTATTAACTAAAAACGTAGTATAACTATGCTAGGTAGTGTAGTAAATAAATGCACTCGAAATACATATGTTAATGTAAGCTAAAATTTTAGATTATAACAAGTATTTTAGAAGTGCACTTCTTGTAAACAACAATTAGTTAAACACACAGTGCAACTGCTCCTACTCAAACCTCGATAACTCAAGGTGTCAATAAGAAAGGCTTCTTATGACAGGTAGGTCAAGAGCTGTGAATAAAAGCCATAGAGAAACATAAACAATATATATTTACGGTAATACTACAATTACAACAAGTATATCCAACTGAAGTGTATAAAAAAGCATTTGTTCCTGCACTCGGGGAGTCCCGACAGAAGTGATAACAAAATAGAGCTAATAGCTTCGCAAAAGTTTCAACGAAAATCGCCGAAAATATGAATTTATATTTTTTTGTTCAATCTTTATTTGAGGAATGCATTTAATAAAGACCAATGTTTATAGTAGTTAATAATAAAATAATGTAACAAAAAACATTTATTAGATGTTTAATGAATACAAAATGTTTTTAACAATTCAGATCACTTCTTTAAAAGTATAAGACGGGCCTAGAAATGTTTTCCTTTCAAAAATTAGATTACAAATACATAACTTATTATTATCGTTATATTGAATTATTTGTATTTAGATTTATCAAAAATCCTTGTGCCTATTAAGAGATCAAATCTATTTAATAATAATCTACATGTAAAACGGCTATAATAAAAAATCAGCTGTTACGTGAAATGATATGTTGTAAGGTACATGCTGTAAGGTATGCATTTTAGAAATAGCGTGACGCGAAAGCAATGATTTAATCCCATGGTTTTTTCAAAGCGCGTAGAGAAATTATCACTTCAAAAACATTTTTTCAAACTAATATACAAGCTTATTTAAAGTTATGCAGCACCTCCCAACACAACGAAAGTATTAGAGCCAATGACATTTATTTAATAGTAGAGTCAAGATTTAAAGTTATGCAGCACCTCCCAACACAACGAAAGTATTAGCGCCAATGACATTTATTTAATAGTAGAGTCAAGATTTAAAGTTATGCAGCACCTCCCAACACAACGAAAGTATTAGAGCCAATGACATTTATTTAATAGTAGAGTCAAGATTTAAAGTTATGCAGCACCTCCCAACACAACGAAAGTATTAGAGCCAATGACATTTATTTAAGAGTAGAGTCAAGATTTAAAGTTATGCAGCACCTCCCAACACAACGAAAGTATTAGAGCCAATGACATTTATTTAATAGTAGAGTCAAGATTTAAAGTTATGCAGCACCTCCCAACACAACGAAAGTATTAGAGCCAATGACATTTATTTAATAGTAGAGTCAAGATTTAAAGTTATGCAGCACCTCCCAACACAACGAAAGTATTAGAGCCAATGACATTTATTTAAGAGTAGAGTCAAGATTTAAAGTTATGCAGCACCTCCCAACACAACGAAAGTATTAGAGCCAATGACATTTATTTAATAGTAGAGTCAAGATTTAAAGTTATGCAGCACCTCCCAACACAACGAAAGTATTAGAGCCAATGACATTTATTTAAGAGTAGAGTCAAGATTTAAAGTTATGCAGCACCTCCCAACACAACGAAAGTATTAGAGCCAATGACATTTATTTAATAGTAGAGTCAAGATTTAAAGTTATGCAACACCTCCCAACACAACGAAAGTATTAGAGCCAATGACATTTATTTAATAGTAGAGTCAAGATTTAAAGTTATGCAGCACCTCCCAACACAACGAAAGTATTAGAGCCAATGAAATTTATTTAATAGTAGAGTCAAGATTTAAAGACAATGTAATTGACCAGTATGAGCGCGCGTGTGTATGTGTAAGCAACTACTCTTCCTTTTAAGGTTTTAAAATGGTCAATATGATGGTAATGTTCACAGTTCAAATTATGTTTCTACTTTATAAAATAGATTCACGCCGAAACGTGTCGCGGAAAAAGGAACACTCCCGCCCTCGCTTCGGGTAATATAATGCAAATACAATCGCCTTTCCTCTTAGCCTCTAATACGAAAGAGACTGCGTTTTCTATGTAAATATGAAAGTAGTAAATGAATCAAGATGACTTTACAAAGAATCAGACGAGGCCGCATTCCCGAGCAGTAATATCTACCAGCTCAAAGCTTTATTCGCGATCCTACACTCGACACATTTCAATACAATCCAATTGCAACAAGGAGCGCGCTATCACTTTGGACAAAGAGATGCCACCGCCTTACTAAACTACGCTTACCTGAAGTGCTTAATTCTCGGAAATGATTTTTTTCCATTGCATCGAATATAATTAATTTTAAAAAACAATGTTCATAAAATCATACAATTACCAAACAAAATTAATTAACTATAATATTCTAGCTAGGTTATAAAAATATAATTATATACGTAATACAGAGTATAGTGTATAATACAGTATACAATATAAATATACCGTAACCTCGCCTAAGAACAGAGCGGAAGTTGACACCTTCCTCCAGCCCGATTGAGATCAGGTTTTTCTTCGGGTAAGATACTTCGAACACTTGACGAGAGATTTACCTGTATTCTATACCAATAACTTTACTTTAATCCTATCTATAATTCACAATCCTTTTCCGTATTTCGAGACGAGAATAGTCAAACTGTTGATAGTGTTAAGGCGATTATGCTCATGCTGTTGATAGTGTTAAGGCGATTATGCTCATGCAGTTGATCGTGTTAAGGCGATTATGCCCATGCTGTTGATCGTGTTAAGGCGATTATGCTCATGCTGTTGATCGTGTTAAGGCGATTATGATCATGCTGTTGATCATGTTGAGGCGATTATGCTCATGCTGTTGATCGTGTTAAGGCGATTATGCTCATGCTGTTGATAGTGTTAAGGCGATTATGCTCATGCAGTTGATCGTGTTAAGGCGATTATCCTCATGCTGTTGATAGTGTTAAGGCGATTATGCTCATGCAGTTGATCGTGTTAAGGCGATTATGCTCATGCTGTTGATCGTGTTAAGGCGATTATGCCCATGCTGTTGATCGTGTTAAGGCGATTATGCTCATGCTGTTGATCGTGTTAAGGCGATTATGATCATGCTGTTGATCATGTTAAGGCGATTATGCTCCTGCTGTTGATCGTATTAAGGCGATTATGCTCATGCTGTTGATAGTGTTAAGGCGATTATGCTCATGCAGTTGATCGTGTTAAGGCGATTATGCTCATACTGTTGATAGTGTTAAGGCGATTATGCTCATGCTGTTGATAGTGTTAAGGCGATTATGCTCATGCAGTTGATCGTGTTAAGGCGATTATCCTCATGCTGTTGATAGTGTTAAGGCGATTATGCTCATGCAGTTGATCGTGTTAAGGCGATTATGCTCATGCTGTTGATCGTGTTAAGGCGATTATGCCCATGCTGTTGATCGTGTTAAGGCGATTATGCTCATGCTGTTGATCGTGTTAAGGCGATTATGATCATGCTGTTGATCATGTTAAGGCGATTATGCTCATGCTGTTGATCGTATTAAGGCGATTATGCTCATGCTGTTGATAGTGTTAAGGCGATTATGCTCATGCTGTCGATCGTGTTAAGGCGATTAGGCTCATGCTGTTGATCGTGTTAAGGCGATTATGCTCATGCTGTTGATCGTATTAAGGCGATTATACTTATGCTGTTGATCCTATTAAGGCGATCATAGTCATGGTTTTAATCTTGTTAAAACCAGTGGCGGCTTGTGCCTAAAACCTATGCTTGCAAGTCGTAAAGCGTTAGTTTTATTTTAAGGCAAAGAAATCGTAATTATAAACACCGAAAGGGCTGTTATAGGGAAAATAGTTAGATACTTCTTAATACTATGTGATTTGTTATATTGAAGGAAATATATTTCCATTTTTTTATTTTATTTTAATTTATTTAAGACACACATTCATGGTTTAACTATTAACAAACTAATCTCAATTCATTCTTAACTGTAAATTTCAAGAAACTCGGAACGGAGCGGAGATGCGTCTATTCGAATGCAGCCGATTTTAACAGAAAACTCCCGAGGCTGCAGGCCGTCTGCAACCCAAGGAGCTTCACGGCGTTGCCTAACTGCTTTAGTCTGTCTGGACCTCGCAGTGTTTCTTCTCCATTAGGAGTGACGTCATTGGGTGTTGCAGGTTTCCCTCCAACCAGGCCGAACGAAACTGTGACAGCGAGCAGTCCCACGGTTGCTGTGATTCTGACGTTTTTAACATTATTTATGAATAGTAGATCATGTTGTATAATTAGTAATCGCTCATAGCTAATATTAATGTACATTAGTAAATAAATATATAACCAGAAGACCGTCATCTACAAATCTTATATATATAACATTCTCCTGTTGTATATTTATTTGTTAAAAATATTTCCTAACAAAAATAATTTTTTTAAACAAAACTTATCAAAGCTTTTCGTCAACATTCATTGTTAGCATTACTAAGAGCTTGTGGAACTATTGACAATTAATTTTTTTTCCAGGCGAAAAACCTATTGAGGTTATCATCGTCTATCAAAAGTTAAGTTTTTTAAAATAAATATTACATAAATAAAACTAATCAAAATAAAACAAAATAAAATAAAATAAATGTTTAAAACTAATTGTAATTATCTAAAACTAAAGAACCTAAAATTATACAAAATTTAAATACTATTAAATAGATTAAAGTGGCGTAAGAAAGCGAGGACACGGTCGATAGCCGTGACATCGTCCCTTAAAACCACCTTTAAACTACCTCGAAGATTGTAACGAATATACAAATTTGTCAACTCATCACAATCAAGCAGAATGTGCTTGATTGTGATGGTACTTTTACAAAACGGACAAAGTGGTGGATCGTCATGTCTTATCAACCATCCATGCGTTAACAAAGAGTGGTCGATGCGAAGTCGAGTTACCACCACTTCCTCCCTACGATTCGAACGAACAGATGTCCTCCATGGTCGGACGGTATTTTTGATGTCCCTCAGCTTGTTTCTATTTACATTTTGCCATTCTTCATTCCAAACAAAGAATAGTGTAGTTTTAACTTTGCATACAAAATCTGATGCCATCACACGTTGTGTCGATGGCACCATACCTGTAGCTAATTTTGCACCTTCATCTGCCTTAGTGTTTCCGAATATTCCACAGTGACCAGGGACCCAGAGAAATGACACCTCGCAATTGGAGCCAGTGTATTGAGCACAAGATGTCTCCAACTAAAGGGTTCTTAGTGTACATTTCCTGAATAGCCTGGAGAGCACTTTTGGAATCACAACACACAAGATATTTAGAATTTGCAGACGGAATTGATCTTAAAGCTTGGAAAATTGCATAAAGTTCTGCAGTAAAAACGCTACAGGCTGAGGGTAATCCGTAAGTGAAAGTTTGTCCTTCCATAAAAAATGCACAACCTATCCCATTGTCCAGTTTTGAACCGTCTGTGAATATAGTCACAGTATGTTGGTGAGTTAGTTGTATCTGCAAAAACTCCTGACGATAAATAACGTCAGGAGTATTGTGTTTTAGGTACCTGGACAATGAGAAGTCACATTTTGGCTTTTGTATTGTCCATGGAGGGATGTAGCATGATGTTCGTTCGAATATAGGTGGATGTTCTAAATTTAGATTGCTAAAAATGCGCAACGTTCTTATTCCGAAGGGAGCAGTTGAACGTTGACGCACATTGTAACGATCCTCGAGGTAGTTATCAAAAACTGCTTTGGACGCCGGATATTTAGGTTTACTTCGAAGACCAATGTAATATGAAATTTGTAGCATTTGACGTCGCATTGAGAGAGATGGTTCTCCAGCTTCAACTAGAAGGCTGGAGATTGGGCTTGATCTAAAAGCACCAGTAGAAAGTCTAAGGCCAGCGTGATGTATTGAATCCAGGAGTTTCAGAACCGTAGGTCGAGCAGATGAATAGGCTATACAGCCGTAATCTATGCGCGATCTTACAACGGCGCGATAGAAACCGAGCATACAGGTTCTGTCTGCTCCCCAATTTGTACCCCTTAGAACTCTCAACATATCCAATATCTTGCTGCACCGGGTCCTCAAATCACGCACATGCGGATTCCATGAAAGTCTTTTATCCAATAAAAGACCCAAAAATCTCACATTATCCGCGGTCTGAAGCCGCGTACCATCAAGATAAAGAATAGGTTCCTGGTGTTGCCTGCGACGACTAAATGCTATACACTGGGTCTTCGAAGCCGAAAACTTGAAGCCCGTAGATTTGGTCCATTCTTGCAATTTATTAATGACTAATTGTAAGGATCTTTCCGCTGTTGCCATACTTCTAGCAGCCACATATATACAAAAATCGTCTACAAACAGGGAACAGTGGACCGGTGACTGTACGTTTGAAGTGACGCTGTTAATGGCAACGGCAAACAGCGTCACATTCAAAACGACACCCTGTGGTACACCATTCTCTAGTTCGCAACGATCAGAATATATGCCTCCCAGACGTACACGAAAAGTCCTGTTGTTCAAATAATTTTGTATAAAAGCAAGAATGTGTTCAAAATTCCTCTTCTCCATGCCATGTCATATGCCTTCTCAAGGTCAAAGAAAACCGCTACCAGTGTTTGTCGTAAGATGAAGGCATTCTGTATAGCTGACTCCAACAAAACCAATTGGTCAACTGATGAACGTCCTTGTCTGGAACCACACTGAACGTTAGAAAGAAGTTTGTTTGTTTCTAGATACCAGACAAGACGACGGTTGACCATCTTCTCCAGTAGTTTGCATAGGCAGCTGGTCAGAGAGATGGGTCTGTAACTACTGGGATTAGTTTTGCCCTTTCCTTGTTTTAGAAGAGGAATTATTGTCGCTTCTAACCATGCATCGGGAAAACTGTGCTCCCCAAATATACGGTTGTATATCCGAAGGAGAACTAGTTTTGCCGACGGTGGTAGATTTTTAATCATGGAGTATACAATATCATCCGGGCCTGAAGCAGAATCCTTCGTTGACGAGAGAGCTGACTCTAGTTTGTCGATAGAGAAATGGATATTCAAACAAGAATCTCCAGACAATCCAACGGTGAAAGGTAAGGCTTCCTGTTTACGTCTGTACACCTGGAAAGCGTCCTTGTATGCAGAAGATGAAGAATGTTTTGAGAACGATAACGCTAGCACATTGGCAATTTCCTCACAGTCTGTGGTCATAACTCCATCCGGATGCCTTAATGAAATGAATGGCATCGGAACGGAAATGCCACAGACTGATCGTAATTTCTTCCATACTGTGGATGGAGCTGTAGTTCTTGTAATTGTGCCAATGTACTGACCATGATTCTCGTTTACTTTGCCTAAATATTCTCCGTGCTTTCGCACGGAAGATTTTATATTTTTCCAGGTTTTCACTCGTTGGATGTATCTTGAACTGGTTCAGAGCTTTTCTCCGTTGACGAAGGATCACAGTGCACTCATCATTCCACCACGGAACCGGTGGTCGTCGTGGTTTGGATGAGGTTTCCGGAATTGCCTTTCCGGCGGCATTCAAAACTGTTTTTGTAAATGAATTGACAATGTCATCAATGGGAGCCAAGTAATCCACGTCCAGTGATTCTAGATCTTGTGAAAATTGTTCCCAGTTGGCTCTTTTCAAATATTGACAGTCAAAGTAACATTTTGTCGCTACCAACCTAAGTCTCTATTCTGATGGTCCGGTCCCTATGTAAGACTCCAAGGGAAACGGAAAACGTGTAATTTATACGTACCTGGACCGAACTAACCAGTTGAGGTATGCAGTAGTACGAAAAATCGTGCTGTTCGCGAATGTGGGAAAGTGCTCAGGTACTTAATCCTGTTTAATGTGGCGGTCGGTAGGCCGGATTTAGGAAAACCCAAATGACTAAGTGGTCATTTCAAACAGCAGTTGTATTTATAAACGTAACAAGTTCCTTCAAATTGTTAGATACTACAATTTAGCCTTTGTCCGTTTATGCTGTACTTTAAGCTGTGTAGTTGATCAAAAGTATTAAGGGTGTTATAACAACAAATAGCAATAAGAGCTACACACGAACAACAGTAAAGTAGATACATGAAGTAAACATAAAATAAATTACATAATTTTTTTATTCACGCTAAAATAAAAGTAAAATAATTCCATTACAACGATTTACATTGACTTGTTTTTTAACATTTTTTTGATCCGTAAAAAATATTCAGTACGGTATAAACACTATACATATAACACTTGGAGTGAGCGTACATTAAAAACAAACCTTACATTACGTTTATATTCTAATTACAGGTCATGGAACTAACAAAAGATATCCTCAAACTCTCTACTGGATTAAATATGAAGTCCTAAGTGAAATGTCTAAAACTACTGTATTTGCTTTACTTACACGACAGGTCAGACATGCAGCTAGTCAGGGACAACCAAAGCCAAGACGTTATACAAAACATACATAAAAAAGCTTAATGTTTCCTAATTAACGTTAAAGAAATAGTAGTTTGGCATTTTATATGTTACTGTTTTCAAATAAATTAAAATGTAACTTTTAATTTCTTTTACACTAGGTTTGGCTATAAAATTTTGTAGCAGTCTGTAATCAAAGTAGCAATATCAAAGTATAATTTAATTACCTTCAAAATAATTTAACGTGAGATAATCTAAATTATTGGCAAAGTCTAATTTAAACCAATTATTTTGAAAAACGGGTCACGTCAAAGGATTGAAAATATACATCTAGCTCGAAACTACCCGAATGAGATAAGCCAATTACAAACTTTAATGTAAAACTGAAAGAAAAATAATTTTATAATCGCCCCTTAATATAATTACACTCCCGTTTTTGCATTAAACAAAGACGCTTTCAAAAGAATGCTGATATCTGTAATCTTCTTTGAGCGGAGACCAGTGGAGCAGATGCCTGATTTCCACTTTGCCACTAGCACTTGCAAGAAAAATTCCAATTTCAATGTCAACTGAAGCTTGTCAAATTGGACGTAATACGTAGGCAGGGAAAATTCTTTGATATTTCACTCGGCAGTGGCAAGGCTCAATCTCGCTGTTTAGTAATTGAATCCAGTGGGCAAAGAAGCGTATATAAACGTATCGCACAGTACAGCTCCGGTAGCCTGTACAGAGTGTCCCGTTACAACAGTCCAGTGATATTTAACTAAATGGGAAAAGAAACTTATAAAAACGTATAACATACTACAGCTTCGGGTAGTCTGTACAGAGAGTCCCTTACAAAATTCCAGTGCTATTCAATAAAGTGGGAAAAGAAACGTATATAAACGTATAACATACTACAGCTTCGGGTAGTCTGTACAGAGAGTCCCGTTACAACATTCCAGTGCTATTCAATAAAGTGGGAAAGGAAACGTAAATAAACGTATAACATACTACAGCTTCGGGTAGTCTGTACAGAGAGTCCCGTTACAACATTCCAGTGCTATTCAATAAAGTGGGAAAGGAAACGTATATAAACGTATAACATACTACAGCTTCGGGTAGTCTGTACAGAGAGTCCCGTTACAACATTCCAGTGCTATTCAATAAAGTGGGAAAGGAAACGTAAATAAACGTATAACATACTACAGCTTCGGGTAGTCTGTACAGAGAGTCCCGTTACAACATTCCAGTGCTATTCAATAAAGTGGGAAAGGAAACGTATATAAACGTATAACATACTACAGCTTCGGGTAGTCTGTACAGAGAGTCCCGTTACAACATTCCAGTGCTATTCAATAAAGTGGGAAAGGAAACGTATATAAACGTATAACATACTACAGCTTCGGGTAGTCTGTACAGAGAGTCCCGTTACAACATTCCAGTGCTATTCAATAAAGTGGGAAAGGAAACGTAAATAAACGTATAACATACTACAGCTTCGGGTAGTCTGTACAGAGTGTCCCGTTACAACAGTCCAGTGATATTTAACTAAATGGGAAAAGAAACTTATAAAAACGTATAACATACTACAGCTTCGGGTAGTCTGTACAGAGAGTCCCTTACAAAATTCCAGTGCTATTCAATAAAGTGGGAAAAGAAACGTATATAAACGTATAACATACTACAGCTTCGGGTAGTCTGTACAGAGAGTCCCGTTACAACATTCCAGTGCTATTCAATAAAGTGGGAAAGGAAACGTAAATAAACGTATAACATACTACAGCTTCGGGTAGTCTGTACAGAGAGTCCCGTTACAACATTCCAGTGCTATTCAATAAAGTGGGAAAGGAAACGTATATAAACGTATAACATACTACAGCTTCGGGTAGTCTGTACAGAGAGTCCCGTTACAACATTCCAGTGCTATTCAATAAAGTGGGAAAGGAAACGTAAATAAACGTATAACATACTACAGCTTCGGGTAGTCTGTACAGAGAGTCCCGTTACAACATTCCAGTGCTATTCAATAAAGTGGGAAAGGAAACGTATATAAACGTATAACATACTACAGCTTCGGGTAGTCTGTACAGAGAGTCCCGTTACAACATTCCAGTGCTATTCAATAAAGTGGGAAAGGAAACGTATATAAACGTATAACATACTACAGCTTCGGGTAGTCTGTACAGAGAGCCCCGTTACAACATTCCAGTGCTATTCAATAAAGTGGGAAAGGAAACGTATATAAACGTATAACACACTACAGCTTCGGGTAGTCTGTACAGAGTGTCCCGTTACAACATTCCAGTGCTATTCAATAAAGTGGGAAAGGAAGCGTATATAAACGTATAACATACTACAGCTTCGGGTAGTCTGTACAGAGAGTCCCGTTACAACATTCCAGTGCTATTCAATAAAGTGGGAAAAGAAACGTATATAAACGTATAACATACTACAGCTTCGGGTAGTCTGTACAGAGAGTCCCGTTACAACATTCCAGTGCTATTCAATAAAGTGGGAAAGGAAACGTAAATAAACGTATAACATACTACAGCTTCGGGTAGTCTGTACAGAGAGTCCCGTTACAACATTCCAGTGCTATTCAATAAAGTGGGAAAGGAAACGTATATAAACGTATAACATACTACAGCTTCGGGTAGTCTGTACAGAGAGTCCCGTTACAACATTCCAGTGCTATTCAATAAAGTGGGAAAGGAAACGTATATAAACGTATAACATACTACAGCTTCGGGTAGTCTGTACAGAGAGCCCCGTTACAACATTCCAGTGCTATTCAATAAAGTGGGAAAGGAAGCGTATATAAACGTATAACACACTACAGCTTCGGGTAGTCTGTACAGAGTGTCCCGTTACAACATTCCAGTGCTATTCAATAAAGTGGGAAAGGAAGCGTATATAAACGTAAAACACACTACAGCTTCGGGTAGCCTGTACAGAGAGTCCCGTTACAACATTCCAGTGCTATTCAATAAAGTGGGAAAGGAAACGTATATAAACGTATAACATACTACAGCTTCGGGTAGTCTGTACAGAGAGTCCCATTACAACATTCCAGTGCTATTCAATAAAGTGGGAAAGGAAGCGTATATAAACGTATAACACACTTCAGCTTCGGGTAGTCTGTACAGAGAGTCCCGTTACAACATTCCAGTGCTATTCAATAAAGTGGGAAAGGAAGCGTATATAAACGTATAACACACTACAGCTTCGGGTAGTCTGTACAGAGTGTCCCGTTACAACATTCCAGTGCTATTCAATAAAGTGGGAAAGGAAGCGTATATAAACGTATAACATACTACAGCTTCGGGTAGTCTGTACAGAGAGTCCCGTTACAACATTCCAGTGCTATTCAATAAAGTGGGAAAAGAAACGTATATAAACGTATAACATACTACAGCTTCGGGTAGTCTGTACAGAGAGTCCCGTTACAACATTCCAGTGCTATTCAATAAAGTGGGAAAGGAAACGTAAATAAACGTATAACATACTACAGCTTCGGGTAGTCTGTACAGAGAGTCCCGTTACAACATTCCAGTGCTATTCAATAAAGTGGGAAAGGAAACGTATATAAACGTATAACATACTACAGCTTCGGGTAGTCTGTACAGAGAGTCCCGTTACAACATTCCAGTGCTATTCAATAAAGTGGGAAAGGAAACGTATATAAACGTATAACATACTACAGCTTCGGGTAGTCTGTACAGAGAGCCCCGTTACAACATTCCAGTGCTATTCAATAAAGTGGGAAAGGAAGCGTATATAAACGTATAACACACTACAGCTTCGGGTAGTCTGTACAGAGTGTCCCGTTACAACATTCCAGTGCTATTCAATAAAGTGGGAAAGGAAGCGTATATAAACGTAAAACACACTACAGCTTCGGGTAGCCTGTACAGAGAGTCCCGTTACAACATTCCAGTGCTATTCAATAAAGTGGGAAAGGAAACGTATATAAACGTATAACATACTACAGCTTCGGGTAGTCTGTACAGAGAGTCCCATTACAACATTCCAGTGCTATTCAATAAAGTGGGAAAGGAAGCGTATATAAACGTATAACACACTTCAGCTTCGGGTAGTCTGTACAGAGAGTCCCGTTACAACATTCCAGTGCTATTTAACTAAATGGGAAAAGAAACTTATATAAACGTATAACACACTTCAGCTTCGGGTAGTCTGTAAAGAGAGTCCCATTACAACATTCCAGTGCTATTCAATAAAGTGGGAAAGGAAACGTATATAAACGTATAACATACTACAGCTTCGGGTAGTCTGCACAGAGAGTCTCGTTACAACATTCCAGTGCTATTCAATAAAGTGGGAAAGGAAACTTATATAAACGTATAACATACTACAGCTTCGGGTAGTCTGTACAGAGAGCCCCGTTACAACATTCCAGTGCTATTCAATAAAGTGGGAAAGGAAGCGTATATAAACGTATAACATACTACAGCTTCGGGTAGTCTGTACAGAGAGCCCCGTTACAACATTCCAGTGCTATTCAATAAAGTGGGAAAGGAAGCGTATATAAACGTATAACATACTACAGCTTCGGGTAGTCTGTACAGAGAGCCCCGTTACAACATTCCAGCGCTATTCAATAAAGTGGGAAAGGAAACGTAAATAAACGTATAACATACTACAGCTTCGGGTAGTCTGTACAGAGAGTCCCGTTACAACATTCCAGTGCTATTCAATACAGTGGGAAAGGAACGTATATAAACGTATAACATACTACAGCTTCGGGTAGTCTGTACAGAGAGCCCCGTTACAACATTCCAGTGCTATTCAATAAAGTGGGAAAGGAAGCGTATATAAACGTATAACACACTACAGCTTCGGGTAGTCTGTACAGAGTGTCCCGTTACAACATTCCAGTGCTATCCAATAAAGTGGGAAAGGAAGCGCATATAAACGTATAACACACTACAGCTTCGGGTAGCCTGTACAGAGAGTGCCGTTACAACATTCCAGTGCTATTCAATAAAGTGGGAAAGGAAACGTATATAAACGTATAACATACTACAGCTTCGGGTAGTCTGTACAGAGAGTCCCGTTACAACATTCCAGTGCTATTCAATAAAGTGGGAAAGGAAACGTATATAAACGTATAAAATACTACAGCTTCGGGTAGTCTGTACAGAGTGCCCCGTTACAACATTCCAGTGCTATTCAATAAAGTGGGAAAGAAAACGTATATAAACGTATAACATACTACAGCTTCGGGTAGTCTGTACAGAGAGCCCCTTCACAACATTCCAGTGCTATTCAATAAAGTGGGAAAGGAAGCGTGTATAAACGTATAACACACTACAGCTTCGGGTAGTCTGTAGAGAGTGTCCCGTTACAACATTCCAGTGCTATTCAATAAAGTGGGAAAGGAAGCGTATATAAACTTATAACACACTACAGCTTCGGGTAGCCTGTACAGAGAGTCCCATTACAACATTCCAGTGCTATTTAACTATGTGGGAAAAGAAACGTATATAAACGTATAACATTCTACAGCTTCGGGTAGTCTGTACAGAGTGCCCCGTTACAACATTCCAGTGCTATTCAATAAAGTGGGAAAGGAAACGTATATAAACGTATAACACACTACAGCTTCGGGTAGCCTGTACAGAGAGTCCCGTTACAACATTCCAGTGCTATTCAATAAAGTGGGAAAGGAAACGTATATAAACGTATAACATACTACAGCTTCGGGTAGTCTGTACAGAGAGCCCCGTTACAACATTCCAGTGCTATTCAATAAAGTGGGAAAAGAAACGTATATAAACGTATAACATACTACAGCTTCGGGTAGTCTGTACAGAGTGCCCCGTTACAACATTCCAGTGCTATTCAATAAAGTGGGAAAGGAAGCGTATATAAACGTATAACATACTACAGCTTCGGGTAGTCTGTACAGAGAGTCCCGTTCCAACATTCCAGTGCTATTTAACTAAATGGGAAAAGAAACTTATATAAACGTATAACACACTTCAGCTTCGGGTAGTCTGTACAGAGTGTCCCGTTACAACATTCCAGTGCTATTCAATAAAGTGGGAAAGGAAGCGTATATAAACGTATAACATACTACAGCTTCGGGTAGTCTGTACAGAGTGTCCCGTTACAACATTCCAGTGCTATTCAATAAAGTGGGAAAGGAAGCGTATATAAACTTATAACACACTTCAGCTCCGGTAGCCTGTACAGAGTGTCCCGTTACAACAGTCCAGTGATATTTAACTAAATGGGAAAAGAAACTTATATAAACGTATAACATACTACAGCTTCGGGTAGTCTGTACAGAGTGTCCCGTTACAACATTCCAGTGCTATTCAATAAAGTGGGAAAAGAAGCGTATACAAACTTATAACACATTACAGCTTCGGGTAGTCTGTACAGAGTCCCGTTACAACATGCCAGTGCTATTTAACTAAATGGGAAAAGAAACTTATATAAACGTATAACATACTACAGCTTCGGGTAGTCTGTACAGAGTGTCCCGTTACAACATTCCAGTGCTATTCAATAAAGTGGGAAAGGAAGCGTATATAAACGTATAACATACTACAGCTTCGGGTAGTCTGTACAGAGTGTCCCGTTACAACATTCCAGTGCTATTCAATAAAGTGGGAAAGGAAGCGTATATAAACTTATAACACACTTCAGCTCCGGTAGCCTGTACAGAGTGTCCCGTTACAACAGTCCAGTGATATTTAACTAAATGGGAAAAGAAACTTATATAAACGTATAACATACTACAGCTTCGGGTAGTCTGTACAGAGTGTCCCGTTACAACATTCCAGTGCTATTCAATAAAGTGGGAAAAGAAGCGTATACAAACTTATAACACATTACAGCTTCGGGTAGTCTGTACAGAGTCCCGTTACAACATGCCAGTGCTATTTAACTAAATGGGAAAAGAAACTTATATAAACGTATAACATACTACAGCTTCGGGTAGTCTGTACAGAGTGTCCCGTTACAACATTCCAGTGCTATTCAATAAAGTGGGAAAAGAAGCGTATATAAACTTATAACACACTACAGCTTCGGGTAGCATGTAAAGAGGGCTCAGTTAGAACATTTTAGTGCTATTTAATCCAGTAGAAAAAGAAGAGCATATAAATTTATAACACATTACAGCTTAGGTAGCCTGTAAAGAGGGTTTTGTTAGAACAGTTCTTTGTTCTTGAAACCACTAGAGAAAGAATTGTATATAAAAGTAGAGCTCGCTAAAGCTGTTCTGTGTTACACAGGGATAATCAACGTTCTAACAATTACTTAATTAATTATATATTGTAATTATTTGAATATTTTGACTGAATAAAAAAATCTTAACCATAATTATATATTTCAATCCTTAATATATTAAATAGTGTAATTCGTTCAAATTCCCTCCACCATTACTATATTTAACAGTGACATTTCCTACCAAAAAGTCTCGCAATTTGTTTAAATATATACCAAATATTGAAGGAATATTTAGTGGAATTTACATGACTGATTAAAGTGACGCAAACAGATATCGGCATGAGTGAATAACAACCCGACAAAATCCAATAAACTGTATTATGCAGAACATCTTGAGGAAAAGTTTAGTTTGACAAAGCGCCCTCGTCGTTGTTTCGTTTGTTCTGGTTCTGTGTTTGCAATTCGTTAAAGTGTCGACGAGAACGGGGATGATGGCTCACGTTAATTACGTGGCGTCAGATTCAATCAAAGAAGGAGCCAGTGTATTCCATAAAACGTCTTGTAGACGGGTAGAAGATGTTCTCTATAACGGTCTATAGATGTCCTCTATTGAGCAAGCTTTTAACACACTATTCTTTCATATTGGCATACATGGAATACTGTTTAGCATACCTGTAATAGAAACTTACGAACTGGATCTAAAAGAGATGTCAACGAGTAGGACTAACGGTAATTTAAAGATTGGATGGCCAACGATTTATTCTTAAATTTGGCTTGCTCTCTATCGGAGACATGATAAATGACAACAAGTTATATCAACATATAGTTAAAATTAATGAAGGTAGCAAAGACTAACGAAGGGATATAACGGTCACCAAGAATTAGGACTAACGGTAAATTAAAATAGAATGGACAACTCTTTTTCCTAAATTTTGCTTGCTTTCTATCGGAAACATGAGAGGTGGCAACGAGTTGTATCAACATATAGTTAAAATTAATGAAGGTAGCAAAGACTAACGAAGGGATATAACGGTCACCAAGAATTAGGACTAACGGTAAATTAAAATAGAATGGACAACTCTTTTTCCTAAATTTTGCTTGCTTTCTATCGGAAACATGAGAGGTGGCAACGAGTTGTATCAACATATAGTTAAAATTAATGAAGGTAGCAAAGACTAACGAAGGGATATAACGGTCACCAAGAATTAGGACTAACGGTAAATTAAAATAGAATGGACAACTCTTTTTCCTAAATTTTGCTTGCTTTCTATCGGAAACATGAGAGGTGGCAACGAGTTGTATCAACATATAGTTAAAATTAATGAAGGTAGCAAAGACTAACGAAGGGATATAACGGTCACCAAGAATTAGGACTAACGGTAAAATAAAGTGGGATGGTAAACGGTCCTTTCTTAACTTTGGCTTACTCTCTATCGGAGAAATGAGAAGTGGCAACGAGTTGTATCAACATGTAGTTGAAATTAGTAGAGATAGCAAAGACTAAGAGAGGGATATAACGGTCACCACGAATTAGGACTAACGGTAAATTGAAGATGGGATGGAAAACGGTTTTTTCCTAAATTTGGCTTGCTCTCTATCGGCGACAGCAAAGACTAAAGAAGGGATATAACGGTCACCACGAATTTGGACTAACGGTAAATTAAAGATAGGATGGAAATCGGTTCTTTCCTAAATTTGGCTTGCTCTCTATCGGCGACAGCAAAGACTAAAGAAGGGATATAACGGTCACCACGAATTAGGACTAACGGTAAATTGAAGATGGGATGGAAAACGGTTTTTTCCTAAATTTGGCTTGCTCTCTATCGGCGACAGCAAAGACTAAAGAAGGGATATAACGGTCACCACGAATTAGGACTAACGGTAAATTAAAGATAGGATGGAAATCTGTACTTTCCTAAATTTGGCTTGCTCTCTATCGGCGACAGCAAAGACTAAGAGAGGGATATAACGGTCACCACGAATTAGGACTAACGGTAAATTAAAGATAGGATGGAAATCGGTTCTTTCCTAAATTTGGCTTGCTCTCTATCGGCGACAGCAAAGACTAAGAGAGGGATATAACGCTCACCACGAATTAGGACTAACGGTAAATTGAAGATGGGATGGAAAACGGTTTTTTCCTAAATTTGGCTTGCTCTCTATCGGCGACAGCAAAGACTAAAGAAGGGATATAACGGTCACCACGAATTAGGACTAACGGTAAATTAAAGATAGGATGGAAATCGGTTCTTTCCTAAATTTGGCTTGCTCTCTATCGGCGACAGCAAAGACTAAAGAAGGGATATAACGGTCACCACGAATTAGGACTAACGGTAAATTAAAGATAGGATGGAAATCGGTTCTTTCCTAAATTTTACTTGCTCTCTATCGGCGACAGCAAAGACTAAAGAAGGGATATAACGGTCACCACGAATTAGGACTAACGGTAAATTAAAGATAGGATGGAAATCTGTACTTTCCTAAATTTGGCTTGCTCTCTATCGGCGACAGCAAAGACTAAGAGAGGGATATAACGGTCACCACGAATTAGGACTAACGGTAAATTAAAGATAGGATGGAAATCGGTTCTTTCCTAAATTTGGCTTGCTCTCTATCGGCGACAGCAAAGACTAAAGAAGGGATATAACGGTCACCACGAATTAGGACTAACGGTAAATTAAAGATAGGATGGAAATCTGTACTTTCCTAAATTTGGCTTGCTCTCTATCGGCGACAGCAAAGACTAAGAGAGGGATATAACGGTCACCACGAATTAGGACTAACGGTAAATTAAAGATAGGATGGAAATCGGTTCTTTCCTAAATTTGGCTTGCTCTCTATCGGCGACAGCAAAGACTAAGAGAGGGATATAACGCTCACCACGAATTAGGACTAACGGTAAATTAAAGATAGGATGGAAATCCGTTCTTTCCTAAATTTGGCTTGCTCTCTATCGGCGACAGCAAAGACTAAGAGAGGGATATAACGGTCACCACGAATTAGGACTAACGGTAAATTAAAGATAGGATGGAAATCGGTTCTTTCCTAAATTTGGCTTGCTCTCTATCGGCAACAGCAAAGACTAAGAGAGGGATACAACGGTCACCACGAATTAGGACTAACGGTAAATTAAAGATAGGATGGAAATCGGTTCTTTCCTAAATTTGGCTTGCTCTCTATCGGCGACAGCAAAGACTAAGAGAGGGATATAGCGGTCACCACGAATTAGGACTAACGGTAAATTAAAGATAGGATGGAAATCGGTTCTTTCCTAAATTTGGCTTGCTCTCTATCGGCGACAGCAAAGACTAAAGAAGGGATATAACGCTCACCACGAATTAGGACTAACGGTAAATTAAAGATAGGATGGAAATTCGTTCTTTCCTAAATTTGGCTTGCTCTCTATCGGCGATAGAAAAGACTAAAGAAGGGATATAACGGTCACCACGAATTAGGACTAACGGTAAATTAAAGATAGGATGGAAATCGGTTCTTTCCTAAATTTTGCTTGCTCTCTATCGGCGACAGAAAAGACTAAAGAAGGGATATAACGCTCACCACGAATTAGGACTAACGGTAAATTAAAGATAGGATGGAAATAGGTTCTTTCCTAAATTTGGCTTGCTCTCTATCGGCGACAGCAAAGACTAAGAGAGGGATATAACGGTCACCACGAATTAGGACTAACGGTAAATTAAAGATAGGATGGAAATCGGTTCTTTCCTAAATTTGGCTTGCTCTCTATCGGCGACAGCAAAGACTAAGAGAGGGATATAACGGTCACGACGAATTAGGACTAACGGTAAATTAAAGATAGGATGGAAATCGGTTCTTTCCAAAATTTTACTTGCTCTCTATCGGCGACAGCAAAGACTAAAGAAGGGATATAACGGTCACCACGAATTAGGACTAACGGTAAATTAAAGATAGGATGGAAATCGGTTCTTTCCTAAATTTGGCTTGCTCTCTATCGGCGACAGCAAAGACTAAAGAAAGGATATAACGGTCACCACGAATTAGGACTAACGGTAAATTAAAGATAGGATGGAAATCGGTTCTTTCCTAAATTTGGCTTGCTCTCTATCGGCGACAGCAAAGACTAAAGAAGGGATATAACGGTCACCACGAATTAGGACTAACGGTAAATTAAAATAGAATGGACAACTCTTTTTCCTAAATTTTGATTGCTTTCTATCGGAAACATGAGAGGTGGCAACGAGTTGTATCAACATATAGTTAAAATTAATGAAGGTAGCAAAGACTAACGAAGGGATATAACGGTCACCAAGAATTAGGACTAACGGTAAAATAAAGTGGGATGGTAAACGGTCCTTTCTTAACTTTGGCTTACTCTCTATCGGCGACAGCAAAGACTAAAGAAGGGATATAACGGTCACCACGAATTAGGACTAACGGTAAATTAAAATAGAATGGACAACTCTTTTTCCTAAATTTTGCTTGCTTTCTATCGGAAACATGAGAGGTGGCAACGAGTTGTATCAACATATAGTTAAAATTAATGAAGGTAGCAAAGACTAACGAAGGGATATAACGGTCACCAAGAATTAGGACTAACGGTAAAATAAAGATAGGATGGAAATCGGTTCTTTCCTAAATTTGGCTTGCTCTCTATCGGCGACAGCAAAGACTAAGAGAGGGATATAACGCTCACCACGAATTAGGACTAACGGTAAATTAAAGATAGGATGGAAATCCGTTCTTTCCTAAATTTGGCTTGCTCTCTATCGGCGACAGCAAAGACTAAGAGAAGGATATAACGGTCACCACGAATTAGGACTAACGGTAAATTAAATATAGGATGGAAATCGGTTCTTTCCTAAATTTGGCTTGCTCTCTATCGGCAACAGCAAAGACTAAGAGGGGGATACAACGGTCACCACGAATTAGGACTAACGGTAAATTAAAGATAGGATGGAAATCGGTTCTTTCCTAAATTTGGCTTGCTCTCTATCGGCGACAGCAAAGACTAAGAGAGGGATATAGCGGTCACCACGAATTAGGACTAACGGTAAATTAAAGATAGGATGGAAATCGGTTCTTTCCTAAATTTGGCTTGCTCTCTATCGGCGACAGCAAAGACTAAAGAAGGGATATAACGCTCACCACGAATTAGGACTAACGGTAAATTAAAGATAGGATGGAAATTCGTTCTTTCCTAAATTTGGCTTGCTCTCTATCGGCGACAGAAAAGACTAAAGAAGGGATATAACGGTCACCACGAATTAGGACTAACGGTAAATTAAAGATAGGATGGAAATCGGTTCTTTCCTAAATTTTGCTTGCTCTCTATCGGCGACAGAAAAGACTAAAGAAGGGATATAACGCTCACCACGAATTAGGACTAACGGTAAATTAAAGATAGGATGGAAATAGGTTCTTTCCTAAATTTGGCTTGCTCTCTATCGGCGACAGCAAAGACTAAGAGAGGGATATAACGGTCACCACGAATTAGGACTAACGGTAAATTAAAGATAGGATGGAAATCGGTTCTTTCCTAAATTTGGCTTGCTCTCTATCGGCGACAGCAAAGACTAAGAGAGGGATATAACGGTCACGACGAATTAGGACTAACGGTAAATTAAAGATAGGATGGAAATCGGTTCTTTCCAAAATTTTACTTGCTCTCTATCGGCGACAGCAAAGACTAAAGAAGGGATATAACGGTCACCACGAATTAGGACTAACGGTAAATTAAAGATAGGATGGAAATCGGTTCTTTCCTAAATTTGGCTTGCTCTCTATCGGCGACAGCAAAGACTAAAGAAAGGATATAACGGTCACCACGAATTAGGACTAACGGTAAATTAAAGATAGGATGGAAATCGGTTCTTTCCTAAATTTGGCTTGCTCTCTATCGGCGACAGCAAAGACTAAAGAAGGGATATAACGGTCACCACGAATTAGGACTAACGGTAAATTAAAATAGAATGGACAACTCTTTTTCCTAAATTTTGATTGCTTTCTATCGGAAACATGAGAGGTGGCAACGAGTTGTATCAACATATAGTTAAAATTAATGAAGGTAGCAAAGACTAACGAAGGGATATAACGGTCACCAAGAATTAGGACTAACGGTAAATTAAAATAGAATGGACAACTCTTTTTCCTAAATTTTGCTTGCTTTCTATCGGAAACATGAGAGGTGGCAACGAGTTGTATCAACATATAGTTAAAATTAATGAAGGTAGCAAAGACTAACGAAGGGATATAACGGTCACCAAGAATTAGGACTAACGGTAAAATAAAGTGGGATGGTAAACGGTCCTTTCTTAACTTTGGCTTACTCTCTATCGGAGAAATGAGAAGTGGCAACGAGTTGTATCAACATGTAGTTGAAATTAGTAGAGATAGCAAAGACTAAAGAAGGGATATAACGGTCACCACGAATTAGGACTAACGGTAAATTGAAGATGGGATGGAAAACGGTTTTTTCCTAAATTTGGCTTGCTCTCTATCGGCGACAGCAAAGACTAAAGAAGGGATATAACGGTCACCACGAATTAGGACTAACGGTAAATTAAAGATAGGATGGAAATCGATTCTTTCCTAAATTTGGCTTGCTCTCTATCGGCGACAGCAAAGACTAAAGAAGGGATATAACGGTCACCACGAATTAGGACTAACGGTAAATTGAAGATGGGATGGAAAACGGTTTTTTCCTAAATTTGGCTTGCTCTCTATCGGCGACAGCAAAGACTAAAGAAGGGATATAACGGTCACCACGAATTAGGACTAACGGTAAATTAAAGATAGGATGGAAATCTGTACTTTCCTAAATTTGGCTTGCTCTCTATCGGCGACAGCAAAGACTAAGAGAGGGATATAACGGTCACCACGAATTAGGACTAACGGTAAATTAAAGATAGGAAGGAAATCGGTTCTTTCCTAAATTTGGCTTGCTCTCTATCGGCGACAGCAAAGACTAAGAGAGGGATATAACGCTCACCACGAATTAGGACTAACGGTAAATTGAAGATGGGATGGAAAACGGTTTTTTCCTAAATTTGGCTTGCTCTCTATCGGCGACAGCAAAGACTAAAGAAGGGATATAACGGTCACCACGAATTAGGACTAACGGTAAATTAAAGATAGGATGGAAATCGGTTCTTTCCTAAATTTGGCTTGCTCTCTATCGGCGAGAGCAAAGACTAAAGAAGGGATATAACGGTCACCACGAATTAGGACTAACGGTAAATTAAAGATAGGATGGAAATCGGTTCTTTCCTAAATTTTACTTGCTCTCTATCGGCGACAGCAAAGACTAAAGAAGGGATATAACGGTCACCACGAATTAGGACTAACGGTAAATTAAAGATAGGATGGAAATCTGTACTTTCCTAAATTTGGCTTGCTCTCTATCGGCGACAGCAAAGACTAAGAGAGGGATATAACGGTCACCACGAATAAGGACTAACGGTAAATTAAAGATAGGATGGAAATCGGTTCTTTCCTAAATTTGGCTTGCTCTCTATCGGCGACAGCAAAGACTAAAGAAGGGATATAACGGTCACCACGAATTAGGACTAACGGTAAATTAAAGATAGGATGGAAATCTGTACTTTCCTAAATTTGGCTTGCTCTCTATCGGCGACAGCAAAGACTAAGAGAGGGATATAACGCTCACCACGAATTAGGACTAACGGTAAATTAAAGATAGGATGGAAATCCGTTCTTTCCTAAATTTGGCTTGCTCTCTATCGGCGACAGCAAAGACTAAGAGAGGGATATAACGGTCACCACGAATTAGGACTAACGGTAAATTAAAGATAGGATGGAAATCGGTTCTTTCCTAAATTTGGCTTGCTCTCTATCGGCAACAGCAAAGACTAAGAGAGGGATACAACGGTCACCACGAATTAGGACTAACGGTAAATTAAAGATAGGATGGAAATCGGTTCTTTCCTAAATTTGGCTTGCTCTCTATCGGCGACAGCAAAGACTAAGAGAGGGATATAGCGGTCACCACGAATTAGGACTAACGGTAAATTAAAGATAGGATGGAAATCGGTTCTTTCCTAAATTTGGCTTGCTCTCTATCGGCGACAGCAAAGACTAAAGAAGGGATATAACGCTCACCACGAATTAGGACTAACGGTAAATTAAAGATAGGATGGAAATCCGTTCTTTCCTAAATTTGGCTTGCTCTCTATCGGCGACAGAAAAGACTAAAGAAGGGATATAACGCTCACCACGAATTAGGACTAACGGTAAATTAAAGATAGGATGGAAATCGGTTCTTTCCTAAATTTTGCTTGCTCTCTATCGGCGACAGAAAAGACTAAAGAAGGGATATAACGCTCACCACGAATTAGGACTAACGGTAAATTAAAGATAGGATGGAAATCGGTTCTTTCCTAAATTTGGCTTGCTCTCTATCGGCGACAGCAAAGACTAAGAGAGGGATATAACGGTCACCACGAATTAGGACTAACGGTAAATTAAAGATAGGATGGAAATCGGTTCTTTCCAAAATTTTACTTGCTCTCTATCGGCGACAGCAAAGACTAAAGAAGGGATATAACGGTCACCACGAATTAGGACTAACGGTAAATTAAAGATAGGATGGAAATCGGTTCTTTCCTAAATTTGGCTTGCTCTCTATCGGCGACAGCAAAGACTAAAGAAAGGATATAACGCTCACCACGAATTAGGACTAACGGTAAATTAAAGATAGGATGGAAATCGGTTCTTTCCTAAATTTTGCTTGCTCTCTATCGGCGACAGCAAAGACTAAAGAAGGGATATAACGGTCACCACGAATTAGGACTAACGGTAAATTAAAGATAGGATGGAAATCGGTTCTTTCCTAAATTTTGCTTGCTCTCTATCGGCGACAGAAAAGACTAAAGAAGGGATATAACGGGCACCACGAATTAGGACTAACGGTAAATTAAAGATAGGATGGAAATCGGTTCTTTCCTAAATTTTGCTTGCTCTCTATCGGCGACAGCAAAGACTAAGAGAGGGATATAACGGTCACGACGAATTAGGACTAACGGTAAATTAAAGATAGGATGGAAATCGGTTCTTTCCAAAATTTTACTTGCTCTCTATCGGCGACAGCAAAGACTAAAGAAGGGATATAACGGTCACCACGAATTAGGACTAACGGTAAATTAAAGATAGGATGGAAATCGGTTCTTTCCTAAATTTGGCTTGCTCTCTATCGGCGACAGCAAAGACTAAAGAATGGATATAACGGTCACCACGAATTAGGACTAACGGTAAATTAAAGATAGGATGGAAATCGGTTCTTTCCTAAATTTGGCTTGCTCTCTATCGGCGACAGCAAAGACTAAAGAATAGATATAACGCTCAACACGAATTAGGACTAACGGTAAATTAAAGATAGGATGGAAATCCGTTCTTTCCTAAATTTGGCTTGCTCTCTATCGGCGACAGCAAAGACTAAAGAAGGGATATAACGGTCACCACGAATTAGGACTAACGGTAAATTAAAGATAGGATGGAAATCGGTTCTTTCCTAAATTTTGCTTGCTCTCTATCGGCGACAGCAAAGACTAAAGAAGGGATATAACGGTCACCACGAATTAGGACTAACGGTAAATTAAAGATAGGATGGAAATCGGTTCTTTCCTAAATTTTGCTTGCTCTCTATCGGCGACAGCAAAGACTAAAGAAGGGATATAACGGTCACCACGAATTAGGACTAACGGTAAATTAAAGATAGGATGGACAATGGTTTTTTCCTAAACTTGGCTTGCTCTCTATCGGTGACATGAGAAGTGGCCACAAGTTATATCAACATATATTTAAAATTAGTGGAGATAGCATAGGCTAAAGAAAATATAACAATTCCCTAGCACTAGGACTAACGTTAAATTGAAGATGGGATGGACAACGGTTTTTCCTAAATTTGGCGTGCCCTCAATCGGAGACATGAGAAGCGGCAACAAGTTACATCAACATGTAGTTAAAATTAGTGGAGATAGGAAGGACTAAAGCTTAAACGTAAACAAAGGATGGAAAGGACGATGTTTTTGCAATTAGCCCTGTTATCTGTCTGATACATGAGAGTTGTCTATGAGTTATATCAATATGTAAATAACATAAGTGGCTAATCAAGGCTAGAGAAGAGGCATAATGGTCGTCTAGAATTAGGAATAATAGTAAATAGTGGATTAGACAGACAAAGATTCTTTCCTGAATTAAGCTTGTTCTTTACGAAGACATGAGAAGTATCTATGAGTTATACCAGTATGTAGTGGAGCTAGTAGGGACACAATGGCCGTCTAGAGTTGGGACTGAGGCTATATAATGGATTGAAGATATAACTGTTCTTTCCTCGATTAGGCTTGTTCTTTACGAAGACATGAGAGGTATCTATGAGTTATACCAGTATGTAGTGGAGCTAGTAGGGACACAATGGCCGTCTAGAGTTGGGAATGAGGCTATATAATGGATTGAAGATATAACTGTTCTTTCCTCGATTACGCTTGTTCTTTACGAAGACATGAGAGGTATCTATGAGTTATACCAGTATGTAGTGGAGCTAGTAGGGACACAATGGCCGTCTAGAGTTGGGAATGAGGCTATATAATGGATTGAAGATATAACTGTTCTTTCCTCTATTAGGCTTGTTCTTTACGAAGACATGAGAGATATCTACGAGTTATACCAGTATGTAGTGGAGCTAGTAGGGACACAATGGCCGTCTAGAGTTGGGACTGAGGCTAAATAATGGATTGAAGAGCCAACTGTTCTTTCCTCAATTAGGCTTGTTCTTTACGAAGACATGAGAGATATCTACGAGTTATACCAGTATGTAGTGGAGCTAGTAGGGACACAATGGCCGTCTAGAGTTGGGACTGAGGCTAAATAATGGATTGAAGAGCCAACTGTTCTTTCCTCAATTAGGCTTGTTCTTTACGAAGACATGAGAGATATCTACGAGTTATACCAGTATGTAGTGGAGCTAGTAGGGACACAATGGCCGTCTAGAGTTGGGGCTGAGGCTAAATAATGGATTGAAGAGCCAACTGTTCTTTCCTCAATTAGGTTTGTTCTTTACGAAGACATGAGAGGTATTTATGAGTTATACCAGTATGTAATGGAGCTAGTAGGGACACAATGGCCGTCTAGAGTCAGGACTGAGGCTAAATAATGGATTGAAGATACAACTGATCTTTCCTCAATTAGGCTTGTTCTTTACGAAGACATGAGAAGTATCTATGAGTTATACCAGTATGTAGTGGAGCTAGTAGGGACACAATGGCCGTCTAGAGTTGGGAATGAGGCTATATAATGGATTGAAGATATAACTGTTCTTTCCTCGATTAGGCTTGTTCTTTACGAAGACATGAGAAGTATCTATGAGTTATACCAGTATGTAGTGGAGCTGGTAGGGACACAATGGCCGTCTAGAGTTGGGACTGAGGCTATATAATGGATTGAAGATATAACTGTTCTTTCCTCGATTAGGCTTGTTCTTTACGAAGACATGAGAGGTATCTATGAGTTATACCAGTATGTAGTGGAGCTAGTAGGGACACAATGGCCGTCTAGAGTTGGGAATGAGGCTATATAATGGATTGAAGATATAACTGTTCTTTCCTCGATTAGGCTTGTTCTTTACGAAGACATGAGAGGTATGTATGAGTTATACCAGTATGTAGTGGCGCTACTAGGGACACAATGGCCGTCTAGAGTTGGGAATGAGGCTATATAATGGATTGAAGATATAACTGTTCTTTCCTCAATTAGGCTTGTTCATTACGAAGACATGAGAGGTATCTATGAGTTATAACAGTATGTAGTGGAGCTAGTAGGGACACAGTGGCTTTTAGAGTCAGGACTGAGGTTAAATAATGGATTGAAGAGCCAACTGTTCTTTCCTCAATTATTCTTGTTCTTTACGAAGACATGAGAGGTAAATATGAGTTATACCAGTATGTAGTGGAGCTAGTAGGGACACAATGGCCGTCTAGAGTCAGGACTGAGGCTAAATAATGGATTGAAGATCCAGCTGTTCTTTCCTCAATTATTCTTGTTCTTTACGAAGACATGAGAGGTAAATATGAGTTATACCAGTATGTAGTGGAGCTAGTAGGGACACAATGGCCTTCTAGAGTCAGGACTGAGGCTAAATAATGGATTGAAGATACAACTGTTCTTTCCTCAATTAGGCTTGTTCTTTACGAAGACATGAGAGGTAAATATGAGTTATACCAGTATGTAGTGGAGCTGGTAGGGACACAATGGCCGTCTAGAGTTGGGACTGAGGTTAAATAATGGATTGAAGAGCCAACTGTTCTTTCCTCAATTATTCTTGTTCTTTACGAAGACATGAGAGGTATCTATGAGTTATACCAGTGGCGCTACTAGGGACACAGTGGCCTTCTAGAGTCAGGACTGAGGCTAAATAATGGATTGAAGATCCAACTGTTCTTTCCTCAATTAGGCTTGTTCTTTACGAAGACATGAGAGGTATCTATGAGTTATACCAGTATGTAGTGGAGCTAGTAGGGACACAATGGCCGTCTAGAGTCAGGACTGAGGCTAAATAATGGATTGAAGATCCAGCTGTTCTTTCCTCAATTATTCTTGTTCTTTACGAAGACATGAGAGGTATCTATGAGTTATACCAGTATGTAATGGAGCTAGTAGACACAATGACCGTCTAGAGTTGGGACTGAGGCTAAATAATGGATTGAAGATCCAACTGTTCCTTCCTCAATTAGGCTTGTTCTTTACGAAGACATGAGAAGTACCTATGAGTTATACCAGTATGTAGTGGAGCTAGTAGGGACACAATGGCCGTCTAGAGTCAGGACTGAGGCTAAATAATGGATTGAAGATCCAACAGTTCTTTCCTCAATTAGGCTTGTTCTTTACGAAGACATGAGAAGTATTTATGAGTTATACCAGTATGTAGTGGAACTAGTAGGGGCACAATGGCCGTCTAGAGTCAGGACTGAGGCTAAATAATGGATTGAAGATCCAACTGTTCTTTCTTCAATTAGGCTTGTTCTTTACGAAGACATGAGAGGTATCTATGAGTTATACCAGTATGTAGTGGAGCTAGTAGAGACACAATGACCGTCTAGAGTTGGGGCTGATGCTATATAATGGATTGAAGATATAACTGTTCTTTCCTCAATTAGGCTTGTTCTTTACGAAGACATGAGAGATATCTACGAGTTATACCAGTATGTAGTGGAGCTAGTAGAGACACAATGACCGTCTAGAGTTGGGGCTGATGCTATATAATGGATTGAAGATATAACTGTTCTTTCCTCAATTAGGCTTGTTCTTTACGAAGACATGAGAGGTATCTATGAGTTATAATAGTATGCAGTGGCGCTACTAGGGACACAGTGGCCTTTTAGAGTCAGGCCTGAGGTTAAATAATGGATTGAAGAGCCAATTGTTCTTTCCTCAATTATTCTTGTTCTTTATCGAAGACATGAGAGGTATCTGACTTATACCAGTATGTAGTGGAGCTAGTAGGGACACAATGGCCGTCTAGAGTCACGACTGAGGCAAAATAATGGATTGAAGATCCAACTGTTCTTTCCTCAATTATTCTTGTTCTTTACGAAGACATGAGAGCTATCTATGAGTTATACCAGTGGCGCTACTAGGGACACAGTGGCCTTCTAGAGTCAGGACTGAGGCTAAAAATGAATTGAAGATCCAACTGTTCTTTCCTCAATTAGGCTTGTTCTTTACGAAGACATGAGAGATATCTATGAGTTATACCAGTATGTAGTGGAGCTAGTAGGGACACAATGGCCGTCTAGAGTTGGGGCTGAGGCTAAATAATGGATTGAAGATCCAACTGTTCTTTCCTCAATTAGGCTTGTTCTTTACGAAGACATGAGAGATATCTATGAGTTATACCAGTATGTAGTGGCGCTAGTAGACACAATGACCGTCTAGAGTTGGGACTGAGGATAAATAATGGATTGAAGATCCAACTGTTCCTTCCTCAATTAGGCTTGTTCTTTACGAAGACATGAGAAGTACCTATGAGTTATACCAGTATGTAGTGGAGCTAGTAGGGACACAATGGCCGTCTAGAGTCAGGACTGAGGCTAAATAATGGATTGAAGATCCAGCTGTTCTTTCCTCAATTATTCTTGTTCTTTACGAAGACATGAGAGGTATCTATGAGTTATACCAGTATGTAGTGGAGCTAGTAGGGATACAATGGCCGTCTAGAGTCAGGACTGAGGCTAAATAATGGATTGAAGATCCAACTGTTCTTTCCTCAATTAGGCTTGTTCTTTACGAAGACATGAGAGGTATCTATGAGTTATACCAGTATGTAGTGGAGCTAGTAGGGACACAATGGCCGTCTAGAGTCAGGACTGAGGCTAAATAATGGATTGAAGATCCAGCTGTTCTTTCCTCAATTATTCTTGTTCTTTACGAAGACATGAGAGGTATATATGAGTTATACCAGTATGTAGTGGAGCTGGTAGGGACACAATGGCCGTCTAGAGTTGGGACTGAGGCTAAATAATGGATTGAAGATCCAACTGTTCCTTCCTCAATTAGGCTTGTTCTTTACGAAGACATGAGAAGTACCTATGAGTTATACCAGTATGCAGTGGCGCTACTAGGGACACAGTGGCCTTTTAGAGTCAGGCCTGAGGTTAAATAATGGATTGAAGAGCCAATTGTTCTTTCCTCAATTATTCTTGTTCTTTATCGAAGACATGAGAGGTATCTGACTTATACCAGTATGTAGTGGAGCTAGTAGGGACACAATGGCCGTCTAGAGTCACGACTGAGGCAAAATAATGGATTGAAGATCCAACTGTTCTTTCCTCAATTATTCTTGTTCTTTACGAAGACATGAGAGCTATCTATGAGTTATACCAGTGGCGCTACTAGGGACACAGTGGCCTTCTAGAGTCAGGACTGAGGCTAAAAAATGAATTGAAGATCCAACTGTTCTTTCCTCAATTAGGCTTGTTCTTTACGAAGACATGAGAGATATCTATGAGTTATACCAGTATGTAGTGGCGCTAGTAGACACAATGACCGTCTAGAGTTGGGACTGAGGATAAATAATGGATTGAAGATCCAACTGTTCCTTCCTCAATTAGGCTTGTTCTTTACGAAGACATGAGAAGTACCTATGAGTTATACCAGTATGTAGTGGAGCTAGTAGGGACACAATGGCCGTCTAGAGTCAGGACTGAGGCTAAATAATGGATTGAAGATCCAGCTGTTCTTTCCTCAATTATTCTTGTTCTTTACGAAGACATGAGAGATATCTATGAGTTATACCAGTATGTAGTGGAGCTAGTAGAGACACAATGGCCGTCTAGAGTTGGGGCTGATGCTATATAATGGATTGAAGATCCAGCTGTTCTTTCCTCAATTATTCTTGTTCTTTACGAAGACATGAGAGATATCTATGGGTTACACCAGTATGTAGTGGAGCTAGTAGGGACACAATGGCCGTCTAGAGTCAGGACTGAGGCTAAATAATGGATTGAAGATCCAGCTGTTCTTTCCTCAATTATTCTTGTTCTTTACGAAGACATGAGAGATATCTATGAGTTATACCAGTATGTAGTGGAGCTAGTAGGGACACAGTGGCCTTCTAGAGTTGGGACTGAGGATAAATAATGGATTGAAGATCCAACTGTTCCTTCCTCAATTAGGCTTGTTCTTTACGAAGACATGAGAAGTACCTATGAGTTATACCAGTATGTAGTGGAGATAGTAGGGACACAATGGCCGTCTAGAGTCAGGACTGAGGCTAAATAATGGATTGAAGATCCAGCTGTTCTTTCCTCAATTATTCTTGTTCTTTACGAAGACATGAGAGGTATCTATGAGTTATACCAGTATGTAGTGGAGATAGTAGGGACACAATGGCCGTCTAGAGTCAGGACTGAGGCTAAATAATGGATTGAAGATACAACTGTTCTTTCCTCAATTAGGCTTGTTCTTTACGAAGACATGAGAGATATCTATGAGTTATACCAGTATGTAGTGGAGCTAGTAGACACAATGACCGTCTAGAGTTGGGACTGAGGCTAAATAATGGATTGAAGATCCAACTGTTCCTTCCTCAATTAGGCTTGTTCTTTACGAAGACATGAGAAGTACCTATGAGTTATACCAGTATGTAGTGGAGCTAGTAGGGACACAATGGCCGTCTAGAGTCAGGACTGAGGCTAAATAATGGATTGAAGATCCAACAGTTCTTTCCTCAATTAGGCTTGTTCTTTACGAAGACATGAGAAGTATTTATGAGTTATACCAGTATGTAGTGGAGCTAGTAGGGACACAATGGCCGTCTAGAGTCAGGACTGAGGCTAAATAATGGATTGAAGATCCAACAGTTCTTTCCTCAATTAGGCTTGTTCTTTACGAAGACATGAGAAGTATTTATGAGTTATACCAGTATGTAGTGGAGCTAGTAGAGACACAATGGCCGTCTAGAGTTGGGGCTGATGCTATATAATGGATTGAAGATATAACTGTTCTTTCCTCAATTAGGCTTGTTCTTTACGAAGACATGAGAGGTATCTATGAGTTATACCAGTATGCAGTGGCGCTACTAGGGACACAGTGGCCTTTTAGAGTCAGGCCTGAGGTTAAATAATGGATTGAAGAGCCAATTGTTCTTTCCTCAATTATTCTTGTTCTTTATCGAAGACATGGGAGGTATCTGACTTATACCAGTATGTAGTGGAGCTAGTAGGGACACAATGGCCGTCTAGAGTCACGACTGAGGCAAAATAATGGATTGAAGATCCAACTGTTCTTTCCTCAATTATTCTTGTTCTTTACGAAGACATGAGAGCTATCTATGAGTTATACCAGTGGCGCTACTAGGAACACAGTGGCCTTCTAGAGTCAGGACTGAGGCTAAAAAATGAATTGAAGATCCAACTGTTCTTTCCTCAATTAGGCTTGTTCTTTACGAAGACATGAGAGATATCTATGAGTTATACCAGTATGTAGTGGAGCTAGTAGGGACACAATGGCCGTCTAGAGTCAGGACTGAGGCTAAATAATGGATTGAAGATCCAACTGTTCTTTCCTCAATTAGGCTTGTTCTTTACGAAGACATGAGAGGTATTTATGAGTTATACCAGTATGTGTAGTGGAGCTAGTAGACACAATGACCGTTTAGAGTTGGGACTGAGGCTAAATAATGGATTGAAAATATAACTGTTCTTTCCTCTATTAGGCTTGTTCTTTACGAAGACATGAGAGCTATCTATGAGTTATACCAGTGGCGCTACTAGGGACACAGTGGCCTTCTAGAGTCAGGACTGAGGCTAAAAAATGGATTGAAGATCCAACTGTTCTTTCCTCAATTAGGCTTGTTCTTTACGAAGACATGAGAGATATCTATGAGTTATACCAGTATGTAGTGGAGCTGGTAGGGACACAATGGCCGTCTAGAGTCAGGACTGAGGCTAAATAATGGATTGAAGATCCAACTGTTCTTTCCTCAATTAGGCTTGTTCTTTACGAAGACATGAGAGATATCTATGAGTTATACCAGTATGTAGTGGAGCTAGTAGGGACACAATGGCCGTCTAGAGTTGGGACTGATGCTATATAATGGATTGAAGATCCAACTGTTCTTTCCTCAATTAGGCTTGTTCTTTACGAAGACATAAGAGGTATCTATGAGTTATACCAGTATGTAGTAGAGCTAGTAGAGACACAATGGCCGTCTAGAGTTGGGGCTGAGGCTAAATAATGGATTGAAGATCCAACTGTTCTTTCCTCAATTAGGCTTCTTCTTTACGAAGACATGAGAGGTATGTATGAGTTATACCAGTATGTAGTGGAGCTAGTAGAGACACAATGGCCGTCTACAGTTGGGACTGATGCTATATAATGGATTGAAGATATAACTGTTCTTTCCTCAATTAGGCTTGTTCTTTACGAAGACATGAGAGGTATGTATGAGTTATACCAGTATGTAGTGGAGCTAGTAGAGACACAATGGCCGTCTACAGTGGGACTGATGCTATATAATGGATTGAAGATATAACTGTTCTTTCCTCAATTAGGCTTGTTCTTTACGAAGACATGAGAGGTATCTATGAGTTATACCAGTATGTAGTGGAGCTAGTAGAGACACAATGGCCGTCTAGAGTTGGGGCTGATGCTATATAATGGATTGAAGATATAACTGTTCTTTCCTCAATTAGGCTTGTTCTTTACGAAGACATGAGAGGTATGTATGAGTTATACCAGTATGTAGTGGAGCTAGTAGAGACACAATGGCCGTCTACAGTTGGGACTGATGCTATATAATGGATTGAAGATATAACTGTTCTTTCCTCAATTAGGCTTGGTTTTTACGAAGACATGAGAGGTATCTATGAGTTATACCAGTATGTAGTGGAGCTAGTAGAGACACAATGGCCGTCTAGAGTTGGGGCTGATGCTATATAATGGATTGAAGATATAACTGTTCTTTCCTCAATTAGGCTTGTTCTTTACGAAGACATGAGAGGTATCTATGAGTTATACCAGTATGTAGTGGAGCTAGTAGAGACACAATGGCCGTCTAGAGTTGGGACTGATGCTATATAATGGATTGAAGATATAACTGTTCTTTCCTCAATTAGGCTTGTTCTTTACGAAGACATGAGAGGTATCTATGAGTTATACCAGTATGTAGTGGAGCTAGTAGAGACACAATGGCCGTCTAGAGTTGGGACTGATGCTATATAATGGATTGAAGATATAACTGTTCTTTCCTCAATTAGGCTTGTTCTTTACGAAGACATGAGAGGTATCTATGAGTTATACCAGTATGTAGTGGAGCTAGTAGAGACACAATGGCCGTCTAGAGTTGGGACTGATGCTATATAATGGATTGAAGATATAACTGTTCTTTCTTCAATTAGGCGTGTTCTTTACGAAGACATGAGAGGTATCTATGAGTTATAACAGTATGTAGTGGAGCTAGTAGGGACACAATGGCCGTCTAGAGTTGGGACTGAGGCTAAATAATGGATTGAAGATACAACTGTTCTTTCCTCAATTAGGCTTGTTCATTACGAAGACATGAGAGGTATCTGAGTTATACCAGTATGTAGTGGAGCTAGTAGAAACACAATGACCGTCTAGAGTCAGGACTGAGGCTAAATAATGGGTTGAAGAGCCAACTGTTCTTTCCTCAATTAGGCTTGTTCTCTATCGAAGACATGAGAGGGGTTTATGAGCTGTATTAATGTGTAGTAAACATCAGAGAAGGTAGCAGGAACTAAAGAAGAGACATTGTGGTCGTCCATAATTAGTATTACCATATAAGATAGTAACAAACCATTATCTCTCTAATGTAGCTAGAGATCAACTGCGCGACGACTGCTATTCGGGCTGTCATTTTGTCCCTCTACCGCCCACAAACATATCCGTCAATTTTAACTTGCCAAACATCTCACTCGAATGTGTCCCCAGGTTGGATAGTGAGAAAACATCATCTGTATAATGTAGCTAAATACCAAGTGAGCGAAGACTGATAGGCGGGCATCATTTTGTTTCTCTACCACCCACAGAAATAACGCAATATCTACCTATTTCAACTCGCCAAATATCTCACTCGCATGTGACCCCACGTTGGATAGTGAGGATAACTCATAAGGTGGTTACAACTCATTAGGTGATTATACCTCATTAGGCAGTTATAATGTATTAGGTATTTACAACTCATTAAGTGATTATAACTCATTATGTGATTATAACTAATTAGGTGATTATAACTCAGTACGTAGTTATACCTCATTAGGTGATTACAACTCCTTAGGTAATTATAACTGATTAGGTGATTACAACTCATTAGGTAATTATAACTCATTAGGTAATTATAACTCATTAGGTGATTATAAGTCATTAGCTGATTACAACTCATTAGGTAATTATAACTAATTATGTGATTATAACTCATTAGGTAATTATAACTCATTAGGTGATTATAACTCATTAGCTGATTACAACTCATTAGGTAATTACAACTAATTAGGTGATTACAACTCATTAGGTGATTATAACTCATTAAGTAGTTATAATTTATTAGGTATTTACAATTCATTAGGTGATTATAACTCATTAGGTGATTTATGACTCATTACGTGATTATAACTCATTTGGTCATTATAAATAATTAGGTGGTTATACTTCATTAGGTGATTATAACTAATTAGCTGATTACAACTCATTAGGTAATTATAACTAATTAGGTGATTACAACTCATTAGGTGATTATAACTCATCAAGTCGTTATAATGTATTAGGTATTTACAACTCATTAAGTGATTTATGACTCATTAAGCGATAATAACTCATTTGGTCATTATAACTAATTAGGTGATTATAACTAATTAGGTGGTTATAACTCATTAGGTGATTATAACTATTTAGGTAATTATAACTCATTAGGTGATTATAACTAATTAGGTGGATATAATTCATTAGGTGGTTATAACTGATTAGGTGATTATAACTCATTAGGTGATTATAACTCATTAGGTGATTATAACTAATTAGGTGATTGTAACTGATTAGGTGATTATAACTAATTAGATGTTATAATTACTTAGGTTGTTATAACTGATTAGATGATTATAACTAATTAGGTGATTGTAACTCATTAGGTGATTATAACTAATTATATGTTATAATTAATTAGGTGGTTATAACTCATTAGGTGATTATACGTAATTAGGTGGTTATAACTCATTAGATTATAACTCTACACGAAACTAGGTAGGTAGCTGCAATGGGACGTTTTAGCAAATAGAAAATTGTTACGAGCGATTTTTCAACTTTTCCCTTGTAAATAATTTATACAATATAATTAGTATATTGACATTATCAAGAGAATAGTTGGCGTAAAGACTAGTTGTTTTTAAACATTTAGTTTATTATAATAAATATACTCTTGAATTTGTAATGATCTTGTATTGTGTACGGTGATCCCTCGTTATTCGCGGAGGTTACGTTTCCCGAGCCAACTGTGTATGGAGGCTTACGATCCACATCAAAAATGTTAATATAATTACAGCTATACTGTACCTTATAATACAGTATTTTTACGTACTACACAATTACATACATATATTAAATGATTATATACGTTTTCCATTAATCCAAACACTAATATTCTATTAAATAAACGTGCGCTCACAAACACAGACACACGTATTCTTCATTGTTAAACACTATCCACTACATTTTTAAAGATCTAATTGTAGACAAATAATCTAATAAACACTGTTAATTTGATTTTTTAAAATTTGCTATTCTACTTTTTGCGCGATTTTTTTTACTTTTTTACACACTTTTTTATATGGCATTGCGATAGTGCTTCTTCCAGTTCTCGATTAAATTTTAATACCCGTTCTAAAAAGGGGTCAATTTCAGTAACGGATGCGGATAACTGTTTCACTAAACATGCAGTTAAGCGACAAATTATAATGTCAACAGAAAGATAGAAATATACACACGCGTGCGTGCGTGTGTGTGTGTGTGTGTGTGTGTGTGTGTGTGTGTGTGTGCGTGTGTGTGTGTGTGCGTGTGTGTGTGTGTGTGTGTGTGTGTGTGTGTGTGTGTGTGTGTGTGTGTGTGTGTGTGTGTGTGTGTGTGTGTGTGTGCGTGTGTGTGTGTGTGTGTGTGTGTGTGTGTGTGTGTGTGTGTGTGTGTGTGTGTGTGTGTGTGTGTGATGTAAATCATAATTACAAGATTCAGATGTAGGTTTATATCATACTTTATTTTAAAGTAGCACAGTACTTTCAAAGGTAAATTAAGGCTACGTTGGACGATGTAGCATTACGTTTAGTTTTTAGAGAGGAACGAAGGAATGGAGAGAGGGAGCTAATCTAAACCTCCTTTCTAACAGTTTACTTTTTACTTGGCTCAGAGATCAAACGTTACGCGTAAAGCGAGACTGTGCAGAATAATTATTCATACTTCGTGTATAATATCATTAGATACATCCCTTAACTTGCTTCTCTCTTTTGTAAACTCGCCCCTTTGTAAGCCGTTACGACCTCGAGGCTAATTATATTTTAAAAATTTTGTTCGAGCAAGATCAATAAAAAAAATAATGATAAAGTTATCACCTAACCTTGAAATGCTTTTGATGAATCATAAGGTAGGTAAGCAAACTGTTTTGCGGTATACAGTGCTATATACTTAATAAAAGCTAAATACGCCAGAAAATGTCTTGTCTTTGAATAGTTGACTATATCCCACTCACATTTGCTAAGGCGATCGGTTAATTTGGCACTTATCACCTACGAACGACCAAAAATATTGTTAATAATACGTGGTTGTGGGGACACAGGGGTGGATAATTGGTCACGTGCAATGTGGCTTACTGAAAAACCAGGCGTTTGTTCACTGCATTTACATTTAAAAAGAAGGAAAGGGTTGTAACTTTAAGATAAGGATGATAAAATGCCCCTCGGGTATTGGAAGTATGGCTCGCGTGGAAAGAATAGCTCACCTTATAAGGAGATACCTTCGCTTTCTCCTAGTAATATGTATGCGCGATTACGGTGTTACTCTGAAGTGTTAGATATTGAAGTATAGCAAGGGATTACAGTTCCAAAGTACATTGCGACTAGTTTGCGAATGATTTAAATGTTAGCAAAAAATACATTCTTAAAAGATCTTGTATCTCTCTACCGCCCTTTTCATTTCACTCATAGACAGTTCACTTCGAGATATATCTAACTTGATGTAACAGATATATAGGCCTTCTGTACTTTTCTATCTTCCTTCTGTACTTTTCTATCTTTGTTGGACGACAACATTCACATTTCCTGACCACCTTAATATTATAACAAAAATTATTTTCTAAAATAATGTTGTGTAAAAACGCGAATGATGCTATGAAAAGTTTATTCGTAATAGTAATATTGATTTTACAAATAGAGTTATAATTTTATTATTATTTTAATAAAGTTAAGCTGGTTTTATTGATGACTTTTTTTACTAGTCGCTATTCTGCGTGGCTTTCATCGTGTCTCGATTCCTTGTGGACGGCTCGTGCAACAAAAAGCAGTATCACAAGTGCACGTGTTTATTGATGGCTGGTTAAGGTTTTGTGGACTTGAAGAAGTGACATACTCGGGACTAGTGGACGTTGCCGGTCGGGCAAAAACACATGATGCCGGTACAATTACTCTGTAGTCATTAATTACTCCGAGAATGCACATTTAATAGAGGCTCCCCCACTGCCCTCTGCATTCATTTTGTAGTACAGGCATCCCTTTAAATACAATTATAAATATTTTGTTCCAAAGCATCTAGACAGCGTGAATGTTACTTGGTCATAATGCCCAATGCTGGCAGCACCAACTTTATTTCCTGCCAATATTGGTTTCATTTATTTAGTGTTATTTAATCAATATATAATAAGCGAATGCTACACTATGAAACAGCTCGCGTTTGAAATGAAACAGCACTGTTTTCCTACTGTTCAACCCAATTAAAATTTAATGACAATTTCTTTCTTGCAGAACTAGATAGCCTACAGAATTCATCAACACGTATCGCTTACGGCAGTCTTAATGAAACAGCACTGTTTTCCTACTGTTCAACCCAATTAAAATTGAATGACAATTTCTTTCTTGCAGAACTAGATAGCCTACAGAATTCATCAACACGTATCGCTTACGGCAGTCTTAATGAAACAGCACTGTTTTCCTACTGTTCAACCCAATTAAAATTGAATGACAATTTCTTTCTTGCAGAACTAGATAGCCTACAGAATTCATCAACACGTATCGCTTACGGCAGTCTAATGAAACAGCACAGTTTTCCTACTGTTTAACCCAATAAAATTTAATAACTTAGTTTCTTTTCTTGCAAACTGGATAATCTACAGAATTCTCCAACACGTATCGCTTACGGCAGTCTAATGAAACAGCACAGTTTTCCTACTGTTTAACCCAATAAAATTTAATAACTTAGTTTCTTTTCTTGCAAACTGGATAATCTACAGAATTCTCCAACACGTATCGCTTACGGCAGTCTAATGAAACAGCACTGTTTTCCTACTGTTTGACCCAATTAAAATTTAATAACTGAATTTCTTTTCCTGCATAACTGTATAGCCTACAGAATTCTCCAACACATGTCGCTTACGGCAGTCTAATGAAACAGCACTGTTTTCCTACTGTTTGACCCAATTAAAATTTAATAACTTAATTTCTTTTCCTGCATAACTGTATAGCCTACAGAATTCTCCAACACATGTCGCTTACGGCAGTCTAATGAAACAGCACTGTTTTCCTACTGTTTGACCCAATTAAAATTTAATAACTTAATTTCTTTTCCTGCATAACTGTATAGCCTACAGAATTCTCCAACACATGTCGCTTACGGCAGTCTAATGAAACCGCGCTGTTTTCCTACAGTTTAACCCAATTAAAATTTAATACCTTAGTTTCTTTTCTTGCAGAACTGGATAGCCTACAGAATTCTCTAACACCTGTGCACTAAAAGCATATGCGGCATTACAGGAGCAGTAGTGCCACTGAGCTCAGTATTTTAAAGTTAAGCTCAATAAATATTCCCACAGACTATATAAGCAATATTAAATACATTTTTTGCTTCTTTTAATTATAAATATATAAATCTAATAATAATTTGTGCAGGTTTATTAAACATTTCGCGGCATCGTGAGGACGCGAATTTATGTAAAGAAAGGCAGAAATGCTTTACGTCACGCAAGAAGGAGACGTCAAAATCAACTGGCATTTTAAATATGAGTCCACATTTCGATGTGTCAGAGATCCAGTTCATTAAAACTTTAAACGAAAACTGAGCGTTTAACCATTTAGGGTGAACGCACATTTTCACGTAAACACAACATGGAAAATGTGGAAATTACAGTAAATATCTTGTAGGGACCTGCTTCCCCCTACACTCTAGTAGACCTAATATCTATAGGATGTTCCACAAGCTGCCACAGGGCATACCCTGTATAAAATGTAAACGAAACCATTTCGTATAAAGCTATAAATGTCAACTCCATACTATTGATGTGGTTTGCCAATCAGAATAGATATTTTCAAAAATAAACAGTACAAAATTTAAAGAAAATACATATAAAAAATACTATCAACAGAATAACTACTATCTTGCCTAAATAGAACCTGAAATAAATATGAAGTTTACAGAGTTGGAATAGGTTTGGCAGATGGTGTTTACACAGTCCACAGTCTGGAAGGATAATAGTACAATAGGTCATGTCTAGGATGCAGTGACAGGGATCAGGTATAAAACCAGCTTCCGTATACTCAGCCTAACTATGGAACATAGCAATAGAATGGATCTTCCGAAAAAGGATATGGGCATAAACTGGTCGAATTTGAGCAGATCAGTTACAGAAAAGCAATCTTTACAAGCAAGCTTTACAAAAAATAGATCTTGCCGGAATAGGATCTGATTCAAGAGCTGGATCCAGTTCAAATGGTCCAAATACAGAATCGGCTTCTGTATACACAGTACAAAGATGCGAGGATAAAATTTGAATAGGATCTGAGTCACGAACAAGATCCAGTATGACTAGATCAGATACGGAAACGGTTTCTGTATACACAGCCTGACAATGGAGGATAACAAGAGAAAATATGTTGCCAAAATAGAGTCAATCACGAATTGGATCCATTTTGATTAGATAGGATGCAGAACCAGCTACTGTATACACAGTCCAAAGATCTGAGGATAAAAATTAGAATGGATCTTATTAAATTGGATTTCAGAAATAAACTGGATCCAGTGTCCCTAGATCAGATACAGAATCAACTTCTGTGTACACAGCATTTTTCTGAAATAGGATCTGTATCACGAACTGGATGTAATTATAAACAGGTCAAATAAAGAGCGAGCTTCTGTATACACAGCATAAATTTGGATTATAACATTAGAACGGATCTTCCAAAATGGGATTTGAGACACAAGTTGGATACAGTTTTAGTAAATCAGATACACAACCAGCTTCTTTATACACAGCTGAAGGGAGGATACACACAACTGTCTGCAATAGGATTTGAAAAAAGAACTGGATCCAGCTTAAGTAGAACATGAGTCACTAACTGGATGCAGTTACATGAAACAGGCATAAAACCAGTTCTGTATATTCAGCCTAACTCCGGTAGGGTATGTGTAGTTGTTATGCATCCATCCAAGAAGAAAGGATCTTTTGAAATAGGATCTGATACACGAAATGGATCCAGTTTAAGTAGGCCAGACACAGAGCCAGCTTCTATATACGCAGCATAAATATTGGAGGGATAATAATAGAATGGATCTTCCTCAATAGGTTATGAGTTACGAATTGGATCCAGTTTAAGCACATCAGGCATAGAACTCGTTTCTGCGTACACAGCATAAATATGTGAGGATAAAGAATGGGATTAGAGCGGATTTAGCCGAAATATGATCTGATATTTCAATTGGATCCAGTTGACATTAATAAGTAAAAGCCATGGATGGTAAAGCGGCAGGGCTTATCACGTGAGTGAAACATTAAGGAATATTTTCGAAAACACTCACTAAAAGTGTATATTATATGAGTGTACATTAAATTAATTCTAACAGTGATTTGGCAGTGAAAACATTGTTCCAATTATCTAATAACTGAAATTAAAGAAAGTCTAACTGAGCGCACTTTATGTGTTAGGGATTAAAAGCAGAACAAAAATGGTAGAGAGGGATGCCGTAGAAGGGTGAAATCGCGTCTACGTTGCGCGCATGCTAAGCACGTATATTTATTATACAAATGTTTCAGTTAAACGTATATAACTAACGTCAGTAGAATGGAACGTCACCCTTTTTAAAGCACCCCTTAGACATGCATTGCCCATTAATCTGTGAGTTGAGAACTCGGAGACTAACCCTGGAAACATCTGCAGCCCATCTAACACAGTGTATGTGGTATCATTATGCGACGACAGCTGGCTCTGGCAATTTGTCCGAGATCTGCGCGCATTAGCGCCTACATTCGTCTTACTATGCAAACAGTATCTTAGCTGCACCGGCGGGCGGCGCGTAGTCCCAGATAGCGATGTGCATAGAACAACGGATCCAAAGCGGGTTAGGACATAGTCCATTGTATTAGGCGTTGTTTCAAAATTATCAAATATGGAGGAAGGCTAGAAAAACTTACACAGGGAAAGTTAAAAGTCAAATAAATGACACGGACTGAGACATTTTTCTTGGTCTATTCTCATTTCAAAAAACTATAGTTCCAAGTTTCATGGTAAATGGATATTGCCTTATTCAATTCTTATTATCGTCTTTATATAAGAAAATTATAATTCTAAAGTGTCTAAACACTATTAGTAAATGGAATCTTTTAAATTTAACATATATTTCTAAGAACAGCTTACTAATAGTTTTTAAGGATTAAAATATATCGTTATAGAAAATTTGTTGAAAATAGGTGACAGATATAATTAAAGAAAGGGTGTTAAACTATGCTGACCTGAGATTAAAGCTACAATACAAAGCTTCCTACTCTCTAATGGAGGCATATGAAAATGTCTATCCGTTCCGACCTTGCTTTTTTAGTGCTAAGTAACGATAGGAGGAAAACAGTAGGGTATAAGAATGTGTGGAAATTCTCCTTCTTGGTGGTACAGAAGAATAAGAGATCGTGCTCTCTATCGGGGCCAACGAGTACAATCAGTAAGATGAGAAAATATTTTTTCAGAATAAATTAAATTTATACGGAAGTTTAAAGGTAATTTATATGGAATTTATTTATGTGTTATGAGAGCAAATGGACGGCGCAAAGTGACAGCTCAGACCAGATCGATAACACAAATCCTTTCCATAAGTGCTCATCAGGATAAAAGTCAGGGCGAGTGAAGAAGCTACGGAATGTCGGCATGCACTGTCTTCACTCATACCTTCAGGTTTTTGCCAACGCAAGCATCTCCGTAATGGGCCAAACAACCGTATTGATGTATTGTTAAGGCATTACTAACAGCCCCGTATCTGACGCAGATTACTCATTTCCCTTTCTCAACCTGTTAAAAACTTTTAATTGGACTGTTTACTTTGTTATCGTATCTTGTTAAACAGGCGGCAAATCTCTGCTATAAACATCTGTGTTCGAAGCTAATCCTTGTATATTGCCTTCAGCTTAGTCGATAATACTTTTCCTAATATTTACTCCAGCAGTGTCACCCTTCTATGATCCAGCAACACGTCAGTGATGTATCAGCACCGTACCGCGTCAGTGGTTCAGTAACACTGAGGAAAATCTTTGTACGAAACAAAGATAAGGTGACTAAACACGTCCGAGGTGTGCCAGTGCTCTTGCAATACTTTTACTAATATTTACTCCAGCATGTGTCACCCTTCTATGATCTAGTCACACGTCAGTGATGTATCAGCACCGTACCGCGTCAGTGGTTCAGTAACACTGAGGAAAATCTTTGTACGAAACAAAGACGAGGTGATTAAACACGTCCGAGGTGTGCAAGTGCTCTTGCAATACCTTTACTAATACTTACTCCAGCAGTGTCACCCTTCTATGATCCAGCCACACGTCAGTGATGTATCAGCACCGTACCGCGTCAGTGGTTCAGTAACACTGACGAAAATCTTTGTACGAAACAAAGACGAGGTGACTAAACACGTCCGAGGTGTGCAAGTGCTCTTGCAATACCTTTACTAATATTTACTCCAGCAGTGTCACCCTTCTATGATCTAGTCACACGTCAGTGATGTATCAGTACAGTACCGCGTCAGTGGTTCAGTAACACTGAGGAAAATCATTGTACGAAACAAAGACGAGGTGACTAAACACGTCCGAGGTGTGCCAGTGCTCTTGCAATACTTTTACTAATATTTACTCCAGCAGTGTCACCCTTCTATGATCCAGCCACACGTCAGTGATGTATCAGTACAGTACCGCGTCAGTGGTTCGGTAACACTGGGGAAAATCTTTGTACGAAACAAAGACGAGGTGACTAAACACGTCCGAGGTGTGCCAGTGCTCTTGCAATACTTTTACTAATATTTACTCCAGCAGTGTCACCCTTCTATGATCCAGCCACACGTCAGTGATGTATCAGTACAGTACCGCGTCAGTGGTTCGGTAACACTGGGGAAAATCTTTGTACGAAACAAAGACGAGGTGACTAAACACGTCCGAGGTGTGCCAGTGCTCTTGCAATACTTTTACTAATATTTACTCCAGCAGTGTCACCCTTTATGATCTAGTCCCACGTCAGTGATGTATCAGCACCGTACCGCGTCGGTGGTTCAGTAACACTAAGGAAAATCTTTATACGAAACAAAGAAGAGGTGACTAAACACGCCCGAGGTGTGTCAGTGCTCTTGCAATACTTTTACTAATATTTACTCCAGCAGTGTCACCCTTTATGATCTAGTCCCACGTCAGTGATGTATCAGCACCGTACCGCGTCGGTGGTTCAGTAACACTAAGGAAAATCTTTATACGAAACAAAGACAAGGTGACTAAACACGTCCGAGGTGTGCCAGTACTCTTGCAATACTTTTAGTAATATTTACTCCAGCAGTGTCACCCTTCTATGATCTAGTCACACGTCAGTGATGTATCAGTACAGTACCCCGTCAGTGGTTCAGTAACACTGAGGAAAATCTTTGTACGAAACAAAGACGAGGTGACTAAACACGTCCGAGGTGTGTCAGTGCTCTTGCAATACTTTTACTAATATTTACTCCAGCATGTATCACCCTTCTATGATCCAGTCCCACGTCAGTGATGTATCAGCACCGTACCGCGTCAGTGGTTCAGTAACACTGGGGAAAATCTTTGTACGAAACAAAGACGAGGTGACTAAACACGTCCGAGGTGTGCCAGTGCTCTTGCAATACTTTTACTAATATTTACTCCAGCAGTGTCACCCTTCTATGATCTAGTCACACGTCAGATATGTATAAGTACAGTACCGCGTCAGTGGTTCAGTAACACTGGGAAAATCTTTGTACGAAACAAAGACAAGGTGACTAAACACGTCCGAGGTGTGCCAGTGCTCTTGCAATACTTTTACTAATATTTACTCCAGCAGTGTCACCCTTCTACGATCTAGTCACACGTCAGTGATGTATCAGTACAGTACCGCGTCAGTGGTTAAGTAACACTGGGGAAAATCTTTGTACGAAACAAAGACGAGGTGACTAAACACGCCCGAGGTGTGTCAGTGCTCTTGCAATACATTTACTAATATTTACTCCAGCAGTGTCACCCTTCTATGATCTAGTCACACGTCAGAAATGTATCAGTACAGTACCGCGTCAGTGGTTCAGTAACACTGGGGAAAATCTTTGTACGAAACAAAGACAAGGTGACTAAACACGTCCGAGGTGTGTCAGTGCTCTTGCAATACTTTTACTAATATTTACTCCAGCAGTGTCACCCTTCTATGATCTAGTCACACGTCAATGATGTATCAGTACAGTACCGCGTCAGTGGTTCGGTAACACTGAGGAAACAAAACAGAATATATATTCTGTTCGAATTAACGTGTTATTGGCTATTTATGTAGTAATTGCTTTTTTCTTATATATTGGTAATTTCTTTGAGACTGCATTAAGCAATTTTGCAGGATTAGCATTTCCTTTTTGAGACCGCTAAGTATAGCTGTACAACTATAAGACGGCTGAACATGCGTTTTATCAAGACTGTATAGGACGAGCCTGTCGCACTGGTGGCCCGCGATAGTCATACGGCCCTCTGGGTCGTTCTGTGTGACCCGTCAAAGGCTGTACAACTATAAGACGGCTGAACATGCGATTTATCAAGACTGTATAGAAAGGGCCTGTCGCACTGGTGGCCCGCGATAGTCATACGGCCCTCTGGGTCGTTCTGTGTGACCCGTCAACGGCTGTACAACTACGAGGCGGCTGAACATGCGATTTATCAAGACTGTATAGAACGAGCATGTCGCACTGGTGGCCCGCGATAGTCATATACGGCTCTCCGGGTCGTTCTGTGTGACCCGTCAAAGGCTGTACAACTATAAGGCGGCTGAACATGCGATTTATCAAGACTGTATAGGACGAGCTTGTCGCACTGGTGGCCCGCGATAGTCATACGGCTCTCCGGGTCGTTCTGTGTGACCCGTCAAAGGCTGTACAACTATAAGACGGCTGAACATGCGATTTATCAAGACTGTATAGAAAGGGCCTGTCGCACTGGTGGCCCGCGATAGTCATACGGCCCTCCGGGTCGTTCTGTGTGACCCGTCAACGACTTTACAACTATATAGCGGCTGAACATGCGATTTATCTCAAGACTGTATAGGACGAGTTTGTCGCACTGGTGGCCCGCGATAGTCATACGGCCCTCCGGGTCGTTCTGTGTGACCCGTCAACGACTTTACAACTATATAGCGGCTGAACATGCGATTTATCTCAAGACTGTATAGGACGAGCTTGTCGCACTGGTGGCCCGCGATAGACATACGGCTCTCCGGGTCGTTCTGTGTGACCCGTCAACGACTTTACAACTATATAGCGGCTGAACATGCGATTTATCTCAAGACTGTATAGGACGAGCTTGTCGCACTGGTGGCCCGCGATAGTCATACGGCCCTCCGGGTCGTTCTGTGTGACCCGTCAACGGCTGTACAACTACGAGGCGGCTGAACATGCGATTTATCAAGTCTTTATAGGACGAGCTTGTCGCACTGGTGGCCCGCGATAGTCATACGGCCCTCCGGGTCGTTCTGTGTGACCCGTCAACGGCTGTACAACTACGAGGCGGCTGAACATGCGATTTATCAAGTCTTTATAGGACGAGCTTGTCGCACTGGTGGCCCGCGATAGTCATACGGCCCTCCGGGTCGTTCTGTGTGACCCGTCAACGGCTGTACAACTACGAGGCGGCTGAACATGCGATTTATCAAGTCTTTATAGGACGAGCTTGTCGCACTGGTGGCCCGCGATAGTCATACGGCCCTCCGGGTCGTTCTGTGTGACCCGTCAACGGCTGTACAACTACGAGGCGGCTGAACATGCGATTTATCAAGTCTTTATAGGACGAGCTTGTCGCACTGGTGGCCCGCGATAGTCATACGGCCCTCCGGGTCGTTCTGTGTGACCCGTCAACGGCTGTACAACTACGAGGCGGCTGAACATGCGATTTATCAAGTCTTTATAGGACGAGCTTGTCGCACTGGTGGCCCGCGATAGTCATACGGCCCTCCGGGTCGTTCTGTGTGACCCGTCAACGGCTGTACAACTACGAGGCGGCTGAACATGCGATTTATCAAGTCTTTATAGGACGAGCTTGTCGCACTGGTGGCCCGCGATAGTCATACGGCCCTCCGGGTCGTTCTGTGTGACCCGTCAACGGCTGTACAACTACGAGGCGGCTGAACATGCGATTTATCAAGTCTTTATAGGACGAGCTTGTCGCACTGGTGGCCCGCGATAGTCATACGGCTCTCCGGGTCGTTCTGTGTGACCCGTCAACGGCTGTACAACTACGAGGCGGCTGAACATGCGATTTATCAAGTCTTTATAGGACGAGCTTGTCGCACTGGTGGCCCGCGATAGTCATACGGCCCTCCGGGTCGTTCTGTGTGACCTGTCCTCGGCTGTACAACCATGAGGCGGAAATCTTCCCTATTTTCTGTTAAAATATAAAGGTTTTCGAATTTAAGATTCAATATATTTTAAAAAAATTTGATTCATTCGACAGATAGAAAAATCGTCCTCAGTCAGCACTAAATATTATACATTCTTAATGTAAAAACATTCTTTAATTATCTCTTTATAGTACTAAATTGACTAATATTTTTCTGGCATTAAATTCTTAAATATTCTACGTGGGGGATGCCCAATGCCGTAATATTGTATTGACTTTATCAAAAATTAAAGTTGAGGTTTCCATCCTTTTTAGTTTGATAGTTCTATTATGCGCAGCCATTCAATGGCTACCTAGTCATAACGGAGCCGTACTCACGACCTGACGACCTGTACGTGCCTTAGCTTCACCGGTGTTCCGAAGTCAGACTCAGCACAAGAAATCACGTCTGAAATACGTAAAATATGTAATTTTATATTCGTCAATGAAAATGAAATAAAGCTCATTAGCGTTGTTCCAGACGTGTAGGGAATGTTATCTGGATTGGCAGACTTGTTTACATTACGTGACACACGCTGTGTGCACCAACATACCTTACCGGTCAGTATTTACAAACCTCAAGTGGTCTCGAGTCGGATCTGCCGAGGCGTGGCGGAGATGGCCGAACTCCAAGTGGCTGGAATACATCTAACAACTTATGAAATGATATTGATTTTGATTTTAAGCAAGTGTTTATAAAAAAAAGAAACATTTCCTTCAATTTTTGTTTTGGCACCTTTCCCGAAAGGTTACAAACTAATATGTGCATTTCCTTTACATACCTTAAACTTAATAGAAACCAAATAAATGTTTAATTCTTGAATTTTGTAGTCCATTAAGTTCGGCGAAACTTAATTAATCACTTTAACATTAGTTTATGAGTATCCGAATTTTGTAAATTTGTAAAACTTACTGAGACAGAACGTTTTCGATCGCAATATGGCGATATTCATCAGTATCTTCTGCTTGGAGATGTTGGGTTAAGCAGTAACGGTTTTAAAGGCAGGTTTTCGATAGTATCAAAGTGTATGTGTGATTTGTATTGGGTTTGTTCGTTTAATATGTTTGTACTTTGTGTTTCTGTGTGTTTGTAGATTTCATATTGTTCTAGTATGTAGAGATGTGGTCCATTTTTGTTGGTGTGTAAGATTTCTAGGTTATGAAAAATGTCTGTATATTTGTGTCCTGTTTCTTTTATGTGATTGTAAAATGCAGAGTTGGTGTTCTGTTTGTGTTCCTCGACTCTTTGTTTGAAGCTGCGACCTGTTTGTCTAATGTAGAATTTGCTGCACATTTTGCAGTTTAATTTGTATACGCCTGGTGCTTGTAGTTTATCTTTGTTGTTGGTATCGTGTTGTATTTTGTACTGTAAATTGTTATTAGTTTTGTATGCTATTTTGTATCCTGTTTTTTGAAATTTATGGGTTATTTTATTTGATGTTCTGTTTATGTATGGTAACGTGATGTATTTGTTTTCCCTCCCTGTAGTGTTAATTTTAGTGGTTTTTTGTATATTATGCCATAGTTTGTATATTATTATGGTGTATAAAATAGACAAAGAACAAAGAACTAAAGACCATTAAATATTCAGCACACACAAATGGATATCAAATATATATTACATATATACAAATACATAGCATACACAAATATATAAAAGTAGGTTTTGTATATCGTTGTAAATAATTTAACTTGTAAATATTACACACTTTAGCAAACACATTTGTGTTTAGTTTTATTTTTAACTTGAATTCCGGCAAATTCGACACCCTTGAACTCTACATTACGTCGAGTTTTCGAGACTCTACTGTACTTAAAAATCAAAAGCAATTAAATTTCGTAGGTTGTTATACGTATGCGGGCCACTTAGAGTTCGGGCATCTCCGCCACGGATCGGCAAACTAAAACTGAGCGAGCGATGAGACCAGTTACGGTGTGTAGATACGCCACCGGTCATAAACGATCAGTCACAACTTCTGCATAGGATGCAGTTTCTTTTATACCCGTGAACTAAGAAAGCAAAACAGAATCAGATACTGATAAATAACACCAACTCAACAAACAACTACAAAAACTTAAAGGTCGTATTGATATCTCTTTCAGTCGGTTAAGAACATGCCCACTAAATGGCGTGCCTTGAAAAATGAGGTCTGGGGCGTTAAATATAAGAGGGCCTATTACCCGCCTACGAAAATATAGAGGGGCCTAATAATAATAACACTTAAAAAAATCACCTATAAAAATACAAATAATTAGTATTAGATAATTATTACGTCGCATATTTCAGTAGCCTTTTGTACATACATACGGCATATGTAAGCCATGTTAGTCGAAAATAGGAAGATATGGCATTTCGTAAAATTAAAAATTATCGACGAAAATTTTTGAGGAGGAATGCCTTCGCATTCAATTCGACTTTGATAACAAGTTGTGCAGGTTTATCCAGATATGCTTCAGCAATTTTGGTTATTGGGGTAATTACTTAATTTTTTTCTTATTAAAAAAATTTACCAACCAGTTGATAGCATATGTCCAACATGGGGCCTGGGGCGGATCGCCCCTCTTGGCACGCCCCTGTGTCTACTTCAGGTAAACACAAAGCCGACGCTATGCTTTAGTTTAACTCTTCTAGTACTGATGAATCAATATGTTCTTTTTATTCACACTTAAAAATTTGCCTTTGATTTTCTTTTTCTTAGAACAGGTTTAATGGGTAGACCCTCTTAATTATCCGTCCAAGTCTATTTCAGCTACACAATCCTACTCACGTAATGGCATGAGACGCTCTAAATCCTGTACAAGAGGGGTTCATCTTACTACCCTAATTCTACTCATACTCATAATCCTATCACATATTTCAAGGCGATTATATTCACATTAGCTGATCGACCTCAAAAACACAAAGATATCAATTATGATGATAAATCTGAAATAGTTAACAGGATTTTATCAAGCTTCAGAAATCCTTCCCCTACGCATCGTTGTTTAAATCTGATGTATGTAACGTATATGCTATTCAATAATTGACATATTTGTTTGATCAAACTGCGCTTAGGCCGCCTCTTATCCTCGTCAGCTCGTCCAGCTTGTGTTGGACTTTGAACATAAAATTTTAACTAGCACGGCATTGTGAAAAACATTTTAAATTGTTTACAAATTTGGACGAAAGCGATAGGCAATTTAAGCGAGAAAAGGGCAAGATTACATTAACACTTACAGAGTAATGTAGAGAAAACGTCGTGGAAGCTACAAAGTATAATGTCGCATAAACTTCTTGAATCGAATGATAACAAAAGTTAGATATTTTATGGTCTATTTACCAAAATGAAAATAGTTCTACTGCTTTAAAAGTAATTCCATAACAATTGACACTCTATAAGGATGATATTATAAATGGACCTCGTAACTGACTACCTATATAACGGAAAAGAGGTTTTCTCTTTGTTCATAAGGTTTTTTACATTCATTATTATTTTACTATACATTCGGGTATTAGTATAGAATTCGTACATTATATTATAAATTCGTGTTCAAAAAACTCGTGTTGACCTCATCACTGACTAATCTATATTTTGGATATACAAATTAAAAATAAATGAATACTTATTTTTTAGAATTACAGTAAAACCTCCTCAGCCGGGACCTTCGATATCCGGACGTAATATGAAAATAAAGTCTTTATTCCGCAAGGCGCCTTGCCGTCGGACCAGTTCTCTGGCGCTAGAGTCGACTCATTGTTCTTTCCCTACTCGTTCGAATCTCCGTAACGTTCACACCTATATGTATTCTAAAGGATTTTGTGTAATTAGGTAATTTAATTAGTTATTTCTCCTAGAATTTGATCTATAATATACAGTATGGCGGAAAAGTTGGGAAAACAGTTGTTTTATATCGCCATAAGTTACTAACAGTTATAATCGCGGGTGTGGATGGAGGAAGAAATGATTCCGAGTGCCAAAAAAACGTAGACTTGCTAGATGTCGCTTCATGGATTGCTACAATATGGGATGCAATCAAGCCGATAACACTAGTTAAATCAAGTCAAAAACTATTCGATCATAAACAATGACCCTTCATACATTGACTACATTGAATACATTGGAAACGTATTACAAACTGAAAACCTTGTTAGTGAAATAAATGAAGAAATCGTCGATCTTCTCCGAAACATTCCTTGTTGTAAGGGCATGAACAGTATTTGCGTGAATGAATGGATGAAGTGCATGAGTTTACTACTAGTAATATTACAGACTTAGTGAGCACACAGCCAGCGCCTGCCGAAGATGAAAGATTATCATGACGCAAGCGAAGCTTTTCATGCATTAGGCCAGCTGATCGAGTACGTCGAACAATAAGACGAAGCAGCCGACAATCGTGTAGGCTACTCTTTCCAAGGTGAAGGGATATTTCATACAAGAAACGTTTTCAACGAAACAAGCAAACCCCCATTACATCTTTTCCCCAAAAACTGATAATTAATGTACGTATGTGTGTACAGTACAGTATTAAGGAACTGTACATACAGGTGTGTAACTAAATTGTACGTTGAGTTTTATAATGTTATTAAAATATAATTATAGTCTTCAATAAGTGTAACTTATTTACTTAAAACAATCATACATTTACTTGCAACTGGAATAATTGTGATTAAGTGGTACAGACATTGCTACATAATTACATAACCTCTCCAATATCCGGATTTTCGTTATCCGGATCCAGCTGTCGCGCCAATGATCAGGATATGAGAGGTTTTACTGTACTAAAAAAATACTACAAAAGGAAAAATATTCAAAAGGATTTTCCTTTTGCAAAACCTACAAAAGATGTTTATTAGATATCAAAGATATATAAACTTTTTGACAATTATCAGTTATTGACATTGTGAAAAAAAATTAAAACTATTTTTGTTAATGTAGTACGTCCTCAGGATGACGAAAAAGTAATAAAACTTATGCTGATTCCACCAAATTTAAACATAAGACACACTTTACCTCTACAACAAACACGAAACTTTATAACTATCAAGGTTTATTTATACTACATTACAATATGATTACAACGTATCCGCTTATGATACGTTTGTTTTGCATTACAATATGACTACAACATATCCGCTAAGGATAGGTTTGTTTTGCATTACAATATGATTACAGCGTATCCGCTTAGAGTAAGTTTTGTTTTGCATTACAATATGACTACAACGTTTCCGCTTAGGGTAAGTTTGTTTTGCATTACAATATAATTACAACGTATCCGCTTAGGGTGTTTGTTTTGCATTACAATAGGATTACAACGTATCCGCTAAGGATAGGTTTGTTTTGCATTACAATATGATTACAGCGTATCCGCTTAGAGTAAGTTTTGTTTTGCATTACAATATGACTACAACGTTTCCGCTTAGGGTAAGTTTGTTTTGCATTACAATATAATTACAACGTATCCGCTTAGGGTAAGTTTGTTTTGCATTACAATATGATTACAGCGTATCCGCTTAGGGTAAGTTTGTTTTGCATTACAATAGGATTACAACGTATCCGCTAAGGATAGGTTTGTTTTGCATTACAATATGATTACAGCGTATCCGCTTAGAGTAAGTTTGTTTTGCATTACAATATGACTACAACGTATCCGCTTAGATTAAGTTTGTTTTGCATTACAATATGATTACAACGTATCCGCTTAGGATAAAGTTTGTTTTGCATTGCAATATGATTAAAACGTATCCGCTTAAGGTAAGTTTGTTTTGCATTACAATATGATTACAACGTATCCGCTTAGGGTAAGTTTGTTTTGCATTACAATATGATTAAAACGTATCCGCTTAGAGTAAGTTTGTTTTGCATTACAATATGATTACAACGTATCCGCTTAGGGTAAGTTTCTTTTGCATTACAATATGATTAAAACGTATCCGCTTAGGGTAAGTTTGTTTTGCATTACAATATGATTAAAACGTATCCGCTTAGAGTAAGTTTGTTTTGCATTACAATATGATTACAACGTATCCGCTTAGGGTAAGTTTGTTTTGCATTACAATATGATTACAACGTATCCGCTTAGGGTAAGTTTGTTTTGCATTACAATATGATTAAAACGTATCCGCTTAGGGTAAGTTTGTTTCGCATTACAATATGATTACAACGTATCCGCTTAGGGTACGTTTGTTTTGCATTACAATATGATTACAACATATCCGCTTAGGGTAAGTTACTTTTGCATTACAATATGATTACAACGTATCCGCTTAGGGTAAGTTTGTTTTGCATTACAATATGACTACAACATATCCGCTTAGGGTAAGTTACTTTTGCATTACAATATGATTACAACGTATCCGCTTAGGGTAAGTTTGTTTTGCATTACAATATGACTACAACGTATCCTCTTAGGGTAAGTTTGTTTTGCATTACAATATGACTACAACATATCCGCTTAGGGTAAGTTACTTTTGCATTACAATATGATTACAACGTATCCGCTTAGGGTATGTTCGTTTTGCATTACAATATGACTACAACATATCCGCTTAGGGTAAGTTACTTTTGCATTACAATATGATTACAACGTATCCGCTTAGGGTAAGTTTGTTTTGCATTACAATATGACTACAACGTATCCTCTTAGGGTAAGTTTGTTTTGCATTACAATATGACTACAACATATCCGCTTAGGGTAAGTTACTTTTGCATTACAATATGATTACAACGTATCCGCTTAGGGTATGTTCGTTTTGCATTACAATATGACTACAACATATCCGCTTAGGGTAAGTTACTTTTGCATTACAATATGATTACAACGTATCCGCTTAGGGTAAGTTTGTTTTGCATTACAATATGACTACAACGTGACCTCTTAGGGTAAGTTTTTTTTTGTATTACAATATGATTACAATGTATCAGCTAAGGGTAAGTTTGTTTTGCATTACAATATGATTACAAAGTATCAGCTAAGGGTAAGTTTGTTTTGCATTACAATATGATTACAAAGTATCAGCTAAGGGTAAGTTCGTTTTAAATAAATAATAGAGTTAACTAAAGCAAGCTAACCGTTAATGCGTGAAATATTTTTTCCCCAAAACCATTTGTGGTTATCATCGCCAAACTAACACGGAACAACGCAATATTTTAAATAAAACCAAATAAATTTAAATACAACAAAAATTACAAAACAAAAAACAACAATAAATCTATAACAATGAAAAAATTCTTAAAATCTATAAATAACAAAATAACAACAAGAAACAATATAAAACTAAATAAATAATAACAATATGTAAAACAATAATAGGTAACAATTTACCAATAAATAGAACTCAATAACAAGAACACAAAATAAATTAAATTAAAATAAATAAAAGAGACAGAAAATTATATGTATAAATAAAAAATATATATTTATGTATTAAATTTCAAAAAATATTTTCAAGTGGTGCAAGCATCGTCCCTTAGCACCACCTTTAAACTCCCTTTTAAATTAAAAAGGGCACGAATATTGCTTACATTAACACAATCTACTAAAATATGTTTTATTGTGAAGATATCACCGCAGTATTGGCATATTGGTGGATCTTCACGACGCATCAAATATCCATGAGTTGCAAAAGAGTGGCCAACGCGAAGGCGTGTAACCACCACTTCCTCCCTACGTTTTGAACGAATTGAAGACCTCCATGGACGGACGGTATCTTTAATTTCCCTCAGCTTATTCTGAATCACGGTATGCCACTCGTCATTCCAAGCAGCGAGCAATAAATGTTTCGCGAAACACACATAATCAGATGCCATAACTAGTTGAGTAATAGGCACCAAACTTGTAGCTTTCTTCGCCGCTTCATCCGCTTTTGTGTTTCCAAGTATTCCGCAATGTCCAGGAACCCAACAGAAAGTTACCCCCACACCCCTCAATTGAAGCCTGTGTACAGCACACAAAATGTCCCCAACTAAAGGGTTGTTAGAGAAAACATCCTGAAGAGCCTGAAGAGCACTTTTGGAATCCAAACACAAAAGATAATGCGAAGATCGAGATTGAATGACGGTCAAAGCTTTAAAAATAGCAAATAGTTCTGCCGTGAAAACACTGCAAGCTGAGGGCAATCCGTACGTGTAGGTACATCCAGATGCATAAAACGCACACCCAAACGCCATTGTCCAGTTTAGATCCATCAGTGAAAATAATTTCACTGTGTTGGTGAGATTTATAAATGGATAAAAATTCCTGGTGGTAGACCACAACAGGAGTATCGTGTTTTATATAACTGGACAATGAAAAGTCGAAGTGCGGCGTTTTTATTATCCATGGAGGTAGATAGCACATTTGTCATTCAAACATAGTTGGAAGTTGCAACTCAAGGTCATCCTATATTCTTAACGTTCGTATGCCAAATGGAGCGGTCGAACGTTGACGTGTATTGTACACATGATTTAACGTATTATGAAAGACTATTTCAAATGCCGGGTGGTTGGGTTTGCTTCGAAGAACTGAAACGTATGATATTTGTAGCATCTGACGTCGACTAGAAAGGGTAGGTTCCCCAGCTTCGACAAGAAGACTAGGGATTGGGCTAGTTCTAAATGCACCAGTAGCCAGTCTAAGTCCAGAGTGGTGGATGGTATCAAGAGTTTTCAGAACTGTAGGTCGTGCAGATGAGTAGACTCCATGAGAGTCTTTTATCAAATAAAAGACCAAAAAATCGAACACTATCCGTGGTTTGAAACTGAACCCCGTCAAGATAAAGGATCGGCTCCTGGTGTTGCCTACGACGACTAAATGCTACACATTGGGTCTTCGAAGCAGAGAATTAAAAAACCTGAAGTTTTTGACCATTCCTCTAATCTGTATATTGCTAACTGCAAAGATCTTTCCGCAGTCACCATACTACGAGCAGGAACATATATACAAAAGTCATCCACAAAAAGGGAACAGTGTACCGGAGATCGTATATTACTGGTGATACTATTTATTGCAACGGCAAATAGCGTGACGCTAAGCACGCTGCCTTGCGGTACACCATTCTCCTGTCTGTAACTATTTGAATTTGTGCCTCCAAGACGAACGCGAAAAGATCTGTTAGAAAGAAAGTTAGCGATGAATGCTAGGATATTCCCTTGTATGCTCCATGATTTCAGAGTGTTCAGAATACCTCTTTTCCATGCCATATCATATGCCTTTTCAAGGTCAAAGAAAACCGCAACGAGTGTTTGACGCAAGAGAAAGGCATCTTGAATAGCGGATTCTAACAAAACCAATTGGTCAACTGATCGTCGACCTAGTCTGAAACCACATTGTTCGTTGCTAAGAAGGTTGTTGGTTTCTAGGTACCAGACAAGACGGCGGTTGACCATCTTCTCCAGTAGTTTGCACAAGACGCTTGTAAGTGATATAGGCCTGTAACTACTGGGGTTAGTTTTGTCCTTACCTGGCTTCAAAAGAGGAATTACAGTCGATTCTAACCATGCATCGGGGAAAGAGTGCTCCTCGAATAAACGATTGTATACTCGAAGGAGGACAAGTTTCGCCGATGATGGTGGATGTTTTAGCATGGAGTACACAATGGAATCAGGACCTGGTGCAGAATCCTTCGTTGACGCAAGAGCTGACTCCAATTCCCCTATAGAGAAAGGGGTGTTTAAAGTAGAGTCCTCAAACAACCCAACAGTAAACGGTAGAAGTGATCCATTTGCGCAAAGGACTTTACATAATACTGTTATGTATAGTTCCTTATACATTACCTAAGGAGCTAACAGCAAGATTGGTATTTAAAGGAAACACTTAAAGGAAGAAACTAACAGCGGTGATAGTTACTGAAGGAAACATTTAGTCACTAAGTTAATATTTACACTAATAATGTAACAAATGTGTAGAAGTGATCGTTTTGCGCAAAGGACTTTACATAATGCTATTATGTATAGTTCCTTATACATTACCTAAGGAGCTAACAGCAAGATTGGGCAGTTGTAGGATCGCGCTGGGTGGTCACCACCACAGTTGGCGCATTTCGGAGAATTAACACATTCCTTATCATCATGGCCTTCAACGCTACATATACCGCATACGTTCTGCTTCGAACAGGTAGAGCTGATATGCCCAAAACGCTGACACTTAAAGCAGCGCCTAGGGTTAGCCACGTATGGTCTCACTGAGATCCTTTGGTAACCTGCATGCAAGTATTCCGGTATCTCCGGCTTTCCAAAGGTTACGATAAAAGACGCTGTTGCTACTTTTTCTCCTTTGTCCATTTTCATTATAGGGATAACGTCCGTAACTAACTGAGAAGACAGTTCGGACTTTATTTCATCGATTGGAAGGTGCATTAAATCCCTACATGTGATGACCCCCTTTGAGTAATTCAAGGATCTGTGGGGAGCCACAGATACCATGACCTGGTCAAAGAAGGAGGTCATTTTTGATAGAGAACGGGTTTGTCTGTCGGTGGAAGTCGCAATTAAAAGTGTTCCGTTTCGAAGTTTCTTAATAGAGGCTACTGGGCCTCCAGCACACGCAGTAATAGCCTTGTTAATCAGGAAATAAGAAACTTTGGAAAGATCTTTCCCTTCTTCGGCACTAGAAACAACTAAATACTTTGCTGATGGCAATGTCTGCGACATTGCCACCATCAACTTTTTACTCAAATCCTTGTTAATATGTTCGTCAGGAGAATCCTGGCGTGATCTTTTCAAACTAGTCATATTTGACGGGGTTTTTGAATCCATAAATTTTTTAAGCCAGCCATCGTGTCAAGCGTTACGGGCAAGACTATAGGAACGGGTACACCCTTGGATCACAATAAGATCATTTCCAATCCTCAAAACTCTGAGGCCTATAGCTTTTCTCCTTAGCTCGACTGGAGGAGCATCAGTCGAGAACTCGTAATACTGTGCACAGGCTCCGACACCCATGCACCGCGGACACTCCCTGACCAAGGACCGAAGCGGCTGGTAGACCAGAAACCGCGCTTACGTCTTCAGCAGAGCAGGCTCATATCAGCGTCCCAGACCAGAGTTTGTCACGCTCTGGACTTTTCAGCACTCCCAACGCGCAACGGTTCTGACCAGTCAAAATGTCCTGAGAGAAGATGTAAGTGTTAAAATGTGTATAGATTGTGTTGGTGTGTGTATGTGTGTGTGTATGCTTTGTGAGTGGTGTAGTGTTAGGCTAGGGTACCGCGAGGGACGCCAAACCCCTCGTAAGTGCGGCTAGTCCGCACCCCCCTACGGGCGAAGCGTGAAGTAAATTACTGTCTCCATTCTGTGTAATGTAATGGTATAGCATACACCAAATTAGAGACAACTACATTTGTCTATCGCTAATTACCATCACGAAACTTTATTTAACCGAATCTACCGGATATTTTGCAGCTATGTTGTAATGTAGTATAGCATAGTGAAAGTTCAAGAACCTTGAGTCATTTTTGTCTTTTTTGAAAGCTTTTAATTTTTAGGACGTCAATACTAAGTTTTATTATTTTTTCATGTTACTAAGGGTTTTCTATTCTTTCTATATCACCCCGCGCGTGAGCAAGGTCCCTTCGCGATTAAGGTACAAGTTCCTTCTAGCTTGAGCGGGCACAACTGGAGACAGTTTCGTAGTGCTATAACCTTCTACAAATTAGGCCTACTGGGAGTGCAAGTCACGCTTGAGCGGACACAAGTACGTTTTTCTAGAACCTTCTAGCAGGAGAAATTACTAAATACGGGCAAATCAATATAAGGAGTTTGTTAAGAGTGGTGATTAAGCAGTAATTTTAATGTTCTGAACAGAGTAAAAGTTTTAGAGACAGTGCGTGTTAAATATAAACAGACCATTAGAGATCTAATACTATTATGTTATTATTATAAAATACTATTAGATTTAATAACACAGTTTAACATAAATAAATGAAACCTCTCAACCACAAATAACTTTCTTCTTTTATTTTATTTCGATTGCATAGCAATCAACCTCAGAGGTAATTTACAATTAAAATACCTATTTTGCAATCGAAATGTACATAATGTTTTAAATAAAAGAAGAAAGTTATTTGTGGTTGAGAGGTTTCAATTATTTATGTTAAACATTACGCCACAGTTGTTTATACAGTTATTAATAACAAATTGTTTGGAGGATTTTATAAATGTTGAGTGTGTAAATAATAGTGACCATAAAAGTATGTATATTAATAAATAATTATTTAGTCTGAAAAGGTGCCTTACAATTTATTGAACCCCCGTGAGAACGTAGCACGCAACGCACACGCACACGTACCGCATACGTTCTGCTTCGAACAGGTAGAGCTGATATGCCCAAAACGCTGACACTTAAAGCAGCGCCTAGGGTTAGCCACGTATGGTCTCACTGAGATCCTTTGGTAACCTGCATGCAAGTATTCCGGTATCTCCGGCTTTCCAAAGGTTACGATAAAAGACGCTGTTGCTACTTTTTCTCCTTTGTCCATTTTCATTATAGGGATAACGTCCGTAACTAACTGAGAAGACAGTTCGGACTTTATTTCATCGATTGGAAGGTGCATTAAATCCCTACATGTGATGACCCCCTTTGAGTAATTCAAGGATCTGTGGGGAGCCACAGATACCATGACCTGGTCAAAGAAGGAGGTCATTTTTGATAGAGAACGGGTTTGTCTGTCGGTGGAAGTCGCAATTAAAAGTGTTCCGTTTCGAAGTTTCTTAATAGAGGCTACTGGGCCTCCAGCACACGCAGTAATAGCCTTGTTAATCAGGAAATAAGAAACTTTGGAAAGATCTTTCCCTTCTTCGGCACTAGAAACAACTAAATACTTTGCTGATGGCAATGTCTGCGACATTGCCACCATCAACTTTTTACTCAAATCCTTGTTAATATGTTCGTCAGGAGAATCCTGGCGTGATCTTTTCAAACTAGTCATATTTGACGGGGTTTTTGAATCCATAAATTTTTTAAGCCAGCCATCGTGTCAAGCGTTACGGGCAAGACTATAGGAACGGGTACACCCTTGGATCACAATAAGATCATTTCCAATCCTCAAAACTCTGAGGCCTATAGCTTTTCTCCTTAGCTCGACTGGAGGAGCATCAGTCGAGAACTCGTAATACTGTGCACAGGCTCCGACACCCATGCACCGCGGACACTCCCTGACCAAGGACCGAAGCGGCTGGTAGACCAGAAACCGCGCTTACGTCTTCAGCAGAGCAGGCTCATATCAGCGTCCCAGACCAGAGTTTGTCACGCTCTGGACTTTTCAGCACTCCCAACGCGCAACGGTTCTGACCAGTCAAAATGTCCTGAGAGAAGATGTAAGTGTTAAAATGTGTATAGATTGTGTTGGTGTGTGTATGTGTGTGTGTATGCTTTGTGAGTGGTGTAGTGTTAGGCTAGGGTACCGCGAGGGACGCCAAACCCCTCGTAAGTGCGGCTAGTCCGCACCCCCCTACGGGCGAAGCGTGAAGTAAATTACTGTCTCCATTCTGTGTAATGTAATGGTATAGCATACACCAAATTAGAGACAACTACATTTGTCTATCGCTAATTACCATCACGAAACTTTATTTAACCGAATCTACCGGATATTTTGCAGCTATGTTGTAATGTAGTATAGCATAGTGAAAGTTCAAGAACCTTGAGTCATTTTTGTCTTTTTTGAAAGCTTTTAATTTTTAGGACGTCAATACTAAGTTTTATTATTTTTTCATGTTACTAAGGGTTTTCTATTCTTTCTATATCACCCCGCGCGTGAGCAAGGTCCCTTCGCGATTAAGGTACAAGTTCCTTCTAGCTTGAGCGGGCACAACTGGAGACAGTTTCGTAGTGCTATAACCTTCTACAAATTAGGCCTACTGGGAGTGCAAGTCACGCTTGAGCGGACACAAGTACGTTTTTCTAGAACCTTCTAGCAGGAGAAATTACTAAATACGGGCAAATCAATATAAGGAGTTTGTTAAGAGTGGTGATTAAGCAGTAATTTTAATGTTCTGAACAGAGTAAAAGTTTTAGAGACAGTGCGTGTTAAATATAAACAGACCATTAGAGATCTAATACTATTATGTTATTATTATAAAATACTATTAGATTTAATAACACAGTTTAACATAAATAAATGAAACCTCTCAACCACAAATAACTTTCTTCTTTTATTTTATTTCGATTGCATAGCAATCAACCTCAGAGGTAATTTACAATTAAAATACCTATTTTGCAATCGAAATGTACATAATGTTTTAAATAAAAGAAGAAAGTTATTTGTGGTTGAGAGGTTTCAATTATTTATGTTAAACATTACGCCACAGTTGTTTATACAGTTATTAATAACAAATTGTTTGGAGGATTTTATAAATGTTGAGTGTGTAAATAATAGTGACCATAAAAGTATGTATATTAATAAATAATTATTTAGTCTGAAAAGGTGCCTTACAATTTATTGAACCCCCGTGAGAACGTAGCACGCAACGCACACGCACACGTACACACACACACATTCCAATATCGGAAATGTCAAAATTGTAAAAGCGTTTTTGCGGCAAGAAAAAATGTTACCTTATACGACAGTAAAAGGTATGTATATTACTACAATTTATTAAAAATATGTTTCTTCTCAATACATTACTCAGAAATTCCTATTTTTTAAAACCTTGCACAGTAGAAAGTGATTTCTAGTTATTATACTCGTATTTTACAGTGAGATTTGTTTACAACAAATTTCATTAACCCATTTAACAAATCCTTACAGTCTGCTGACTAAATGATTTATTTAAAAATATTTTGCGACCTACAACTACATCGTCAGATGTCTTCCTTAAACGATTATACTTGAGGCGACGTTTTCAAAACACCAATGTAGTCTAGTGCCCGGCAAGTAGCGAATGTAGTGTAAGATAAAAATGACGAACTAACTAGCGACTATGTTGGGCTACTGGAACAAATTAAATCAATGTAAATAAAGTTTTATAAGGTAAAGGTGAATAAAAAGAGATTTTGAAATATCCAAATTCAGTAATTGTCAACGGGCTATATGTGAACCGGTCTCGCACGGCTCGCGTAAACACAGGTTGTTTACATCGCCTTGGCTACACCCCATTAGGACTACGGCTAACACCTCACTTCACGATGACGGCAACTCTGTGCGCGCGATATTACGGTGATCGACGACCTTGGATATTACGTCTATGAAGTACATAATAAAATTGCTAATACAGAAATGGTTTAGTAACGATAAAGGCTAATGTGTGAACGCCCGAAAAAGAGTAAGGTAATAGGATTGTGTAAAAGCCTTAATAAGTGAAGGCTCATATTAATGTGTACGAGGAATGCGACACATACTGGAAGTAGAATAGTGTGGCTCGCGTGACTAGAGACACACAAGTGATATGCTGAAATATTACTTGTTTTTAAACGTTTTACCACTTGAGGAATAAGGACACAATGCATTATTTACAACAAAATATTAAGCAGCCATATTATAACTGAAGAGGAGCAATGAATACAGTTTCAGAAAATCTAATGAGATATTTCCGACACGTAATGATCCGGTAAATTAATTGCATGAAACATTTGTAGAACCTAATTGCTTGTTTATTCGAGTATAGTTAACATTCTCACTAATTAGGAAAGTTTAAAATTATCGGTTAAATATTTTGAAAAAAGAAAAAAACATTTCTCACATTTAAACACACACAAACCTCAAATTTTCTTTATAGAACTGAGTTTGTTATACAGTATCTATTTTTTACTTCTCTCCTCCAACGACTAGTTAATTCGCATTATTAAACTTTATTTTTGTCCTATCCTAACCGGATGGTTGAAATTATGTATAATGATTGACACGTAAGCTGGCACTTGACCGATCGATAGGAACTCTGTACTAGCCTAGATAAAAAAAAAACATTCTCTGCTGTCATGCGGATTGCGTCAATTGTCGTGGCGACTCTCGAGAAGGCGCTTCAGTAGATGAAATACGAAATACTATAAATAATGTATATCTACATTCGAGGAAATGTTCGCAGAACAATCTTTGCATAATCTACACCCCCCCCCCCTCCTATAGCGCCAGTTTACATGTCAACACCTTATGATGTATAACATTGTGCTCTAGGTGTGTTACTGAGAAAGGTTAAATAGGTTTCAGAATTTTTAGTTTTGAGGCATCATTGCCAGGTTTTATTGTTTTCTTCGTAACCCTGAGGATTTTCTACATCGCCCAGTAATATTTCTTTTGCTCTTTTGATGACGTCTGAATACCCGATAATTCCTTAAGAAAATGTAACAGATGTATAAAAGAAAGGAGAAACTTGAATATCCTAGTTTCAGATTAACTTATGGCATACCTCCAAAATGTTATCGACAGTCCGTACAGCTCTTCATTGTAAATGGGTACATAGATACTCGAAGCCATTTAAAAACTTTGCTTATCAATTGTTCTTCTGTAGGATAGGAACCATTATTATGCACTTCTAAAACACGATACGTTATGTTTGTTACATTAGAAAAATTACATTTCACATTCCAATATTAGAATCAATCAAAATCACATTAAGTATTACAGCTGTGTTATGCCCGTTTGTCTTTACAAAGTACCCGTCTATTTTTAATTTTTGTTTGTATTTTGATTCATCGACATTCCTGGAGTGCACAAACACAACCGATGTGTTGTATCGGAGGGAAAAATAGTTACAACTGCAATTATTGACAAGGAGAGTGGGCGGTGGAATCGGGACGGGGGAGGCCCGGACCTGTCAACACACACAGATTAATAGCCATTTACACTGTTTGATGGGGCTTATAGCCGCTGTGGTCTGGCCAAATGCTCCGTTAATCCTAGATTTGTAACGGGCTTAGCGAGCTACATGTGTCCCGCATAACCTGGCCCCAAGCAATTAGTTTGGATTGCCCTTTTCAACGCATTCACCCCAAAAAGTAAATTTACTCTATCAGAAATGTGCGCACAATCTTATCTACAGCACTGGATTTCGGAAACCGCTTCCTTTTTTTCTGCTTGGCTAATTTTCGTATCACTGAGGGTCATTTTCAATGCCTAACAGAGCTAATGCACCTTGAACGTATCCAGCGCTTTACCAACACTTTAACAAACAATAAGCCTATATCAATGTAACTTACGCAACTTATTGCAATAAAATATTAAAAACGCATCATTTACAATGAGGTGCCACAGCTCTATTCAGACATATAGTAATGACTTCTTTTGTGGGTAAAATTTCCAGGGTTATGCGGTTTCCAGGTAGATAAAGTGGGTAGAGCTACGGCGCAATCGCACATTATTACCCTAGGTACACATGTTAACAAGGGTGAACCGACGGAGAGGCACCTTAAATGCATCAACTTTTGCTTCCTATCTGCCGCAATCTTAGATGTGATTACCTGTCCCCATCTTATAATACAAGGGTAAGTCAATTATTATCCGCAATGTAGTTATAAAATTTTGTAGTAATCAAATAAGAAACTTATTTGAATATAATTTTTCGACATAGTCTCCTTGTTTTTCAATGCAATTGATCTATCTTTGTACGCCTGATGCCCTCGTAAAAGGTCATCGGTTGAGCTGCGAGCCAGGAATGCACTACTTATTTCAATGCTTCGTCCGAGGTAACTTAACGCCTCTTTGAGCGCAAAAAAAACAAATGATAAAGGCGGAAGATGGAACTGTATGCATTGTAGTGCAACAACACAACATCTTTTGACAGCAGTACTCAGCGTTTGCTTCGAATTGCAAGCTTTAGCATGGCAATAAGAATCTCATCGTAACGTACACTGTTTATTGTTTTGCCTCTTTCGTCATAATGGTTCAGTACTGGATGTTGTAAAAACGGTAAGCACGGATCACTGTACGTTGCTCTTCTTTGTGCAAATAGAAAGCGGATTGGTCATGATTAAAGGCACGACGGCAATAACGAAACTAACCTAGCAGCTTGAAACATGTATAGCAATAACTACAAATAAACACAGCATGTATCACCAACGCAAAACGACAGTACTACAGTTTGATTTGAATGTGAACGAAAGGTAAGTACAACGTTACAAGCTTTTAATAACGTGCGTATCTAAATTTAAACCTTAAAAAAAGTCTGTAGCTTAAGAAGGCTACTTGAAATTAAGTGTAAAAAACTTTTTAAATATTTTTACAACTCCAATTTGTTATGTAGAACCATTTGACATTTTATTTGATATAATTCCGGCTAACCACTTTAGTTACTTTAAAGGTTTGCTATTTATAAATTTGGATTTTACCGCTGTTTCAACTGTCATCCATGGGAATCTATTGACATTACTGAGAGTTCTGAAATGTTTACGCAAGTAATAGGTTAAACGAGAAAGCGTTTTATTCGCTATGTAACCGCAAAGCGAAACTAATCAAAGTGTAAACAGACAGTCGCCCTCTCCAGAAGTCGACTTCCCCTCTCCCCTAGTTCCTGTCATTTCTACAGTCAAGTGAGAAAGGAAAACCAATTTAAAGGGTTGTGACGAGCGAATCTTTGTGCGTCTGATGAGACTATGTAGAACATAAAACACTACAAATTTTACATACCTAGCCCTAACCTTTCTTCATTTGTCCTCTGTGTTCATTTCAAACCACCATTTACATACCTAGCCCTAACCTTTCTTCATTTGTCCTCTGTGTTCATTTCAAAGCAACATTTACATACCTAGCCCTAACCTTTCTTCAGATTGTCCTCTGTGTTCATTTCAAACCACCATTTACATACTTCGCCCTAAACTTTCTTCAGATTGTCCTCTGTGTTCATTTCAAAGCAACATTTACATACCTAGCCCTAACCTTTCTTCAGATTGTCCTCTGTGTTCATTTCAAACCACCATTTACATACTTAGCGCTAACCTTTCTTCGGATTGTCCTCTGTGTTCATTGCAAACCACCAATTACATACTTGGCCCTAACCTTTCTTTAGATTGCCCTCTGTGTTCACTTGATGAAACGACGTACTAAACGAAGCAACCTAACATACTTCGGCCTAACCTTTCCTCAGAGTATTCATTGCGTTCCCTTAACGAAACCATACACAACATAAGAGAACCCAATTTACATACTTGGCCCTAACCTTCTCTCAGATTGCCCTCTGTGTTCACTTGATGAAACAACGTACTAAACGAAGCAACCTAACATACTTCGACCTAACCTTTCCTCAGAGTATTCATTGCGTTCCCTTAACGAAACCATACACAACATAAGAGAACCCAATTTACATACTTCGCCCTAACCTTTTCTCAGATTGTCCTCTGTGTTCACTTGATGAAACAACGTACTAACAGAACCAACTTAACATACTTGGCAATAACCTATTCTCAGATTGTCCTCTGTGTTCACTTGATGAAACAACGTACCAACAGAACCAACTTAATATACTTGGCCCTAACGTTAACTCATATTGTCTCTGTGTTCACTTGATGAAACAACGTACTAACAGAACCAACTTAACATACTTGGCAATAACCTATTCTCAGATTGCCCTCTGTGTTCAATTGATGAAACACCGTACCAAAACAACCACTTAACATACTTGGCAATAACCTATTCTCAGATTGCCCTCTGTGTTCACTTGATGAAACAACGTACCAAAAGAACCAACTTAACATACTTGGCAATAACCTTTTCTCAGATTGTCCTCTGTTTTCACTTGATGAAACAACGTACTAACAGAACCAACTTAACATACTTGGCAATAACCTATTCTCAGATTGCCCTCTGTGTTCACTTGATGAAACAACGTACCAAAAGAACCAACTAAACATACTTGGCAATAACCTTTTCTCAGATTGTCCTCTGCGTTCACATGATGAAACATCGTACCAAAAAAACCAACTTAACATACTTGGCAATAACCTATTCTCAGATTGTCCTCTGTGTTCACTTGCTGAAACAACGTACTAACAGAACCAACTTAACATACTTGGCAATAACCTATTCTCAGATTGTCCTCTGTGTTAACTTGATGAAACAATGTACTAACAGAACAAACTTAACATACTTGGCAATAACCTATTCTCAGATTGCCCTCTGTGTTCACTTGATGAAACAACGTACCAAAAGAACCAACTTAACATACTTGGCAATAACCTTTTCTCAGATTGTCCTCTGCGTTCACTTGATGAAACAACGTACCAAAAGAACCAACTTAACATACTTGGCAATAACCTATTCTCAGATTGTCCTCTGTGTTCACTTGATGAAACAACGTACTAACAGAACCGACTTAACATACTTGGCAATAACCTATTCTCAGATTGTCCTCTGTGTTCACTTGATGAAACAACGTACTAACAGAACCAACTTAACATACTTGGCAATAACCTATTCTCAGATTGCCCTCTGTGTTCACTTGATGAAACAACGTACCAAAAGAACCAACTTAACATACTTGCCAATAACCTATTCTCAGATTGCCCTCTGTGTTCACTTGATGAAACAACGTACTAACAGAACCAACTTAACATACTTGGCAATAACCTATTCTCAGATCGCCCTCTGTGTTCACTTGATGAAACAACGTACCAAAAGAACCAACTTAACATACTTGGCAATAACCTATTCTCAGATTGCCCTCTGTGTTCACTTGATGAAACAACGTACCAAAAGAACCAACTTAACATACTTGGCAATAACCTTTTCTCAGATTGTCCTCTGTGTTCACTTGATGAAACAACGTACTAACAGAACCAACTTAACATACTTGGCAATGACCTATTCTCAGATTGCCCTCTGTGTTCACTTGATAAAACAACGTACCAAAAGAACCAACTTAACATACTTGGCAAAAACTTTTTCTCAGATTGTCCTCTGCGTTCACTTGATGAAACAACGTACCAAAAGAACCAACTTAACATACTTGGCAATAACCGTTTCTCAGATTGTCCTCTGCGTTCACTTAAAGAAACAACGTACCAAAAGAACCAACTAACCATACTTGGCAATAACCTATTCTCAGATTGTCCTCTGTGTTCACTTGATGAAACAACGTACTAACAGAACCAACTTAACATACTTGGCAATAACCTATTCTCAGATTGTCCTCTGTGTTCACTTGATGAAACAACGTACTAACAGAACCAACTTAACATACTTGGCAATAACCTATTCTCAGATTGCCCTCTGTGTTCACTTGATGAAACAACGTACCAAAAGAACCAACTTAACATACTTGGCAATAACCTATTCTCAGATTGCCCTCTGTGTTCACTTGATGAAACAACGTACTAACAGAACCAACTTAACATACTTGGCAATAACCTATTCTCAGATTGCCCTCTGTGTTCACTTGATGAAACAACGTACCAAAAGAACCAACTTAACATACTTGGCAATAACCTTTTCTCAGATTGTCCTCTGTGTTCACTTGATGAAACAACGTACTAACAGAACCAACTTAACATACTTGGCAATAACCTATTCTCAGATTGTCCTCTGTGTTCACTTGATGAAACAACGTACTAACAGAACCAACTTAACATACTTGGCAATAACCTATTCTCAGATTGCCCTCTGTGTTCACTTGATGAAACAACGTACCAAAAGAACCAACTTAACATACTTGGCAATAACCTTTTCTCAGATTGTCCTCTGCATTCACTTGATGAAACAACGTACCAAAAGAACCAACTTAACATACTTGGCAATAACCTTTTCTCAGATTGTCCTCTGCGTTCACTTGATGAAACGACGTAAAAAAAGAACCAACTTAACATACTTGGCAATAACCTATTCTCAGATTGTCCTCTGTGTTCACTTGATGAAACAACGTACTAACAGAACCAACTTAACATACTTGGCAATAATCTATTCTGAGATTGTCCTCTGTGTTCACTTGATGAAACAACGTACTAACAGAACCAACTTAACATACTTGGCAATAACCTATTCTCAGATTGCCCTCTGTGTTCACTTGATGAAACAACGTACCAAAAGAACCAACTTAACATACTTGGCAATAACCTATTCTCAGATTGCCCTCTGTGTTCACTTGATGAAACAACGTACTAACAGAACCAACTTAACATACTTCGCCCTAACCTTTTCTCAGATTGTCCTCTGTGTTCACTTGATGAAACAACGTACTAACCGAACCAACTTAACATACTTGGCAATAACCTATTCTCAGATTGTCCTCTGTGTTCACTTGATGAAACAACGTACTAACAGAACCAACTTAACATACTTGGCAATAACCTATTCTCAGATTGCCCTCTGTGTTCACTTGATGAAACAACGTACCAAAAGAACCAACTTAACATACTTGGCAATAACCTATTCTCAGATTGCCCTCTGTGTTCACTTGATGAAACAACGTACCAAAAGAACCAACTTAACATACTTGGCAATAACCTATTCTCAGATTGCCCTCTGTGTTCACTTGATGAAACAACGTACAAAAAGAACCAACTTAACATACTTGGCAATAACCTTTTCTCAGATTGTCCTCTGTGTTCACATGATGAAACAACGTACTAACAGAACCAACTTAACATACTTGGCAATAACCTATTCTCAGATTGTCCTCTGTGTTCACTTGATGAAACAACGTACTAACAGAACCAACTTAACATACTTGGCAATAACCTATTCTCAGATTGCCCTCTGTGTTCACTTGATGAAACAACGTACCAAAAGAACCAACTTAACATACTTGGCAATAACCTTTTCTCAGATTGTCCTCTGCGTTCACTTGATGAAACAACGTACCAAAAGAACCAACTTAACATACTTGGCAATAACCTATTCTCAGATTGTCCTCTGTGTTCACTTGATGAAACAACGTACTAACAGAACCAACTTAACATACTTGGCAATAACCTATTCTGAGATTGTCCTCTGTGTTCACTTGATGAAACAACGTACTAACAGAACCAACGTAACATACTTGGCAATAACCTATTCTCAGAATGCCCTCTGTGTTCACTTGATGAAACAACGTACTAACAGAACCAACTTAACATACTTGGCAATGACCTATTCTCAGATTGCCCTCTGTGTTCACTTGATAAAACAACGTACCAAAAGAACCAACTTAACATACTTGGCAAAAACTTTTTCTCAGATTGTCCTCTGCGTTCACTTGATGAAACAACGTACCAAAAGAACCAACTTAACATACTTGGCAATAACCGTTTCTCAGATTGTCCTCTGCGTTCACTTAAAGAAACAACGTACCAAAAGAACCAACTAACCATACTTGGCAATAACCTATTCTCAGATTGTCCTCTGTGTTCACTTGATGAAACAACGTACTAACAGAACCAACTTAACATACTTGGCAATAACCTATTCTCAGATTGTCCTCTGTGTTCACTTGATGAAACAACGTACTAACAGAACCAACTTAACATACTTGGCAATAACCTATTCTCAGATTGCCCTCTGTGTTCACTTGATGAAACAACGTACCAAAAGAACCAACTTAACATACTTGGCAATAACCTATTCTCAGATTGCCCTCTGTGTTCACTTGATGAAACAACGTACTAACAGAACCAACTTAACATACTTGGCAATAACCTATTCTCAGATTGCCCTCTGTGTTCACTTGATGAAACAACGTACCAAAAGAACCAACTTAACATACTTGGCAATAACCTTTTCTCAGATTGTCCTCTGTGTTCACTTGATGAAACAACGTACTAACAGAACCAACTTAACATACTTGGCAATAACCTATTCTCAGATTGTCCTCTGTGTTCACTTGATGAAACAACGTACTAACAGAACCAACTTAACATACTTGGCAATAACCTATTCTCAGATTGCCCTCTGTGTTCACTTGATGAAACAACGTACCAAAAGAACCAACTTAACATACTTGGCAATAACCTTTTCTCAGATTGTCCTCTGCATTCACTTGATGAAACAACGTACCAAAAGAACCAACTTAACATACTTGGCAATAACCTTTTCTCAGATTGTCCTCTGCGTTCACTTGATGAAACGACGTAAAAAAAGAACCAACTTAACATACTTGGCAATAACCTATTCTCAGATTGTCCTCTGTGTTCACTTGATGAAACAACGTACTAACAGAACCAACTTAACATACTTGGCAATAATCTATTCTGAGATTGTCCTCTGTGTTCACTTGATGAAACAACGTACTAACAGAACCAACTTAACATACTTGGCAATAACCTATTCTCAGATTGCCCTCTGTGTTCACTTGATGAAACAACGTACCAAAAGAACCAACTTAACATACTTGGCAATAACCTATTCTCAGATTGCCCTCTGTGTTCACTTGATGAAACAACGTACTAACAGAACCAACTTAACATACTTCGCCCTAACCTTTTCTCAGATTGTCCTCTGTGTTCACTTGATGAAACAACGTACTAACCGAACCAACTTAACATACTTGGCAATAACCTATTCTCAGATTGTCCTCTGTGTTCACTTGATGAAACAACGTACTAACAGAACCAACTTAACATACTTGGCAATAACCTATTCTCAGATTGCCCTCTGTGTTCACTTGATGAAACAACGTACCAAAAGAACCAACTTAACATACTTGGCAATAACCTATTCTCAGATTGCCCTCTGTGTTCACTTGATGAAACAACGTACCAAAAGAACCAACTTAACATACTTGGCAATAACCTATTCTCAGATTGCCCTCTGTGTTCACTTGATGAAACAACGTACAAAAAGAACCAACTTAACATACTTGGCAATAACCTTTTCTCAGATTGTCCTCTGTGTTCACATGATGAAACAACGTACTAACAGAACCAACTTAACATACTTGGCAATAACCTATTCTCAGATTGTCCTCTGTGTTCACTTGATGAAACAACGTACTAACAGAACCAACTTAACATACTTGGCAATAACCTATTCTCAGATTGCCCTCTGTGTTCACTTGATGAAACAACGTACCAAAAGAACCAACTTAACATACTTGGCAATAACCTTTTCTCAGATTGTCCTCTGCGTTCACTTGATGAAACAACGTACCAAAAGAACCAACTTAACATACTTGGCAATAACCTATTCTCAGATTGTCCTCTGTGTTCACTTGATGAAACAACGTACTAACAGAACCAACTTAACATACTTGGCAATAACCTATTCTGAGATTGTCCTCTGTGTTCACTTGATGAAACAACGTACTAACAGAACCAACGTAACATACTTGGCAATAACCTATTCTCAGAATGCCCTCTGTGTTCACTTGATGAAACAACGTACCAAAAGAACCAACTTAACATACTTGGCAATAACCTATTCTCAGATTGCCCTCTGTGTTCACTTGATGAAACAACGTACCAAAAGAACCAACTTAACATACTTGGCAATAACCTTTTCTCAGATTGTCCTCTGCGTTCACTTGATGAAACGACGTACCAAAAGAACCAACTTAACATACTTGGCAATAACCTATTCTCAGATTGTCCTCTGTGTTCACTTGATGAAACAACGTACTAACAGAACCAACTTAACATACTTGGCAATAATCTATTCTGAGATTGTCCTCTGTGTTCACTTGATGAAACAACGTACTAACAGAACCAACTTAACATACTTGGCAATAACCTATTCTCAGATTGCCCTCTGTGTTCACTTGATGAAACAACGTACCAAAAGAACCAACTTAACATACTTGGCAATAACCTATTCTCAGATTGCCCTCTGTGTTCACTTGATGAAACAACGTACTAACAGAACCAACTTAACATACTTGGCAATAACCTATTCTCAGATTGCCCTCTGTTTTCACTTGATGAAACAACGTACCAACAGAACCAACTTAATATACTTGGCCCTAACGTTAACTCATATTGTCTCTGTGTTCACTTGATGAAACAACGTACTAACAGAACCAACTTAATATACTTGGCCCTAACGTTAACTCAGATTGTCTCTGTGTTCACTTAATGAAACAACGTACTAACAGAACCAACTTAACATACTTGGCAATAACCTATTCTCAGATTGTCCTCTGTGTTCACTTGATGAAACAACGTACCAAAAGAACCAACTTAACATACTTGGCAATAACCTATTCTCAGATTGTCTCTGTGTTCACTTAATGAAACAACGTACTAACAGAACCAACTTAACATACTTGGCAATAACCTATTCTCAGATTGTCCTCTGTGTTCACTTGATGAAACAACGTACCAAAAGAACCAACTTAACATACTTGGCAATAACCTATTCTCAGATTGTCCTCTGTGTTCACTTGATGAAACAACGTACTAACAGAACCAACTTAATATACTTGGCCCTAACGTTAACTCAGATTGTCTCTGTGTTCACTTAATGAAACAACGTACTAACAGAACCAACTTAACATACTTGGCAATAACCTATTCTCAAATTGTCCTCTGTGTTCACTTGATGAAACAACGTACCAAAAGAACCAACTTAACATACTTGGCAATAACCTATTCTCAGATTGTCCTCTGTGTTCACTTGATGAAACAACGTACTAACAGAACCAACTTAATATACTTGGCCCTAACGTTAACTCAGATTGTCTCTGTGTTCACTTAATGAAACAACGTACTAACAGAACCAACTTAACATACTTGGCAATAACCTATTCTCAGATTGTCCTCTGTGTTCACTTGATGAAACAACGTACTAACAGAACCAACTTAATATACTTGGCCCTAACGTTAACTCATATTGTCTCTGTGTTCACTTGATGAAACAACGTACTAACAGAACCAACTTAATATACTTGGCCCTAACGTTAACTCAGATTGTCTCTGTGTTCACTTAATGAAACAACGTACTAACAGAACCAACTTAACATACTTGGCAATAACCTATTCTCAGATTGTCCTCTGTGTTCACTTGATGAAACAACGTACCAAAAGAACCAACTTAACATACTTGGCAATAACCTATTCTCAGATTGTCTCTGTGTTCACTTAATGAAACAACGTACTAACAGAACCAACTTAACATACTTGGCAATAACCTATTCTCAGATTGTCCTCTGTGTTCACTTGATGAAACAACGTACCAAAAGAACCAACTTAACATACTTGGCAATAACCTATTCTCAGATTGTCCTCTGTGTTCACTTGATGAAACAACGTACTAACAGAACCAACTTAATATACTTGGCCCTAACGTTAACTCAGATTGTCTCTGTGTTCACTTAATGAAACAACGTACTAACAGAACCAACTTAACATACTTGGCCCTAACCTTTTCTCAGATTGGTCTCTGTGTTCACTTAATGAAACAACGTACTAACAGAACCAACTTAACATACTTGGCCCTAACCTTTTCTCAAATTGTCCTCTAAGTTCACTTGATGAAACAACGTACTAACAGAACCAACTTAACATACTTGGCCCTAACCTTTTCTCAAATTGTCTTCTGTGCTCACTTGATGAAACAACGTACTAACAGAACCAACTTACCATACTTCGCCCTAACCTTTTCTCAGATTGTCCTCTGTGTTCACTTGATGAAACAACGTACTAACAGAACCAACTTAACATACTTGGCAATAACCTTTTCTCAGATTGTCCTCTGTGTTCACTTGATGAAACAACGTACTAACAGAACCAACTTACCATACTTCGCCCTAACCTTTTCTCAGATTGTCCTCTGTGTTCACTTGATGAAACAACGTACTAACAGAACCAACTTAACATACTTGGCCCTAACCTTTTCTCAGATTGTCCTCTGTGTTCACTTGATGAAACAACGTACTAACAGAACCAACTTACCATACTTCGCCCTAACCTTTTCTCAGATTGCCCTCTGTGTTCACTTGATGAAACAACGTACTAACAGAACCAACTTAACATACTTGGCCCTAACCTTTTCTCAGATTGTCCTCTGTGTTCACTTGATGAAACAACGTACTAACAGAACCAACTTAACATACTTGGCCCTAACCTTTTCTCAGATTGTCCTCTGTGTTCACTTGATGAAACAACGTACTAACAGAACCAACTTAACATACTTGGCCCTAACCTTTTCTCAGATTGTCCTCTGTGTTCACTTGATGAAACAACGTACTAACAGAACCAACTTAACATACTTGGCCCTAACCTTTTCTCAGATTGTCCTCTGTGTTCACTTGATGAAACAACGTACTAACAGAACCAACTTAACATACTTGGCCCTAACCTTTTCTCAGATTGTCCTCTGTGTTCACTTGATGAAACAACGTACTAACAGAACCAACTTAACATACTTGGCCCTAACCTTTTCTCAGATTGTCCTCTGTGTTCACTTGATGAAACAACGTACTAACAGAACCAACTTACCATACTTCGCCCTAACCTTTTCTCAGATTGCCCTCTGTGTTCACTTGATGAAACAACGTACTAACAGAACCAACTTAACATACTTGGCCCTAACCTTTTCTCAGATTGCCCTCTGTGTTCACTTGATGAAACAACGTACTAACAGAACCAACTTACCATACTTCGCCCTAACCTTTTCTCAGATTGTCCTCTGTGTTCACTTGATGAAACAACGTACTAACAGAACCAACTTAACATACTTGGCCCTAACCTTTTCTCAGATTGTCCTCTGTGTTCACTTGATGAAACAACGTACTAACAGAACCAACTTAACATACTTGGCCCTAACCTTTTCTCAAATTGCCCTCTGTGTTCACTTGATGAAACAACGTACTAAACGAAGCAACCTAACATACTTCGCCCTAACCTTTCCTCAGAGTGTTCATTGCGTTCCCTTAATGAAACCATACGCAACATAAGAGAACCCAATTTACATACTTAGCCTTAACCTTTAATAAGATTGTCCTCTGTTTTCACTTGATGAAATAACGTAGCAACAGAACCAACTTAACATACTTAGCCCTAACGTTAACTCAGATTGTCCTCTGTGCTTACTTAATGAAACCATATACATATACAACATACGAGTAAAAGAACCCAATTTACATACTTCACCCTAATCTCTACACAGATTGTTCTCTATATTCAGATGATAAAACCATATCACAGCATCCGCTCCACATACTCCACCTTTCACTTTTTTCCGAAAGGTAAAAGATTTTTAAATTTAAAAAATATATGGTCTAATTACGTTAGACAAAATTAGCATGACTTCGATTTTATAAATACTCAAAATTACACTTTAAACGAAGAAAGTTATTGTAATGTAGCAACCACAAATAATGTTTGAAATTTACGTTAATTATCGTCATGCTAACATAACCTTACTTTACAATCTCTATTCAGTATCATGCAATTCTGTAAGAATTACCGTACTATCTTACACCACTTTCATATATTAATTTACACTATTTTACAGATATATTAAAATATAGGTAAAAAGTATTTGTTTTCAGAAAGGTTTCATTATAAAAAGAAATAATAAGTTTGCTAACATCAAGTAAAGTAAACTAAACAATTGCTGGAGCGAAGCAGTAAAACCAACTGGTACATTTTTTCTTGTGTGGATGGCTACTTATATCAATTTAGGGCATGACGTATCTTTTTTTTTTGTTACAATAAATTCCTTTTTTGACATAACTATATAAAGCCATAACATATACGGTTGGAACAGTTTTGGTGGAATAACAAAATATATCATAATTTTCGTAACGTAAGCTAACCGCTTTCTCCACTTAACGGTAACGTAGTCCACTTATGTCTTAACCAAAATATCCTATCAGAATATTTTGTTGATAAATTGTAAGTCAGATATAAAATGTTTTATAGAAAAATTAAAAAAAAAACAGTTTATATAGTTCATGTGTTTGTGTATTGAGATAATGTGTGTACAGTAAACTCTCTATAATCCGGCCTTTCCCCTATCAGGCCCCTACAGTAATCCGGCGTTTTCGTCAAGGACGGAACTGAATGAGTACCTTCGCGCCTTGTAGTTGTGCAGCTCGTGATATACAAACGATTTCGAGTCGTATGTTGTTGCAGTAGTTATGTACTGTCATTGTTACTATAGTGCAAGTGAAAAATGTTGCATTGTAAACGGAAACATATTAAAATTTTTGTTTTTACCGTTAAAGATAAGGTAATCTTTAATTTTAACTTACGGATTAGTACATTCATTCTCGTTTTATCATTTCGATTAGTGACACTACTACTTTCCTATGTTTTCTTTATTTTTTGGCAATACGTTACTTATAAATATATGTCAATGCTTATTGTGTTTTTAATGGACCCTTCAGTAAATCCTGCGTTTTCAGTAGTCCGGCATCATCAAAACCCCATATCTGCCGGATAACCGAGGTTTTACTGTAATATTTTCACATTCTCCATAACAATCTCAAAGACAACAATACTGGTAGTTGGAATAGAAGGAAATTACAGAATCGCGTGAACAGTGTATTTTACGTAATAGCCTACACGCTTCCACAATTGTATGTTTTAGTCCTTAGTTTTTCTTTTTTTTTAGCTTAACTTGTATAATTCAGTTATTTTCTGTGATTTTTTCAAATCATTTTAGTTTCTGTATTGAAAATCTTTATTTTTACAGATTTCTTTTAATTAAACAAGTAACCATATTTTTAAAAGCCTCATTTTGTTAAAACTGTAGGCCTATGACAGAAAATCAAATTTTCCTTTTATAATATAAAATATTACACTAAAAACAATTACTGTAAACATATTATTGTTTGTAATTGCAGGCATCTGTATATTAGACTACATTTTTGCAAATATTTCGAACGCTTGAAACTGTCCGAGCTGAAACTGAGACAAATTTACCAAAACAGCCGTCCTCGTGTTGTTATACAACAAACATTTATAAATAGTATCCTACTGTTAGAAAAATTTATATTATTATAAGTTTAAAAGTGTTAAAGCTAGTGTCTGAACCTAAAGATAGACAAAGAATGATGATGCATGATGTTTTTAATTTTTCAGAAATAAGCCTGCAAAGCAGACTCTAGAGTTCCGCAATAAACACAGCTTCAGATTCAATATAAAAGTTAAAATCAATTAATCTTGTCAAAGTTCGAGAAACTCACCGCATACAATATTCTCCCAAATATTTTCATTTGGAAACATGGGTTATCTCTTGACGCCGATCAAGCTGTTTCTCCATATTGCCCATGAAGGATATTTGTGAGAACTGGTAATCTTCATCTTCTCAAAGTTCCAATAATCCAATTGTATGGTGAATCTGTCCTGGATTTTAAATGTTAAATTAAATTCGTGTTCTATAATAAAATCTGTCCCGAATGAAGTCATTTGAAACAACCATTATATTGTTTTAAGTGTTCTCTCAGAAAATGTATCGCTTCTGATGTTTGTCTCGTCACGAAGCAATGGTTCAGGTGGCGGAGACAATAATGGTAATTTCATTTTTCCATTAAGGCAGCACAATCCAACAAACTTCAATACGCCACAGTGTTAGCAGAAAATATTCATTTGACCAATACTAACGAAAGGATGAGAGCTAAAATCAATTTTGTTATCGTATAGAAATGTTGCTCTATTTAAATTAACACTTGGAGCATTTTTTTTCTAGCGATTCGAAGATTATCTCGTTGTTGATCTGTGATATGTCGAAGATTTCTCATTTCCGACCGAGCAGTTTCAAGTAAACTTTTATCAAAAACCAAATATACCACGCATGAGAGTATAAAATTAACCATAATGTAGGTAAGCATAGGAAGAAATTAAAACTTTTTTATTTAACGTGTTACATGAACTGTAGTTAAACCATGTAAATAAATACATACTGAAACGGTCTGAATCAACGTTTCAATTAAGAAATTATTAATTTCCTATTGTTTAATTAACAATTTTAATATTTGAATAATAAGGTTTTAATTTATGGTATAATAAACATAGTAAAGAGTCAAGAAGTCAGTAAAATTTTGAATAAGTATTATTAAGACAAATTATAAATTATAATAGCATGAAACTGTAATAACTAACTAAATTTGACAAACGAGAGTGGAGTGAAAAATTTCTAAGTGCCGAAAAATGCTAACTTTAGAACTAGGCCATGTAGAACTATCATTGACATTTTGAAATGACCAGAAAAATCCATAATAAACAATGATGAAAACAGAATTTGAAAAACTCAAATAACAAAAAAGTTACAGCCATTTTAAAATATTAGACATTTTTCAGTGTTCTAAAACAGATAACAAAATTATGCAGGTTAAAACTGATACGTTGTCCAACCCGCCTGTACAAGAAACAAGCAGGGAGATAGCGACGAGCTTAGAGCAGAGGGGAAGGGTTACATAGCCGCAATAAATACAGGAACTGAAGGACCTGTAAGGCAGTCTGTAAAACTTTTTAATACGAGGTGCTAACGGTCATAATGTCGGTCAGCGCCTAGGACAACCACCATAAGGCCAGATGGGACCAAAATAGCCACGTTTCTGCCGTCTACTTCCATCTATGGATGAGGGCTTCAGACTCAGCCTGCAGGACGCGGAAATGGAGAAGGACTTCCATCGACTAACCAGGGATGGCAACTTCCGATGTCCAGGGACCAGGGAATCCAGACGAGAGGACTCTAGGACCGGCAGGGAAACCCTTGGCAAGTCATTTTCTCTATTATATATAAATTAACGTCAAATTTAGTCAGTTAAATTTATTAAATTCAAATTAACAATAAACTTAGACAATGACTTCATTCTATGTTGAAAAATTAAATAAATCTTAAAAGTAATAAAATTAATTAGTATAACAAAAATGTTTAAATAATGAATAATAAATATTAAGTTTACAAAGTGGTTTTAGCCATAAGCCAATCATTTTCAAGAAGACCAGATTTATTGAACCATATAAATTTTAAAATTATTTATAATAAAATGTGAATTTACCAATTCAATCTTGAAATAAGAAGATAAAAGCATTTATTATGTTAAATTTGCAAATAATTTTGTTTAAAAATGTGTAAATGTAATTAATGAATTATATATGAAATGTAGGATACAAATATGTGAAAAATAACGAACTTTTAATTAATAATTTCAGCAGATAAAGAGAGATCTAAATGTGTTTTATTTGAAAAGAAAATTATTTTAGTTTAAAATCAGTAATTAAATGCATTATAAAAACTTACAGTATTTGAATTTATCCTGTGTTGAACAACCAATAAAAACTTTTAGTTTTTTCCAACTGATAAATAATGATTATAAAATCAAAGTACAGTTTTAATTAAATTTCATTAATTAATAAATATATAAAATTCAGAACCTAATGTTTCTTCAAACGAGTTCTCTCCTGAGAACAATTTTATTGAGCTATTCTAAAAATTAGTTGGTTTTTTGTATTGAATCCCAGAGACGATGTCTACTGGCAGATCATGTTTAAAGAACACAGGAGCCTTTTAAAATAGGTATCTTAAACATGATCATATTTTGCACGTCCCCTTGCTGTGCCTGCAGATCTCATGAAGTGGTAAGATTCTTTGAAAATTTTGTGTGTTCATATAAATGTTGTTTCTTTCCAGCTGACTATTTTATTGACATTTGTGACTAAATACAGACCCAACAAACCTGCCAACCAACTTAGGGGAGGTCATACAAACGTTAAGGTAGAAGTCAGCGGGAATAGGCTTGCATTTGGGCATGGTACATTACGCGGGAACACAAGACAAAATTTAGGGATTTTAACACGGTACACAAAACTGTGTGAGCAGCAGATATATAAATATATAATAAATATGTAATTGTGCAACAAAACAAAACCGAAGCGGACCCACGGGGGGGGGGGGAGTTGCAATACACGATCCGGGTTAAGCTGGAAAACATTTAAGATGTGTGATGTCAGTCTATCTTCTTGGTGGGAGGATTGGCAACCCCCCCCCCAAAAAACCATCTAATAACTTAATGAGCTCAGTCAGAGAAGCAAGGATTAGGTGGCTCCCGTGGTTATTGCACTGTCTGTCTTCTTTAACACTGCTTCCAGATAAAATACTAAACCTGGTATCTTGGTATTAGACTGGGAACAAGCAAGCGCGTTCCCATTTGGAAAGACGTTAGTTTGGTTGGGGTTTCAGATAGGATACTGGATCAGGGCTGTTGGTATTAGACTGGTAACAAGCAAGCGCGTTCCCATTTGGAAGGACGTTAGTTTGGTTGGGGCTTCAGATAAGATACTGGATCAGGACTGTTGTTATTACACTGGTAACAAGGAGGTGAGTTTCCATTTGGAAAGACGTTTGTTTGGTTGGGGCTTCAGATAGGATACTTAATAAGGACTGTTGGTATTACACTGGTAACAAGGAGGGGCGTTTCCAATTGGAAGGACGTTAGTTTGGTTAGGATTTCAGATAGGATACTGGATCAGGGCCATTGGTAATAGACTGGTAACAAGGAATTGAGTTTCCATTTGGAAAGACGTTTGTTTGGTTGGGGCTTCAGATAGGATACGGGATCAGGACTGTTGGTATTACACTGGTAACAAGGAGGGGCGTTTCCAATTGGAAGGACGTTAGTTTATTTAGGGTTTCAGATAGGATACTGGATCAGGGCCATTGATATTAGACTGGTAACAAGGAATGGCGTTTCCAATTGGAAGGACGTTAGTTTGGTTTGGGTTTCAGATAAGATACTGGATCAGGGCCATTGATATTAGACTAGTAACAAGGAAGTGAGTTTCCAATTGGAAGGACGTTAGTTTGGTTTGGGTTTCAGATAAGATACTGGATCAGGGCCATTGATATTAGACTAGTAACAAGGAAGTGAGTTTACAATTGGAAGGACGTTAGTTTGGTTTGGGTTTCAGATAGGGTACTGGATCAGGGCCATTGATATTAGACTGGTAACATGGAATGGCGTTTCCAATTGGAAGGACGTTAGTTTGGTTTGGGTTTCAGATAAGATACTGGATCAGGGCCATTGATATTAGACTAGTAACAAGGAAGTGAGTTTCCAATTGGAAGGACGTTAGTTTGGTTTGGGTTTCAGATAGGATACTGGATCAGGGCCATTGATATTAGACTGGTAACAAGGAAGTGAGTTTCCAATTGGAAGGACGTTTGTTTGGTTGGGGCTTCAGATAGGATACTGGATCAGGACTGTTGGTATTACACTGGTAACAAAGAGGGGCGTTTCCAATTGGAAGGACGATAGTTTGGTTAGGGCTTCAGATAGGATACTGGATCAGGGCCATTGGTATTAGACTAGTAACAAGGAATGGCGTTTCCAATTGGAAGGACGATAGTTTGGTTAGGGCTTCAGATAGGATACTGGATCAGGGCCATTGATATTAGACTGGTAACAAGGAATGGCGTTTCCAATTGGAAGGACGATAGTTTGGTTAGGGCTTCAGATAGGATACTGGATCAGGGCCATTGGTATTAGACTGGTAACAAGGAACTGAGTTTCGATTTGGAAAGACGTTTGTTTGGTTGGGGCTTCAGATAGGATACTGGATCAGGACTGTTGGTATTACACTGGTAACAAGGAGGGGCGTTTCCAATTGGAAGGACGTTAGTTTGGTTGGGAGGAGAGAAAATAGTATGTTATGCTAGGGTGGCTTCATTAATTTAACCTGGTAGCTAATAATGTAATTAACTTGTGCTAGAATACAGAATGGCTTGAGTTTAATTTTCTGACCCAAAGAGATTAGGTTGGGCACTATACCTTATATTAATTTATTCTAGATGTTAATCAACTATTACCTAGTCATATAAAAAACTGTCAAATGTCCACTTTATGCTCCATCTCCTCATTTAAACGACAGTGACGTTAAAGATATGCGTAGCCACCACTTGCTGTTTACCAACAGAATACCTCCAAGAACGGACGTTATCCTTCATTCCTCCCTGATGGTTGCGATCCACACTTCTTTTTACTTTTTAGATTTTAAGCATATAGTATATGGATTATTGTTCTTTAGTTGCCTCGTTTGCTTTTACATTTTTAGATACTCCAGGCACCCAGCAAAGTGTCACCCAAACACTCCAGGTAATATACGTCTATGTAGAGCCCTTGAATAGCTCGAAGCGCACTTTTGGAGTCCGAACATATAAGGTAATGCAGATATGCATTGGGCCTATATGTTAATCCCTTGTGTAGCAAGAATAGAATACGAAGCATGAAATGGAATAAATATGGGAAAAGGTAGAAAATTATGGCTAGTCTGAGAAAGTACAGCCAGACTCTATCGAAATCACAGAAAAATGTCACCAGCTAGTTACATGTCATTTACATTAATGTCTTTCCTTCGTTCCCACTATTCTTAAAATCTGTGCTCTGTGACTATTCAATCCGTACGCTATCGCTTTAGAGAAGAACAAAATCTGTATCAGTTTCCTTAACTAGACAAAATGGCGACGTATTATTTTTTTAAATATTTTTAGAGGTCATCATAAAGTGTTTCAAGACGTACAAAATATACAAACTATAAAAACAAATTTCAGAATTTTTTGAAAAAGATGTTAATAATTTTGTTACATAATATTAGATGTCAAAGACGGTGGGAAAAGCAGAGAGAGGAGGGTGATTTTTTAAATCAATATTGCGCTCAATCAACACACGAACAACAGCTTCCATAAGTGTGTCAACAGAATGGAAGGGCCAGGGCTAGCCTTGTCATCAATCACAGCGTGATTTTAATAACGAAGGTACAATAGTTGGCCCCACTTCCACCACCTAATATTTGCAGCACATAAATTTGCGGGATATTACAAGAATGAGTGCAATTCGAGTCGAGGGAGAAGACGGAGGGGGCCGGCCTCATAAATATATGACAGTGATAACATTTGTAAAGGCCTTTTATTTCGTCGTATATACGAAAAAGACAAGGTTATTGCGAGAGAGGGAGAATTATTTATCATCGAAATTCCAAGAGAAAGAGAATGGTAGAGGGGAGAGGTGGGTTACTCGAGAGCATAATAACAGGTCGCCACGTTAGGAAACAAATTGGAAACTGTTAACTAAATCCGATACAGTTTTACTTGTCCCCGTACCGCTGATTTAATGTTTGCAAACTGTTTCAATTGAAAAAGGCAATCTTACGTGTGGGGGATAAAACGGCTTCATAAACAAAATGTACCAAGACAAAGCGTCGAATACTGCCGCTATATCAAAATGCGCCTGAAACTCTACCAGGTTGTTGCGTTCACAAATTGTAATGGAATTATAACTCCCAGAACTAGGAAATGGGGTCGCGTACCTGACTCAGACATGCTAACTCATAGAGAAGTATCTCCCCTTATCCGATTATTTCATTGACCAAAAAACAAAATGCCAAATTCTACACATTATCCAAAGCATCTAACTAAACTAATTAACAATCATCGCCCGTCAGCCAGATCTGTCATTCAAAAAACGTCATCCTACGAATACTAAACTCGCATTTAGATTCTACACATTATCCAAAGAATCTAACGAGTTAACATTCATCGACCGTCAGACAGATCTGACACCCAAAAAACCTCATCCTAAGAATACTAAATTCGCATTTAGATTCTACACATTATCCAAAGAATCTAACGAGTTAACATTCATCGACCGTCAGACAGATCTGACACTCAAAAAACCTCATCCTAAGAATACTAAAATCGCAATTAAATTTTACACATTATCCAAAGAATCTAACGAGTTAACAATCATCGACCGTCAGTCAGACCTGTCTTTCAAAAAACGTCATCCTACGAATGCTTAACTCGCATTTAAATTCTACACATTATCCAAAGAATCTAACGAGTTAACAATCATCAACCGTCAGCCAAATCTAGCATTCAAAAAACGTCATCCTAAGAATATTAAACTCGCATTTAAATTCTACACCTTATCCAAAGAATCTAACCAGTTAACAATCATCGACCGTCAGCTAGATTTGTCATTCAAAAAACGTCATCCTACGAATACTAAACTCGCATTTAAATTCTACACATTATCCAAAGAATCAAACGAGTTAACAATCATCGAACGTCAGCCAGATCTAGCATTCAAAAAACGTCATCCTACGAGTACTTAACTCGCATTTAAATTCTACACATTATCCAAAGAATCTATCGGGTTAACAATCATCAACCGTCAGCCAGATCTAGCATTCAAAAAATGTCATCCTACGAGTACTTAACTCGCATTTAAATTCTACACATTATCCAAAGAATCTAACGAGTTAACAATCATCAACCGTCAGCCAAATCTAGCATTCAAAAAACGTCATCCTAAGAATATTAAACTCGCATTCAAATTCTACACCTTATCCAAAGAATCTAACCAGTTAACAATCATCGACCGTCAGCTAGATTTGTCATTCAAAAAACGTCATCCTACGAGTACTTAACTCGCATTTAAATTCTACACATTATCCAAAGAATCTATCGAGTTAACAATCGTCGACCGTCAGCAAGATCTGTCACTCAAAAATCGTCATCCTACGTATGCTTAACTCGCATTTAAATTCTACACATTATCCAAAGAATCTAACGATTTAACAATCATCAACCGTCAGCCAGATCAATCATTCAAAAAACGTCATCCTACGAATACTATACTCGAATTTAAATTCTACACATTATCCAAAGAATCTATCGAGTTAACAATCATCGAACGTCAGCCAGATCTGTCATTCAAAAAACGTCATCCTACGAATACTATACTCGAATTTAAATTCTACACATTATCCAAAGAATCTATCGAGTTAACAATCGTCGACCGTCAGCAAGATCTGTCACTCAAAAATCGTCATCCTACGTACGCTTAACTCGCATTTAAATTCTACACATTATCCAAAGAATGTAACGATTTAACAATCATCAACCGTCAGCCAGATCTAGCATTCAAAAAACGTCATCCTACGAATACTATACTCGAATTTAAATTCTACACATTATCCAAAGAATCTATCGAGTTAACAATCGTCGACCGTCAGCAAGATCTGTCACTCAAAAATCGTCATCCTACGTATGCTTAACTCGAATTTAAATTCTACACATTATCCAAAGAATCTAACGATTTAACAATCATCAACCGTCAGCCAGATCAATCATTCAAAAAACGTCATCCTACGAATACTATACTCGAATTTAAATTCTACACATTATCCAAAGAATCTATCGAGTTAACAATCGTCGACCGTCAGCAAGATCTGTCACTCAAAAATCGTCATCCTACGTATGCTTAACTCGAATTTAAATTCTACATATTATCCAAAGAATGTAACGATTTAACAATCATCAACCGTCAGCCAGATCTAGCATTCAAAAAACGTCATCCTACGAATACTATACTCGAATTTAAATTCTACATATTATCCAAAGAAATTTAACAATCATCAATCGTCAGTCAGATCTGTCATTCAAAAAACGTCATCCTACGAATACTAAACTCGCATTTAGATTCTACACATTATCCAAAGAATCTAACGAGTTAACAATCGTCGACCGTCAGCCAGATCTGTCATTCAAAAAACGTCATCCATCGAATACTTAACTCGCATTTAAATTCTACACATTATCCAAAGAATCTAACGAGTTAACAATCGTCGCCCGTCAGCCAGATCTGTCATTCAAAAAACCTCATCCTACGAATACTAAACTCGCATTTAGATTCTACACATTATCCAAAGAATCTAACGAGTTAACAATCGTCGACCGTCAGCCAGATCTGTCATTCAAAAAACGTCATCCATCGAATACTTAACTCGCATTTAAATTCTACACATTATCCAAAGAATCTAACGAGTTAACAATCGTCGCCCGTCAGCCAGATCTGTCATTCAAAAAACCTCATCCTACGAATACTAAACTCGCATTTAGATTCTACACATTATCCAAAGAATCTAACGAGTTAACAATCGTCGCCCGTCAGCCAGATCTGTCATTCAAAAAACCTCATCCTACGAATACTAAACTCGCATTTAGATTCTACACATTATCCAAAGAATCTAACGAGTTAACAATCGTCGCCCGTCAGCCAGATCTGTCATTCAAAAAACCTCATCCTACGAATACTAAACTCGCATTTAGATTCTACACATTATCCAAAGAATCTAACGAGTTAACAATCGTCGACCGTCAACCAGATTTGTCACTCAAAAAACGTCATCCATCGAATACTTAACTCGCATTTAAATTCTACACATTATCCAAAGAATCTAACGAGTTAACAATCGTCGCCCGTCAGCCAGATCTGTCATTCAAAAAACCTCATCCTACGAATACTAAACTCGCATTTAGATTCTACACATTATCCAAAGAATCTAACGAGTTAACAATCGTCGACCGTCAACCAGATTTGTCACTCAAAAAACGTCATCCATCGAATACTTAACTCGCATTTAAATTCTACACATTATCCAAAGAATCTAACGAGTTAACAATCGTCGCCCGTCAGCCAGATCTGTCATTCAAAAAACCTCATCCTACGAATACTAAACTCGCATTTAGATTCTACACATTATCCAAAGAATCTAACGAGTTAACAATCGTCGACCGTCAACCAGATTTGTCACTCAAAAAACGTCATCCATCGAATACTTAACTCGCATTTAAATTCTACACATTATCCAAAGAATCTAACGAGTTAACAATCATCAACCGTCAGCCAAATATAGCATTCAAAAAACGTCATCCTACGAATACTAATCTCGCATTTAAATTCTACACATTATCCAAAGAATCTAACGAGTTAACAATCGTCGACCGTCAACCAGATTTGTCACTCAAAAAACGTCATCCTACGAATACTAAACTCGCATTTAAATTCTACACATTATCCAAAGAATCTAACGAGTTAACAATCGTCGACCGTCAGCTAGATTTGTCATTCAAAAAACGTCATCCTACGAATACTAAACTCGCATTTAAATTCTACACATTATCCAAAGAATCTAACGAGTTAACAATCGTCGACCGTCAACCAGATTTGTCACTCAAAAAATGTCATCCTACGAGTCTTAACTCGCATTTAAATTCTACACATTGCCCAAAGAATCTAACGAGTTAACAATCATCAACCGTCAGCCAAATATAGCATTCAAAAAACGTCATCCTACGAATACTAATCTCGCATTTAAATTCTATACATTATCCAAAGAATCTAACGAGTTAACAATCGTCGACCGTCAACCAGATTTGTCACTCAAAAAACGTCATCCATCGAATACTTAACTCGCATTTAAATTCTACACATTATCCAAAGAATCTAACAATCGTCGACCGTCAGCATCTAGAATTCAAAAAAGGTTAATCTACGAATACTAAACCGATATTTAAATTCTAAAAATTATGCAGAGAACCTAATGCCTCATAAATCATAAAACATTGTACATTGTAGAGCGCGCAGAGTTTACTCTCGTTAGTTGAGAGTTCGATGGTGGTATAAACTAATCAACTGATCCGCAAACATAAGTGCCGTGATTTACAGTGGTAAGTTTGGACAGTCGTGAAGGATGCCAAGGTGTTACGCTTCATTCATCTAAAATCTAAAAAATAATCTACACGGAAAGATACATAATCTTTCAAGTGGCAGCTTTTATCGCGTTTCCCTGCCCGATTGCAGCAGTGCAGTCCTCAAGACGTTCAGAGAATTGCCGTAACTCCAGGGATGTAGAATATAAGCAATGTCGCCATAGCTGCACTTTTATATTTACTGATAATGTACCTTTATTCTTATACTTTTTAAGCTCTTCATAAAAATGTTAAGTCTATAAGACTGTTTTAGAGCTGTCACCTTGGAAATATTATTTCTTTAATAATACGAGATCGGCTAGTATAACTGTCATTGCCTAGGATAGAAACGGAAAGGCAGTAGGCCTACACAGTAAGTTCTGACTGATGGACATTTTCTAAACCCGTCGACAAGAGTTAATATGGTAACGCTAGCAGTAGCAGAAAACCACAATACTCAATATATTAATAGGAAAAGATTGTGAATATATATAAGAAGGTAGAGACATTAAGCGTTAGTGTGGATAACATCTCTTGTACATTAATAGGCTTCTCTATATGGCTCAAAGGGAGGTATCTACCAGTTACACGCCAATTAACGAAGATGGTTATGTGGAAATTAAGTTATTGTTTGAGGAGTTAATGATAACCTGATGCTAACGAGGCGAGTGGGACACGATAGTCCGAGTTGCTCCTACTACACTTCCCGTATGTTCACTTGTACAGTCAACTCTACATGAAGTCGATGTTGTCCGTAATGTTGACTGCGTGCCACGTAACGAGGCGAGTGGGACACGATAGCCCGAGTTGCTCCTACTACACTTCCCGTATGTTCACTTGTACAGTCAACTCGACATGAAGTCGATGTTGTCCGTAAAGTTGACTGCGTGCCACGTAACGAGGCGAGTGGGACACGATAGCCCGAGTTGCTCCTACTACACTTCCCGTATGTTCACTTGTACAGTCAACTCGACATGAAGTCGATGTTGTCCGTAATGTTGACTGCGTGCCACGTAACGAGGCGAGTGGGACACGATAGCCCGAGTTGCTCTTACTACACTTCCCGTATGTTCACTTGTACAGTCAACTCGACATGAAGTCGATGTTGTCCGTAATGTTGACTGCATGCCACGTAACGAGGCGAGTGGGACACGATAGTCCGAGTTGCTCCTACTACACTTCCCGTATGTTCACTTGTACAGTCAACTCGACATGAAGTCGATGTTGTCCGTAATGTTGACTGCGTGCCACGTAACGAGGCGAGTGGGACACGATAGTCCGAGTTGCTCCTACTACACTTCCCGTATGTTCACTTGTACAGTCAACTCGACATGAAGTCGATGTTGCCCGTAATGTTGACTGCGTGCCACGTAACGAGGCGAGTGGGACACGATAGTCCGAGTTGCTCCTACTACACTTCCCGTATGTTCACTTGTACAGTCAACTCGACATGAAGTCGATGTTGCCCGTAATGTTGACTGCGTGCCACGTAACGAGGCGAGTGGGACACGATAGTCCGAGTTGCTCCTACTACACTTCCCGTATGTTCACTTGTACAGTCAACTCTACATGAAGTCGATGTTGCCCGTAATGTTGACTGCGTGCCACGTAACGAGGCGAGTGGGACACGATAGTCCGAGTTGCTCCTACTACACTTCCCGTATGTTCACTTGTACAGTCAACTCGACATGAAGTCGATGTTGTTCGTGATGTTGACTGCGTGCGGACCCAGACAATACTGTGTCTGCTGGTACTGGAAGAAGCGTGCTTCGGTTGCGTTAACGTGCCTGCTCACTTATTATTCCGTCATAGTAATTTTAATTTAATTAGGTCTAATTTGTATTTAAACAAATAAGCAAAGCATTTAAAAATGATAAAGTTTTAAAATAATGAATAATTTTATAAAGAATAATTGTAGTGTTTTAAATATTCGTTATGCAAAGTGTTTTAAATGTTCCAATTCATCTGTAACAGATATTTCTAGGTTTTAAGAATCAAATGACTAATTGTAGCCAGCGTGGATGATAAACGAAACAGGATAAAATATGTATTATTACGGAAAAGACAAATTATTGCCTTTCGCTTTGCATGAGATAGTTAGTTAGACGCGTTCTCAAGAACATACAAAAGAAAAGATCCAAAAGGTCGAACCCAATTAACAAAAACTTTTACATGACGAAGGGGAATAAAAGTAGTTACATAGAGTAAAGTGCATCAAAGATAGTTAAACTTGAAAACAACGATACTGTTTCACGCTAAAGCTTTGACTCCTGTAGTCGTGATGAGGGACATAAGAAAGACATGAAATAAAAAAGATGTAATAGTGATGAGGCTACCAGTGCTAATGATTACTATTAGCCATAGCTTGTTTAGTAGCCTACCAGTATGTTTACTAATGGTTAGAGACATTACTAAGTCACTAGTTGAACGTCCTGAAAGTATAAAAATGAAACTAAAACAAAATGAAATTATAAAAAACACATAGAAAAGAAAGTGAAATAGAAGCGGTGGATGAATATATAAAAAAAGGAAACCACATAAAAGAATATGATATGAAAAACGCAGTGACAGAAGGAAAGTATGAAAAAAATGAAACTTTATAAGGATATAAAACGACATAAATATAAGACTAGGTAAAAAAAAATTAGATATAATAAAAAAAAGCCAGCTAAAAGAAGGAAATCATAACAAAGAAACGTAGGAAGAAGAGATATAGAAATTTGAGGAAATTCACGAAATGGAGAAAGTGAAAAAGGGATAAAGAAAGAATGCAATATGTATTGTAAGATATAAACAAAAAGAGTGGATGAAGAGATTGTATGACACATTATACATGCAAAGTGTATCATGTCCGTGTTCTAATAAACAGTCTGATCCCCGCATTGACAAGAAAGATTGTAACCACCTCCACTAAACACTAAAGCCCGCTATCTGATAGGCTTTTTGTCGGCAATGGGGGCTTTGTGACGGAAAATAGAACGTGGTTGAAATAATGGCTAGCAACCCTCCTGCAGTACGTGTCCCACTTCCACTTAAACACCGGATAATCCATTAAAATTGCTTTGCAAATTTATCTCTTACACTTACATGAAGAGTTAAGGCGTCTTAAACACAGCTCTTCCCATACATAAGCCTAATCCTATACAAATTTTATAACATAATGCTGAGTAACTTAATGATTTTGTCGCTGGTTTAAAATTGCAATTAATGAATATTTAATATAAAACAAGAGCAAACAGAAATGAAAAGGAAATAGAAGAACGTTTAAAGTAATAAGTAAAGATGAGACAAATAGAAAAGATACAATTAAGGCTTCAAATACAGGTGCGCTTTTTGTGTTCAAATTTTATGCAGGCTACCATCGCCTATAGAGGGAAATTATTATTACATATAGGTAAAATTTTATAGGCTGGCACTTGGCTCTTAGGTAGAAATTATGTATTAGTCGTGTAGAAACATCAGGCACTGTCGTCATACCTCATCTCGGCCTACCCGTTCCAACCGTCGGACAATCCAATTGGTTCGCTTCCGCCAACGGCCTATTTACATTTGATGTTATTTATACTACAAACTAAAATGTAATAACAAGAAACAAAATAATGAGTAGACGCTATGAGTCAGCTGAAATCTAAGGGTCTATGTTTTTTAAAACGACCTCCGAGCACATCCACCCTCCCCTCGTCCTCGGCCTCTCGTCAAGGCCCACAGCACCCAAGTGCCAACACAAATCCCCCCTGACAGAATATTGTCGTGACAAGGGCAGAATCCTTGACTCAGAGAAAGGGCAATCATGTGACATACAGGTAGAATAAAGTTAGAAATCTTCAAACTATGAAAGTTATAAATGGTTCATTCGGCCTGGGTTACTTCTAAACGTAGTTCTACTTTCTACCGCAGAAAGAGAGGTATTAATACATTACACACAGAGCATTTTACCGAATTCAATACCGTACTCCAATCACTATAGTTCCTCTTCTACGACAGATTACACACAAAATGTTATAAACAGACTAAAGAAAGGTTAGTGTCGATTGTAATGAGCATAATCTTTTTCGGCATCGTGATATTTAGAGCCGCCAAAATTTTGTGATATAATCGATCTTCTATTTTAATTCATTCGAATTTCTACTTATCTTTAAAATTAGCTTTCACAATTATGATACGTAGGATTCTAATAAGGACGTAATAAAATAATATGTAGATGATTCTGTAATTAGAAAAAGTGAAAGATTTGGAAATATAGGTTTCTACCTATCACGTTAGCGACAAAAAGCTATAACGAGTACAGGGTAGTGTAATTGGAATATCTGGAAGCATTGTAAATGTAGGTGGTATTAAAGTAGCGTCATAAAGCTACAACGAGTGCAGACTTGTGTATTTGGAATGTTTGGAAGCATTGTAAATGTAGGTGGAATTAAAGTAGCTTCATAAAGCTACAACGAGTGCAGACTTGTGTATTTGGAATGTTTGGAAGCATTGTAAATGTAGGTAGGATTAAAGTAGCGTCATAAAGCTACAACGAGTGTAGGGTTATGTAATTGGAATATCTAGAAGCATTGTAAATGTAGGTGGAATTAAAGTAGCTTCATAAAGCTACAACGAGTGCAGGATTGTGTAATTGGAATGTCTGGAAGCATTGTAAATGAAGGTGGTATTAAAGTAGCTTCATAAAGCTACAACGAGTGCAGGATTGTCTAATTGGAATGTCTGGAAGCATTGTAAATGTAGGTGGTATTAAAGTAGCTTCATAAAGCTACAACGAGTGCAGGATTGTGTAATTGGAATGTCTGGAAGCATTGTAAATGTAGGTGGTATTAAAGTAGCTTCATAAAGCTACAACGAGTGCAGGATTGTCTAATTGGAATGTCTGGAAGCATTGTAAATGTACGTAAGATTAAAGTAGTGTCATAAAGCTACAACGAGTGCAGGATTGTGTAAATGGATTGTCTGGAAGCATTGTAAAAGTAGGTAGGATTAAAGAAGCGTCATAAAGCTACGAGTGTAGGATTGTGTAATTGGAATATCTGGAAGCATTGTAAATGTAGGTGGGATTAAATTAGCGTCATAAAGCTACGAGTGCAGGATTGTGTATTGAATTGTTTGGAAGCTTTCTTATACATGGAATTATGGTGGCGGCCAAAAGCTATAAGCAGTGCAGGGCGGTTTAATCGAATTATCTGGAAGCACTATAAATGTATGTAGGATTAAAGAAGTGACAAAAGGCTCTAACGAGTGCAGGATTGTGTAAATGAAATATCTGAAGCATTGTAAATATAGGTGGAATTAAAGTTGCTTCATAAAGCTACAACGAGTGCAGGATTGTGTAAATGAAATATCTGAAGCATTGTAAATATAGGTGGAATTAAAGTTGCTTCACAAAGCTACAACGAGTGCAGGATTGTGTAAATGAAATATCTGAAGCATTGTAAATATAGGTGGGATTAAAGTTGCTTCATAAAGCTACAACGAGTGCAGGATTGTGTAAATGAATTATCTGAAACATGTAAATATAGGTGGGATTAAAGTTGCTTCATAAAGCTACAACGAGTGCAGGATTGTGTAAATGAAATATCTGAAACATGTAAATATAGGTGGGATTAAAGTAGCTTCATAAAGTAACAACGAGTGCAGGATTGTGTATTGAATTGTTTGGAAGCTTTCTTATACAGGGAATTATGGTGGCGGCCAAAAGCTATAAGAAGTGCAGGGCGGTTTAATCAAATTATCTGGAAGCACTATAAATGTATGTAGGATTAAAGAAGTGACAAAAGGCTCTAACGAGTGCAGGATTGTGTAAATGAAATATCTGAAGCATTGTAAATATAGGTGGGATTAAAGTTGCTTCATAAAGCTACAACGAGTGCAGGATTGTGTAAATGAAATATCTGAAGCATTGTAAATATAGGTGGGATTAAAGTTGCTTCATAAAGCTACAACGAGTGCAGGATTGTGTAAATGAAATATCTGAAACATGTAAATATAGGTGGGATTAAAGTTGCTTCATAAAGCTACAACGAGTGCAGGATTGTGTAAATGAAATATCTGAAACATTGTAAATATAGGTGGGATTAAAGTTGCTTCATAAAGCTACAACGAGTGCAGGATTGTGTAAATGAAATATCTGAAGCATTGTAAATATAGGTACGATTACGGTAGAAACAAAAAGCTATGAGTTTATAATTGAAATATCTATCAGAATCATAAATTGGTATTTAAACATTACCTCTCTATGTATGAAAACGTCAGGAAAAGAACAGGCGAAATTACATTAAGATTTCATGCTAAGGTATTTAAGGAAGTAGGAAAAGAATTATGACATTGTCTAACTGAAGTAACGATGTAATCTTCCAAGGTCACAGTGTCTACTTTCAGACAATTTGTTCACTAGCTTGCAGTATCTCGAGGAGCCAGAATCCATTCAGTGTAGTAAAACACGCTGTGAACGGACGAAATCACAAAGTTCTAGTCAATGCCCACCTCACAATGCCATTTTGGTTTCATCCATTTCCGGGTGATTATTGTTACGAAAGAATTTTAAAAATCTCGGAATCTCGGGCTCCATCAACGCTGTTATTACCAGGGGCTGCGCCGGAGTCGCGTCGTCTATCTAAAAGTAACATAATTAAACGACAAGCAGCGTAATTTCACTTAATTAAATTCCCTTCCTCCCCCTTTCCTTCTTCAAGAACAAAAAGAGTGAAAGAAACAGAAAGGGGGAGGAAGGGAAGCGATATGAACTTTTTGCAGCCTATGAACATAAACACACGACGTTTAATTCCATCAGGATTTAAGAGAGATCTGACCATAAAGACGAAGAGGGAAACAGCGAGAAGAAATCAAGCCGTGTTTGTCCCTCTTTTGTTTGTATTAAAATCGTGAAAGATAGTAAAAAACAGAACGGTGACATCTCGAGGAAGGAAAAGAGGGCGAGGTGAGGGGCGTGTAATTGCCTGTGAAATGAAAATGAAACAATTCTATAAAAGCAACATTATGAATAAATCTTGAGACCTAAACAAGAAATCTTGAGACCTAGCCGCTGCTTTAAGCACCTATTTTGCAATTAAAGGAGAAGAAACTTTGCAGAGAACGGAAATTACAAAAGCTTATCTTAAAGCAGTTCGTACTATAGGCCCTCGCTCGCTTATTTTGTAAATATGATCTTATCTAGTTAACTTCTTTCGTGTTAATGTGAATTTTTAATTTACGTTTATCTTTTGAAAAAGGCAAAATTAGAGCATAAAGAGGTTGCGAAGTTCATTATCTCGTCGTTCTGTTGTGTTGAGGGAAATCCATCAAACAATTGTTTAATTAACCCTATAGCTTAGGAAGAAATTCTTCCATTTATTTCTGGACTATACCAAATGACGCAATTCTGTAGATTATATCTTGTTCATATTAGAATTTCATCAAAATTTATTTATTTCTACTACTTATTAGGCTACATATGCGTTTACAAAACAGGTTGTAGCAGGTAGCGTATTGTACCTAACTTTACCTGGATGGGATCAGGTCTACCTGACGTGTTGTCACTATTCCATCTATTCCTAGAACACAGGATTCATTACGGCCTTATCTTAGTTTTACCTAATTTCATTTCAATTCCTTGTTCTTGTTTTTACAAGACGATGTACGGCCGTCACCATTTCATGACTCAGATAGACAGTAGATCTGCTCCAGTTACGCGACTCTAAATGTACTAACGAGTGGCGTTATGTCCTTACCTTAGTTCTACCCTATTCCATTTACCCTTCCTTGTTCTTGTTTTTACAAGACGATGTACGGTCGTCACCATTTCATGACTCAGATAGACAGTAGATCTGCTCCAGTTACGCGACTCTAAATGTACTAACGAGTGGCGTTATGTCCTTACCTTAGTTCTACCCTATTCCATTTACCCTTCCTTGTTCTTGTTTTTAATGATGTACGGCCGTCGCCATTTCATGACTCAGATAGACAGTAGATCTGCTCCAGGTACGCGACTTTAAATACGTGATGCCGTAATATATTCCCCCCCCTAAATGTACTAACAGGTGGCGTTATGCCATATAGTAGCTTATATCCTTTATTATTGCTCGTGGACTATAATAGTGATATCGTCTGATCGCCTGAAGTCTGATCGTCATATCGTCTGAACATTAAAGGTGTACAAATATTAGCGTTTATTTAGAATGATAAAACCAATAAAGTCAGTTTGTATTTAACATTATTTATTTACGACATTTATTTACTGAATGGTTACCTCAAATATTGTTAAATGTTTTCCCTGGGATTCAAATTAATAAATAAGTTACTCTAAAATGTACTTGATTAAGTAGCCTATATATTCGTAAGCTATTAACAATGCTTGTACAGGCAAACACACAGTGGCATTCTAATAACGTTTGAAGAGGCAATGACTCACACACACACACACACACACACACACACACACACACACACACACACACACACACACACACACTATCTATCTCTCTCTCTCTCTCTCTCTCTCTCTCTCTCTCTCTCTCTCTTTGTGTGTGTGGGGGGTGTAAGTGTGCGTGTGTGGGTGTAAGTGTGTGTGTGTGGGGGGGTGCGTGAGAGAGAGAGAGAGAAGATATAATTTAGAATGGAGAGAAGATAAAAGCTAGAGACGGAAAAGAGAAGGGGGATAAATAGAGAAAAAAGACCAGAAAGGAAAGGAGAGTGAGAAGAAATGAGTGGGAGAGGTGAAGCGAGGGTAAATATTGGAAAGAGAGAGAAGAGAGGAGCAAGAGGAAGTTCGTTGATGAAGACAGATGGCCTACCGGTTCTTAACTTGCAACTAACTGAAGCACCAGTTACTAAATCTTTTTTTTTGCTAAATTTGCACCCAACGAATGGAGTTTCAGATATTAGTCACGCAACGGCATCAGAATATACTTAATAAATTATGTCATTAAAGTATATGTAAACAGGACGAGCAGCCGTAGAATACACGTAATCACTAGAAGTCATTTCCTGTGTCATCAGCCTCTGCGATGACTCTAAACAAACTACGCAAGGACAACTCCAAGCTTTGTCCACGATCAGCTACACTCAGTAGACCTACTCTGAGAAAAAAAAAACTTTTTTTGAATAAAAAGACCCTCGACAAAGTAACAAACGCTAATGCAGAACATTACGCTTGATTCATGCAAAGAAAATCAATTCACTGGACATACATCCCTAATGCAGACAAAGATCGCAGATTTCCATCCAACCAATAACTCTGCCATGCACAAGTGATATCTTTAAAAATCGATTGTGATGGACAAGCTAAACGGAATATTCCTGAAAAGGTTTGTCACGAAGCAGTGACTTGAGACGAGCGGTCGAGACTGACGGGACAGTGACGTACACACCACGAAGCACGACTCCCTTTCCATACTTTAGAACAGGAAAGAAATTCTCTCTACGTCTGAGTACAAAGTTATAAAAGCTATTTCAAGAGACATTTTTCTGTATAGTAACTATTGACGAATAGGAATAAAGTGGTCGATCCTAAAAAATAACCATGCCTACATTTTCTGGTTAATTTTATAGCTATAGTAAAACTGGTTGTGATCGCCTCTGAAACATATAACAGCAATGTAACTACAGATAGGTTAGAGTAAAGTGATAAGAAGTGCTCACTTGAAATACGGGGTTACGACTTATGATTCAGGGTCGCACAGACGAATGGACAACAGTTAAACCCTCATCTAGGGAGAGAGAGAAAAAAGGGGGAAAGGCTGAGAGAGCGATATAATCCTTCTCTGGAACTGGGAGTAGAGGGTATATTATCATTTACGTGGCTAGGATCATCTGAAGTGTACAATGCGCCGGGGTCAAAGATGTCTAACCCATTCTGTATCTAAGAATATATGTGGGATTAGGAACAATATTAAATGTTTGTGTGTGTGTCCAGTATTTCAATGGGTTCTTTCGCATATAACCCGGTTAATGCGTAAAGAATGAAGTCACGGTTTTACAGATAGAAGAACATGCAGAGATTGCTAAAACGGCTGAAAGAGTACCAATAACTCTCGAAGGAGAAGACGTTCAACTAGATTTTTCTCTGGCGTAAACCGATTTTGGTCATCACCCCCAATCTAGTGTATATTATCACAAAGAATAAAAGTCAAATAGAATAAAATTATAACATAAAAACCAAATAAATATATAACAACAAATAAATAAATAGTAGCAAAAACAGAACAATAATTAAATAATAAATAATTTAAAACAAAAAGTAACGATAAATATATAAACATATAACAATATATATATATATATATATATATATATATATATATATATATATATATATAAATATATATATATATATATATATGTATATATATATATATATATATATATATATATATATATATATATATATATACTAAATAATCATACTGTATAGTAATAAATAACAACATAACGATAAATATATGTTTAACAATAAATATATAACATTAGGTTATCAAAACTTAATATATGTCAAAAATAAATAAATATAAATGAAATACAAAAAATATTTAACAATAAATATAAAACTAAATAAATATCTATACACAACACATACAATTATAAATATAAAACACACACACACACACACACTTAATTAAATTTTAAATTTCATGTAGGCCTATAACTGGCGCAAGGAAGCGATGTCACGATCCAATGGCCGCAGCACCGTCCCTCAGCACCACCTTTCAATCTCTTTGTAAATTAAAACTGTCACGGCCATGCTTGAAAATACGCAATCGACCAGTATATGACTGATTGTGATAATATTTCCACAGAACTGGCAATGGCGGATCCTCGCGACGCATCAGATAACCATGAGTTAGTGAAGAGTGGCCGACACGAAGACGAGTAGCCACTACTTCCTCTCTATTCGTTTCGGATGATTAAAAGACCTTCGTAGAAGAACAGTATCCTTAATTCCCCGCAGCGTATTGTGATTGACACATTTCCATTCGTTATTCCAAGCAGCTAGTAATGTTTGTTTTGCAAAGCACACAAAATCAGATGCCATAACACGTTATGTAGTTGGCAACATGCTTGTAGCAATCTTCGCCGCTTCATCGGCTTCTGTATTTCCGGGTATTCCGCAGTGTTCAGGAATCCAGCAAAATGTTACCTCTATCCTCAAATAAAAAGTTCAGAGAGAACTCTTTTAGAATCGGAACACAAAAGGAAGTGTGAAGATCTAGATTGAATGACAGTTAGAGCTTTAAGAACGGTAAAACGTTCCGCTGCAAAAACACTTCAAACTGAGAGCCATCCGTGCGTGTAGGTACGTCCCGATACATAAAACACATCCAAAACCATTGTCTAGTTTGGGCCCATCAGTGAAACAATTTCACTATATTGGTAGAATCTGTAAAAGGCTAAAACCTCCTAGAGGTACCCCACATCCGGAATGTTGTGTTTGATATAAGTGGACAATGAAAAATCGAAGGGTGATATTTTTATTATCCAAGGAGGCAGATAGCCCATTGATCGTTCGAACATCATGAAAGTTCCCACTAAAAGTTATCCATTATGCGTAACGTTCTTATACCGAACGAATTAGTTAAACATTGACACGAATCGTAATACTGTCATAAATCCAGACGACAGGACCATCCAGACATTGCAGATAAGCTGACTGGATGTCCAGACTATATCCAGACCAAGCAGACATAAATCCGTTCTTACACTCTCAATAAGTGGTCCTCGAGAGTTGCTAATCGGTTATGCCCTAGAGAAATGGTGAGCATTAAAATCGCCTAACAATAAGAACGAGGTCGGTAACTGGTTTATTAAGTTAACTAAGTAATTGTGTTAAAGGTTGTCATTAGGTGGCAAGGAGACACAACACACAGTGAAGTTATATAGAACAGCTGTTTAAACAGCTACTGCTTTTAAAAGAGTTATCGAGTTTAAAGAGACAACTTCGATACAGTCGCTGGTTAGGATGGCTACGCCACCTCTAGCTTGATTTTCTGTAACGAATTCCGATTTAAAAACTGAATACTCCCTTACATGGAAAATGTTAGATTCGTGGATGTATCTCTTGAAGACATACGAACATTGGGTACACATCTCGCACGAGTACCTTTAGATCTTCTATGTCACTCCCAACTCCGTTGACGTTCCATTGTATCACTGGCCCGCTAAATGAAGACATTTAGCAATGAATTTATCTCACACCCACTGGTGCACTCTCTTTTACCTGGGACGTTTCACACGTCTCAAGCTAGAATCCTCAGAATCCACATCCACCTGTTCGGGGATTGAATCAGAGAGGCTTTTTGATATACGAGGAATGGTTTCACCGTGCCTTCCTTTGGCAACAGTTTTTCTATCACCCAAGTCGGTGCCGATTTGCTGGTTTTGACAACAGATGTACGTTTTATTAGTAATCAATTTGGACGCAATAAGCTTAGAACTAGTAAGCGATTTCTTTTGTGCGGAGATATAGGCTTCAGCTAAAGATTTACTTCGTCTACCTAGACCCCTCCCCGCGGAGGGTGCTTAGTAAATGAGGAAAATCATGTGACGTCTTTACAGATTTTCCTAGATTCAAAAAAGTACCACATGTGACTAGCAACAGTAGACCTGTTATTTGGTCAATTAGAATTCCTATCTTCTTTGACAGGTAGGCATAGTTCGAACAGGACGATTTTGTAGCGGTCAGAGTAGCGGCATATGTTATTCCATCAACCTTCGGTTGAGCATATCTATAAATTGTCCTTGCTCTCGAAAACGTTATCCTCTCTTTAGCCACAATGCCCAGAATACGACAATACGCTAATCTAACTTGTTTAGGATTCGACAATACACTAATCTAACTTGTTTAGGATTCGACAATACGCTAATCTAACTTGTTTAAGATTCGACAATACGCTAATCTAACTTGTTTAGGATTCGACAATACGCTAATCTAACTTGTTTAAGATTCGACAATACGCTAATCTAACTTGTTTAGGATTCGACAATAAGCTAATCTAACTTGTTTAGGATTCGACAATACGCTAATCTAACTTGTTTAGGATTCGACAATACGCTAATCTAACTTGTTTAAGATTCGACAATACGCTAATCTAACTTGTTTAAGATTCGACAATACGCTAATCTAACTTGTTTAGGATTCGACAATACGCTAATCTAACTTGTTTAGGATTCGACAATACGCTAATCTAACTTGTTTAGGATTCGACAATACGCTAATCTAACTTGTTTAGGATTCGACAATACGCTAATCTAACTTGTTTAAGATTCAACAATACGCTAATCTAAGTTGTTTAGGATTCGACAATACGCTTCACTAATACTATTTAAGCTTGGCCCTTTTCACACAAATAGTTTCCGTGAGTGGTACACTTCAATGAATGCCATATGTCACTAGTGCCATACTATTCAAGCGAGCAACATTTAAACGTAACTACCCACTTCTCCATCGGCCCAACTAGATCGTGATAATGCGCGTTCAGACAAATTTTCACACAAAGCGATCGCAGATCGTACAGATGCAGCGGGATATTGATTGCGCCCTATTTCAAAATGAAATCCCGTTTTGAAGCAATATTGAATAACGTCGGTGAGCAAGAATGTCGGATTACTGGATCCCGAATTGACAAGCTAAAGCCCGTGATGATGGTATGGAAATGAGAAGGGCTCCTTGGATACGGATCAACGATGATCCCGCCCCTCAACGGCGATCTCTCATATTGCACTTGTCCTACGGTAAGGCTATAGTAAAAGCGAATATTTTAATAAACATTTTCGAAATATATCCGAATAGAAAATAATTATATAAACGGGTGTTAAAACTTTAAAAAAAAAGTGCTTGCTAAAAAAGTAAGCTAGAATATTTATGACGATAAAACTGTAATATATTAAACAAATACATTTTGTTTATATATTGGTTATATATATATATATATATATATATATATATATATATATATCCATGACAGATGACGTTTTTCTTATAAAATAATAATGTATTAATAAACAATTCACAAAGAAGAATATTTACAAGAATGAGTTTTAGTTGATGCTCGAAAATGGGCACACGTAATTAGTTCTCGAAAGTCGACTCGCATATATACAAAGTAAGTTTCTTTTTTAAGTATTTTATAGTGTAAGTGATACATATATATATATATATAGTGATACGTTTTCTTGTAATATAGTTAATAAATAAAAATATTTCAAATACAAGAATATCTCTAATCTATATATTTTTCAAGGCTTTTCGCCAATTAATATATATTAGCATCTTCAGTAGAAACAATGATATAACCCTGAAGATTGTTATTTGTTCTTCTTGAAGATGCTAATACTTATTTATTGGCGAAAAGCCTTGAAAAATATATAGATTAGAGATATTCTTGTATTTGAAATATTTTTATTTATTAACTATATTACAAGAAAACGTATCACTATATATATATATATATATATATATATATATATATATATATATATATATATATATATCTGTGTGTGTGTGTGTGTGTGTGTGTGTGTGTGTGTGTGTGTGTGTGTGTGTGTGTATCACTTACACTATAAAATACTTAAAAAAGAAACTTACTTTGTATATATGCGAAACTTACTTTGTATATATGCGAGTCGACTTTCGAGAACTAATTACGTGTGCCCATTTTCGAGCATCAACTAAAACTCTTAATATATTTATATATATTTTTTATTAGATAATTATTTTCCTGAAGATGTTGGTACTATTTTATCGGCGAAAAGCTTTGAATAAATTATTCATTAAAAGTATTCTTGTTTTTGAAATATTTTTAATTTATTATTATATATATTATGATAATGATGAATAGTTATTATCTGGAGTACATCCGTTCATTCTGCAGTGCATAAAATCGCAGTTCCGACGTTTCGCTAGAATCTCATCTAATCTCTCTCGTCTCTTTACCTCTGATAAAGTGTTACACCGTCAAAGTGTCCTTCTGGTTGACGTGGACGAGAAAGAGACTGAGAAAACTGGTACTGTTTTCCTGCCTTTTATCAGAGGAACCACTGATAGGGTTGGCAGACTCTTTAGGAGGCATGGTATACGTTCTGTTTACAAACCTAACATCACCATCGACAAGGTTCTTGGTAACGCCAAAGATAAGATCGATTTACAGCGTTTCTTGTGGAGTTTGTAAGAAATCGTACATTGGCCAAACGAACAGACGTATCTCAGCTAGGCTTGAGAAGCACAAACTTAGCCTTAAAAACAAGCAGAAAACGTCGGCTCTGTACAAGCACCACTGCGATACAGGGCATACCATTGATTTCCAGTCTTGCCGACAGATTGCTCGAGTTGAAAACTACAGGACTAGAATTATTCGTGAAGCCATCGAAATAAAGAAGCAAGAGATTCTACAAACGCGATGATACTTTGAATTTATCCGCAGTGTAGAAATGTATCATCGATAGATTTTATCGGCAGAAAGGTGAACAAAAGGAAAGGAATGTGAGTAATTGTTTTGCTCAGGTGCGTGTGGTTTGAGGACAATGGGTGGATGGACGTCAATGGGCGTGTTTTCATTGCTCTATATATAGGAGCAGAGTTATCAACGCCCTTCACTCGCTCTTCAACTGCTGTTGGGTTCACCTCGTCAATGCTAGATTTCAGCGAAACGTCGGAACTGCGATTTTATGCACTGCAGAATGAACGGATGTACTCCAGATAATAACTATTCATCATATGTTTCCATCCGTGAAGGAATACGTAACAGCATATATATATATATATATATATATATATATATATATATATATATATATATATATATATATAATCCCCTATACGGATTAGATACTGATGGAGATCAAGATAAATGTACTTATTAGAACTAGTGTTTCGTATAAACAATGGACTCACTGCCCCTAACACCAAAAGCTTCTTAAATTCGTCTAGCTCCTCCCTACAAGAGAGTATAACGTTCCGACAAACGTGGGCGGCAGGCGGTAATACCAGAATTATCGCATCGCTTTAAAACGAGAGTGAATAACTATGGGACAGGGCAAAAAAGCTACTTTCACTCAAGGAAAGAAACCCACATTATTTTTGCCACAAAATAATATATGAGAAGCATGACGTACTTTAACGAAAGATATAAAAACCAAAGAAAACCGATCTATGCCTAAGGGTATACATTTCCCTTATAAACTGCCGGGCACTGGGTAGTCATTCGAGAATTTTTCGGGGTGTGGCTGCACATGAGCATATCTTTCGATTTCTGTCGCTAAAATATTACCTGTAGCGAGTACACACCTCCCTAAACAGAGACCAGGTCTACATTAGATCCATAGTTTCGTCATAGTTCCACTGCTATAGACTTTCCTTACGAGGGTTTAGCTGTTGACACATCCTTATGGCCCTGAGAGGTTTAAGTTTTGTTCTCGTAAGCCACGGCCCCATTTCCAATCAAGGGTTTTTTTAATCCTTGCCGATCCTTCCCTCACCCGCTATAGGACTTGTACTAAATAACTCTATTTCGCCGAATAAACTATAAATCTCATAGATGTCGAAAACTGTAAGAGTCGAGATCAAATATTACACATTATACATACCCGATTAAAAATATTATTATTTCTACTAATTGAGAAAAATGTAATCTACGTTTATGCAGTTACTCTTATAAAGTTATTAAAAACTACAGAACAACAAAGCTTAGTCAACAAAAAAATTAGAGAAGTATATAGGCTTCGATTATGGATGCTTCCACATACATGACACAAAACATTCTTTAAGTTTTTATATTTCTAATACTATTAACATGAATCGTGAGTTTTGCTACAAGAAACGTTTGCGAAAATATAGACTTGATTTTATCCACAATGTAAACATTGAACTTACAAAGAAACGAATTCCAAAGAAATCAAAACCAGAACGAGATGCCTTACAATAGATAAAGCACTTGCAATATTCCCTCTGTGGAACAAATCCGCCCTTCCGTCTTCCACAACCCCAACACTTCAACCCTAAGTTGTGAAAAAGTCAACTTGTTTACTTTTACTTTACAAAACCACCTGATTCCATTCCCCTAATAGAAACGAAGTATTACAACATATTTACATGGCTTATATAATATGTAAAGTAGGCTCACAGTAAAGTCTACTAGGTTTAAAACAAGATAATTATATAATAAATTAAAATGTGTGTCCTTCTATTTACTCCATAAAAGTATGTAGCAATAGGGGTAACGCTTAAACTATAAAACACGGGTATGGGAACGAAATAGGCGCTGATATATCTAAACTAAATCAAAATGTTCAACTTTTACTTGCTCTATAAAAGTTAATAGCAATAGAAGTACTGTAATGTTTCAACTATAAACACAGGTATGGGAACGAATGGTAATATTAATTAGTCCGCTAAACAATAAAACTAATATTGATTAGTTCTGGAAGCAATAACATCCCTTACAAATAGTCAGCTAATCTAAAATAATTATATTAATTAATCTGCTAAAGATTAACAGGCCTATTGTTATTCTAAGCACCAACAAGATGCTAATTGAATAGTCCGCTGATCTAGAACAGGAATATTAATTAATATGCTAAAGAATAACAGGCCTATTGACTAGTTCGCGCACCAACACCATGCTAATTACATAGTCCACTGGTCTAGAAAAGGAATATTAATGATTCTGCTAAAGAATAACAGACATATTGATTATTCGCGCACCAAAACCAAGCTAATTCCACTGATATAGAACAGGAATATTTATTAATCTGCTAAAGAATAACAGGCCTATTGATTAGTTCGCGCACCAAAACCATGCTAATTACATAGTCCACTGGTCTAGAACAAGAATATTAATTAATCTGCTACAGAATAACAGACATATTGATTAGTTCGCGCACCAAAACCAAGCTAACTCCACTGGTCTAGAACAGGAATATTTATTAATCCGCTAAAGAATACCAGGTCTATTGATTACTTCGCGCACCAAAACCATGCTAATTACGTAGTCCACTGGTCTAGAACAGAAATATTAATAAATATGCTAAAGAATAAAAGGCCTATTGATTAGTTCGCGCTAACACTCCATAGTAATTACATATTCAACTGATCTAGAACAGGAATATTAATTAATCTACTAAAGATTAACAGGCCTAGTGTTTAGTTCGCGCGCCAACATCATGCTAATTACATAGTCCACTGGTTTAGAACAGGAATATTAATTACTCTGCTAAAGAATAACAGGCCTAACGATTAGTTCGCGCACCAAAAACATGCCAATTACACAGTCCAATGGTCTAAAACCGGAATATTAATTACTATGCTAAAGAATAAGAGGCCTATTGATTAGTTCGAGCACCAAAACTATGCGAATTACGTAGTCCACTGGTCTAGAACAGAAATATTAATTAATCTGCTACAGAATAACAAACATATTGATTAGTTCGCGCACCAAAACCATGCTAATTCCACTGGTCTAGAACAGAAATATTAAATAATCTGCTAAAGAATAACAGGTTTATTGATTAGTTCGCGCACCAAAACCATGCTAATTCCACTGGTCTAGAACAGAAATATTAATTAATCTGCTAAAGAATTAGAGGCTTATTGATTACTTCGCGAACCAATAATAAACCTAATATAATAGTCCAGTAATCTTAATTAATAAAAATACATAAAAGCATATTAATAAAACCTATAAATGTTTATTTAATGAGTTAGATAAATGGTTGTTAATGAAGTTACTTTAAGAAATGTCAAAAAAGTAGTATATATATATATATATATATATATATATATATATATATATATATATCGCAATATGTATTCTTGTGTATTAATAAAGAACATAAGTCAAAATACAAATACAAGAATTATAATTGAATTTACAATTCAAAGCTTTTCGTTGGCTAACAGTACCAACATCATCAGGAATATTAAACCATGTTTATATATATATATATATATATGTATATATATATATATATATATATATATATATATATATATATATATATATATATATACGAAAACACAATAGAAACACAAATACAAGAATAACCTATTGAATCATACAATCCAAAAGTTTTCGTTGGCAAACAGTACCAATACCCTCAGGTATAATAAAGAATATCATTCATAGAGGTGTTAGTTAGATGTAACAAACAATGTTGCCAAATCTATTACCATGTTGGAAAATTTATTAATTTGCTGCCTTAACATTACACATATTGAATATAGGGTCAAATTTTGATTTTATTTGTATCTGTAAATTTATCAATTTTTTATTAATATTATATTTATATTTTTTTTAAGAAAACTGTAGACAAACTTAGTTATAATATTTTTAAAAAACAACAAAATAATTTAATTTCCAAAAATAATGATAATAAAACAATATGGACATCATTTACTGGTAATGAAATAAAAAAATATCACAAAATTGATTAAGGGTACCAGCATTAATTTTGCATATAAACCTATTAATAAATATAATTAATAATAATAATAAAATTATTAATATGCATAAAACAAACTGTGTATATAAATTAGAATGCAATTACTGTAATAAAGTTTAAATAGGGCAAACTAAGAAAAACCTAAAGAAAGATATAAAGAGCATTTCAATGCTTATGATGAACCAGACATATAAAAATCAAACTTTTCAAATCATTGTATCAATAATAATCATATATTTCCTAATATAGATAATATGATTTTTATAAAAGAAATTAACAAAGTCTTAAGAATGAATATTTATGAAGCTTTAGAAATATATAGATATAATATTAATAAATAATTAATAAATGAACCGATACAGATAAAATCAATTTTGATACTATATTCAATGTTAAGGCAACAAATTAATAAATTTGCCAAGATTGTTTGTTATATCTAACTAACACTTCTATGATTGATATTCTCCTATTTCATCATACCTGATGATGTTGGTACTGTTTGCCCACGAAAAGCTTTGAATTGTATGAATCAATTGATTATTCTTGTATTTGTATTTCTCTTATTTTTTCATTAATATACAAGAATACATATTTTATTATATATATATATATATATATATATATATATATATATATATATATATATATATATATATATATATATATATTATACACAGACACAGACACAGACACACACACACACACACACACACACACACACACACACACACACACACAAACACACACACACACACACACACACACACACACACACACACACACACACACACACACACACAAATATTTAGTCAGTAAATCAATATACAATAAACTTTTTATATACAAACTAAATTGATATTTACAAAATTGAGAAACGTTAGAGTGTTGAATAAATGTAAAAACAACACGCAGGAAACACTTTCACCGCGCTAAGTGATTGGCGATATGATCCTATATTTAATTTGGAAGAAGTCCTCGGCCAGTACAAACGGCTCTGATTAGAAGAAGAGAACGATAAATAGAGTTCCATGTGCACTGTGTGCCCTCTGTTTATTTATTTTCCCTTGTCAAACATTAGCACATCTGACAAATCCCCTCCCCTTGATACCCTACGTTGAAAAAGTGAACTTGTTTGTTTTATAATTTATCCACTCATCCACTGACCGGAAATCAAAAGCTCCAATTGGTGTCCTTCCGGCGAAACAGATGGCTTTTATAATATACTTTATAAAATTCCTGCAAGCATGAAGCTTTAAGAATTCAAACCTTTTGTTAAAACAAATTAAGGTGGTGAGGATTATGGACGATAAGTCATTTTGTATAATAATACTGTATTGGAGAATATGTACATATTCTAGTAAACTGTATCACAAAATATGCACAGATCCTAGTAAACTGTATCACAAAATATCCACATATCCTAGTAAACTGTATCACAAAATATGCACAGATCCTAGTAAACTGTATCACAAAATATGTACATATCCTAGTAAACTGTATCACAAAATATGCACATATCCTAGTAAACTGTATTACAAAATATCCACATATCCTAGTAAACTGTATCACAAAATATGGACAGATCCTACTAAACTGTATCACAAAATATACACGGATCTTAGTAAACCGTATCACAAAATATGTACATATCCTTGTAAACTGTGTCACAAAATATGCACAGATCTTAGTAAACTGTATCACAAAATATGTACATATCCTAGTAAACTTTATCACAAAATATGCACAGATCCTAGTAAACTGTATCACAAAATATCCACATATCCTAGTAAACTGTATCACAAAATATGCACAGATCCTAGTAAACTGTATCACAAAATATCCACATATCCTAGTAAACTGTATCACAAAATATGCACAGATCCTAGTAAACTGTATCACAAAATATGTACATATCCTAGTAAACTGTATCACAAAATATCCACATATCCTAGTAAACTGTATTACAAAATATCCACATATCCTAGTAAACTGTATCACAAAATATGGACAGATCCTACTAAACTGTATCACAAAATATACACGGATCTTAGTAAACCGTATCACAAAATATGTACATATCCTTGTAAACTGTGTCACAAAATATGCACAGATCTTAGTAAACTGTATCACAAAATATGTACATATCCTAGTAAACTGTATCAAAAAATATGTACATATCCTAGTAAACTGTATCACAAAATATGGACAGATCCTAGTAAACTGTATCACAAAATATGCACGGGACCTAGTAAACCGTATCACAAAGTATGCAGGGGACCTAGTAAACCGTATCACAAAGTATGCACAGGACCTAGTAACCCGTATCGCAAAGTATGCACGGGGCCTATTGAACCGTATCGCAAAGTATGCACGGGACCTAGTGAACCATATCGCAAAGTATGCACGGGACCTAGTAAACCATATCGCAAAGTATGCACGGGACCTAGTGAACCATATCGCAAAGTATGCACGGGACCTAGTGAACCATATCGCAAAGTATGCACGGGACCTAGTAAACCGTATCGCAAAGTATGCACGGGGCCTATTGAACCGTATCACAAAGTATGCACGGGACCTAGTAAACCATATCGCAAAGTATGCACGGGACCTAGTGAACCATATCGCAAAGTATGCACGGGACCTAGTGAACCATATCGCAAAGTATGCACGGGACCTAGTGAACCATATCGCAAAGTATGCACGGGACCTAGTAAACCATATCGCAAAGTATGCACGGGACCTAGTGAACCATATCGCAAAGTATGCACTGGACCTAGTAAACCGTATCGCAAAGTATGCACGGGACCTAGTAAACCGTATCGCAAAGTATGCACGGGACCTAGTGAACCATATCGCAAAGTATGCTCGGGACCTAGTAAACCATATCGCAAAGTATGCACGGGACCTAGTGAACCATATCGCAAAGTATGCACGGGACCTAGTAAACCATATCGCAAAGTATGCACGGGACCTAGTGAACCATATCGCAAAGTATGCACGGGACCTAGTGAACCATATCGCAAAGTATGCACGGGACCTAGTGAACCATATCGCAAAGTATGCACGGGACCTAGTGAACCATATCGCAAAGTATGCACGGGACCTAGTGAACCATATCGCAAAGTATGCACGGGACCTAGTAAACCATATCGCAAAGTATGCACGGGACCTAGTGAACCATATCGCAAAGTATGCACGGGACCTAGTGAACCATATCGCAAAGTATGCACGGGACCTAGTAAACCATATCGCAAAGTATGCACGGGACCTAGTAAACCATATCGCAAAGTATGCACGGGACCTAGTGAACCATATCGCAAAGTATGCACGGGACCTAGTGAACCATATCGCAAAGTATGCACGGGACCTAGTAAACCATATCACAAAGTATGCACGGGACCTAGTGAACCATATCGCAAAGTATGCACGTTACCTAGTAAACCGTATCGCAAAGTATGCACGGGGCCTATTGAACCGTATCACAAAGTATGCACGGGACCTAGTAAACCATATCGCAAAGTATGCACGGGACCTAGTGAACCATATCGCAAAGTATGCACGGGACCTAGTGAACCATATCGCAAAGTATGCACGGGACCTAGTAAACCATATCGCAAAGTATGCACGGGACCTAGTGAACCATATCGCAAAGTATGCACGGGACCTAGTGAACCATATCGCAAAGTATGCACGGGACCTAGTAAACCATATCGCAAAGTATGCACGGGACCTAGTGAACCATATCGCAAAGTATGCACTGGACCTAGTAAACCGTATCGCAAAGTATGCACGGGACCTAGTAAACCGTATCGCAAAGTATGCTCGGGACCTAGTAAACCGTATCACAGAGTTTGCGCGGGACCTAGTGATGTGTCAAATTTTCTTGATTTATTGCTTTAACATCTATTTGCCCATTCAGATTGTTGACATTAGTAATGAGAGACTTTGCTTGAATAATTCCAATACTATCTCAAATGGCCTTAATACGATACTGATTGTCTGAATGCCTTTGGTGAGGCTTTACACTTCTCTACCTTATATTACGTAGGTATTCTGAGTTACAGTAGAACCTCTCTAATTCGTCACCTTCTGTAATTCGTCACTGTAGTAACAAACATCGTCTACACTGTCACGTAGTATGGGTGCCATGAGGAAAGAATTCTTCAGTACAGAAGAAAGTAACAGACTTTTTTTTAAAACGTAAATAGATTTAAACTCACCATATTTTTTCTTGCTAGTGTTATTGTTCTAGTAATGCACTATAATATGTTTGTTTATGTCTTATAAAAACAGCGTAGCGTACTGTATTTGTAATTACAATCTATACTGCAGGCTACTAGTGTTTTTTTAGTATAGTCAATGGGGTAGTTAAGTTACTTGGCCAACATAAATCATGTAACTACAACATTTATTACATTACATACCTATTTACGTATTTATGTTTCGTGTCTATCAACAATTACATGTTTATTTCACGACTTTCGTAATTCGTCTTTTTCTCGAACTCGTCAACCATCGGTCCCCAACGTGACGAATTAGAGAGGTTCTACGGTAATAGATTTTACGTTTTCGTCTTGTAAGATAGTTCTGAGTCGAAAAGAAATTCCATTTTAATATATATTTGGAAGCAGTTGCTGTGAGTTAGAAGCAATGCGCATTAGCCACAGAAATCCAGGAAAGGTAGATGAACGAGGAGCTGGCAGTTGAAAAATACTATTTTATTGCTCATGTCTGGGGATTGATTGCCTCTGTCTGAATTACGAGTACGTATTCTCAGCTACACTTCTCCATTCATTTTATTATGTTTATGTTTTATGACTTGTGCTACCATCGCAGTCCGGTCAGACGTAGGCATACGGCTTGATTTATTTTTGCGTTTCTGTTCGACGGATTCCAATGCATTGTATGCAACTTGCGTTTATACAGTACCGCTTTGTTTGATGTTTGCAGTTATCGCACGTCACTCACAATGATTACGAGCCGGCTCGCCTAACGAGGTCTATAATCTGTAACAGCTCTTACTAAAGCAAATTTGGCAGCCGTTTCTAGGTCTACAAATTTCTATTTGAAAACGATATTTTTAAAATTTTGTAGAAAGCGTTCAGCCAGCATGACTGTTAATGATACCCGAGGGTAAGGGATAGATTGCGAATATAGGGATATAAAACTCCCTGGTAAAATATATAAGATCATGACATCACTTATGAGGGTCGTGTACCCGGTGGCACGAAAAATGGGTACGGCGAAATATGAGTACACGAAGAAACAATAGCAACTGAGGGTGAGTAGTAAATTTTACAATCGGAAAAAGCGTACAAACCAGACTCCAGTTGTCAACCCAGGTAATTTACCCCTAAACTATTTGCTAATAACTTTCAAGATTTTGGATTTTCCCAGTCAAAAAAAGGGTTCTACTTTGACAGTGGCCACTTTGCCTTTAACTGTCGTGGTAATAAGTTCGATTTAATCGAAAGAGACTTATCAAAAGAGGCTGAAACTTCGACTCTTTTGCACATGAGATTGGAGTTTCACTTAGAAGGAAAGAGAAGAAAAACAAAGTATATTAAGATCGGACGAAAGAATTTTTAAAAAAGGACAAAAATGCCTAGAAACTGGAGACTAATGTCTTGTTTAAGATCTCATTTTTACTTTCAAAAATTGGATTAGATTAGGCCCAAGAAATTAGATGGTAAGATCAAATAAATTGGCCGAGTTGTAATATAGATTAAAGTGAAAACAATCTGTAGAATGAATTTTTTTTTAAATAAAAATATAAAACAAAAAAATACCGAGGCTACTAGTTAGAGCCTCTTATAGCGCAACTTATCTTTTATAATTTTACCTGTCCAAAACCTGGAAAAGTGTGATGGAAATCAGGTTTAATAGATACAGTTTTAAAGCATCGAGAAACTAAGCGACATCTAAGTTTAGCTCAGAGGTAAACACATTTATGTAGCTCAATGATTTTATTAGATCCATGTTCGTCTAAAGGTTGTACGTACTTTTCGCCTGTCACGATGTTCTGACGTCATAGCTTACCCTCGGCATCTGTCAAAACTTAATCATGTACGCAACTTTCGTGTATTCGCGTACCTGTTCTGGGTCAGCAATATTATCTACCCGTTACACCTCCTTGTAAGACAGATTAGGATGGATACGTATAAATATGTAGGACTAAGAAAAGCCCATGATTATCTGGTATTAGGTATAAGTGGAAATTACATCATCGCTTGGGCAGGTTCGCATGCTTGAAGTAGACCTACTCTCTACCGGGAGGGTCACTCGCTATCCGAAAATTTTACTTATTTTCTTTGAGGGATGAACGATAATGGTTCACGATATATGCCAAGAATCATGGTCGCCTGCCAGAGGTACTTTGTTCTCTACCTACTTAAATGCTTATAGATTGTTTGATTTCAAACAGAATAGGATTCTACGTACGTGAAATTGGCCAGAGGGAATGGGGGATACTGCCAAGTCACCGAATAGGAAGTTCACATCTTGCGGCGGGGTGAGCCTTGTTGCCAATTCGACGTTAAACTTCCGTTCGTCGCTCAGTTTCATCGTAGCTGTGGTTGAGTAATTTACTAGAGCGGTAGCTTGCTTCGTTCTGCGCTGACGACGACGGGTTGAGAATCACAGCGTTCGAACTGACAAAACCGCATCCTTACCCTGCCACAGACCCATTCCTATTCTACTTTAAATCAAAGTATAACTGTAACCAATATCTGTACACGTTAAATCTGCAGTTGAAGTACCTTTATACGAAAGAGCGTTTCGGACAGGCATAAATCACATACAACTTGTGATATAACTGGTAAGGCAGAGAAATAAAGGAGTTATTGGTGTAGTTGGGATGTCTTTGCTTAGAAATCTACTGAGAATAACTGTAACCAATATATGTACAAGTTTAATCTACAGTTGAAGGAACGGCACACGAAGAAAGTTTCGAACAAGAGAAGAATGGCAGATGGCTCCAAGATAAATCACATACTGAGATAGTAGGTAAGCGCGTAGGTTTGTGCAGTTGGTTAAGATGAATTAGCTAAATCGGTATCTATACATAGGTAAAGTTACAGTGAAGGAGAGGTGAAGTTACGTTTAAACAGATCACATACTGAGACAAAGGAGAAGATGAAGATGACTGACTTTTGGATATATTTGAGTTTTTGTCCCTGGTTATACAAATGACTGAATGAACTGTTTAACCTAGTATTCGTACAAAGCTAAAGCCATTAAACATTAATAACAGAACTGTTCGTGTGAACATGGACTAAATATAATATTTCTTCTTACTCACCAGATAACTTCTTCACAGTGGCTGAACCTCTGATTAAATTATCCTCGAGTCGGTGGTAAAGGGAGAAATAAGAGGGAGACCTAACCTATCCGTACCTCAAGGATTAATGTTTTCATAAAAAGGTTTAACTTCACCTAAAGGAGAGGGAGAGGGAGAGAGAGACAGAGAGATAGAGAGAGAAAAGTACAAACTTAATTCATAAATACAAACTTGTAGAAATTATAACATTAAAACTTTTCATTAAAGATGAGGTCATTTGTAAAATTCTCGCGCGCGCGCGTGTGTATGTGTGTGTTTGCTTGTTTGTTTGTGTGTGTGTGTGTGTGTGTGTGTGTGTGTGTACGTACGTACGTGCGTGCGTGCGTTAGTAAACCATAGTATATACATTTTGCACCACTATGTGTTTTACAACACACAGTGTATGCATGTTTGTATACTGTATAAAGTTATAAACGACAGTAGGCCTACGAGTATATACATATGCGCACACGCAAGCACAGGCGCGACCAATCGCTGTGATTTTAACGTCTTGTTTAAATTTCCTTTAAAAAGAAGGTTTCTTTACAGGTAAATTCTTTACAGCCACACATTCTGTAAGAGACGTTGAGGTACAAGTCACATATTATCCACTGTATAACTTTTTTACTTCGTCATTGCAAATTTTTAAAACACGAAATTTTTCAATCTTCTCCATCTAGACACAACATCTGACTTAAATGCAACTTATACGACAAAGTTTATGGCTGTTGAGCGCAATGCGTTCTGCTGATAGGCTACAAAGTCTCGCGTAAAACTGCAATAAAACAAAACTGCCTGTGATTCCCCGACAATACAATATTTACATGCACACTGCTCCACAAATACTGGGCAATAATTTCTGGACATTTCTTCCCTATTCGCCTAAACATAAAAGATTATTTGTTCCGTCATTGCTTATGACCAATAGTATGTAGATCCGATTCAACAAATGCAGCTTATATCGGCAGATTCTGCCTGTTTTACTCTCGCTTCAATTTCCTTCCCAATTAATTCTAGACGTTATAAATAAATCAATACTCATGTGCCCTTAGGGTGAACCAAAAACAAGCAAAAGGTACATATATGCGCAATCAGCTGGAATAAGGTTGTTTTTCTTCTCGCACTGGCAATCTGATTGTTTTGGGCACCTCGGCAATCTTTTATGTGCAAATCCAAAATTTTGGGCACCTCGGCAATCTTTTATGTGCAAATCCAAAGTTTTGGGAACCTCGGCAATCTTTTATGTGCAAATCCAAAATTTTGGGCACCTCGGCAATCTTTTATGTGCAAATCCAAAGTTTTGGGCACCTCGGCAATCTTTTATGTGCAAATCCAAAGTTTTGGGCACCTCGGCAATCTTTTATGTGCAAATCCAAAGTTTTGGATCGGAAACATCTGAACTACCAATAGCGCGGCACTCTTCCGGATAACAAAATGAAGAGGAACATCTGTTTTATTTATTTATGACAGTAATTAGTTTTCAGCTTTTACAGAATCAGTAAGATTAGTTTCAATAGATATCTCAGGTTTGATGTTTAGAAGAAATCAGAATCTTCTATTAGTTTTGAGGTTGTTCATATTCTAAGGCGATCAATATGTTTATATTTTATTGCTTATGAATAAAAGCAAAGTAGTGCAACTAACGTAGGGCAATAAAAAAATAAAGTGAAAATTGAAAGTAAAGTTATGATAAAGGAACAAGCGATCCTATTTGTTTTATACTTATTTTTTCTGTGTTATTTTTATGTGTTGTAGAATACTACGTAAAACAAATTGTTTATTTTGCTTATTAATTATCTTATAATTCATAATCCTTATTAAAAAAATTTAACAAAATTTTCCCTCCACAAACTTTTTTTATTTTAAAATAGCGTATTATTGTCTCTAAATTAGACGGATTGAGGCCCCCGAAAAGGTTTACTCTTTCATTTGCAAGCAAAATCACTTTGATCAGTTAAATACTTCTAAAGTTATGGTCGGACAGACAGAAACTAAGTATACGGATCAAATACAGAGACATCTCTTTTTTTAAGCCAGTTGTGATTGTTTATTTTGCTTATTAATTATCTTCATAATCCTTTGTTTTTAAAATTTTCCCTCTAAAATTTGTTTCTCAAATTTAAAATACGGTATTATTGTCTCTAAACCAGTCGGATTGTGATGTAACTCTAATGGGGCCACCGGGAAGGTTTCCTCATTCACTTTGATTGGTTAAATACTTCCAAAGTTATGGTGGGACAGACAGAAACTAAATATACGAATCAAATACAGAGACATCTCTTTTTTGAAGCCAGTTGTGATTGTTTATTTTGCTTATTAATTATCTTCATAATCCTTTGTTTTTAAAATTTTCCCTCTAAAATTTGTTTCTCAAATTTAAAATACGGTATTATTGTCTCTAAACCAGTCGGATTGTGATGTAACTGTAATGGGGCCACCGGGAAGGTTTCCTCATTCACTTTGATTGGTTAAATACTTCCAAAGTTATGGTGGGACAGACAGAAACTAAATATACGAATCAAATTCAGAGACATCTCTTTTTTGAAGCCAGTTGTGATTGTTTATTTTGCTTATTAATTATCTTCATAATCCTTTGTTTTTAAAATTTTCCCTCTAAAATTTGTTTCTCAAATTTAAAATACGGTATTATTGTCTCTAAACCAGTCGGATTGTGATGTAACTGTAATGGGACCACCGGGAAGGTTTCCTCATTTACTTTGATTGGTTAAATACTTCCAAAGTTATGGTGGGACAGACAGAAACTAAATATACGAATCAAATTCAGAGACATCTCTTTTTTGAAGCCAGTTGTGATTGTTTATTTTGCTTATTAATTATCTTCATAATCCTTTGTTTTTAAAATTTTCCCTCTAAAATTTGTTTCTCAAATTCAAAATACGGTATTATTGTCTCTAAACCAGTCGGATTGTGATGTAACTGTAATGGGGCCACCGGGAAGGTTTCCTCATTCACTTTGATTGGTTAAATACTTCCAAAGTTATGGTGGGACAGACAGAAACTAAATATACGAATCAAATTCAGAGACATCTCTTTTTTGAAGCCAGTTGTGATTGTTTATTTTGCTTATTAATTATCTTCATAATCCTTTGTTTTTAAAATTTTCCCTCTAAAATTTGTTTCTCAAATTCAAAATACGGTATTATTGTCTCTAAACCAGTCGGATTGTGATGTAACTCTAATGGGGCCACCGGGAAGGTTTCCTCATTCACTTTGATTGGTTAAATACTTCCAAAGTTATAGTGGAACAAACATACGAATACAGTATCTCCTCTTTTTTTGAAGTAGGTTAAAAACAAGTAAAAAACTAATAACTTTTTTAGTTTTTCTTTGAGAAAGCTGTTTAGAACGAGAACCATCGGATACTAATGAATGAATTTGCCTCACAAAAAAAAGGATTTTTTTATTGTCTACCCATATTGATATATAACTTGGTATAGCTCGAATGAGATATGCCAAAATAAATACACTGAAAATACGATTTAGTTCATTTACCACAATCAAGATATTCAATAATCCTCAGGTGAAAACTTCATTACTTCACTAAATATCAAGTGATAAATTCATTAAATATAACTTTACTATCAATATTCATATTATTATATTACTAATATTTTATGTGTAATAAAATTTTGGGGTAGTAAGCTAATGATAAATTATGTCTTCGTTACTATAAAATATTTTTTACTTTTTAGTAAGTAAACATATATTCTGCTTGTTTTTCAAGTAGGTTTTGTTTTTTTCGGTGCTTTGTACTGCCTTGTCGATTTTCGTCCGTCAAAAGCGATAAGACAAATCATTCTGCGCATGCGCGTGGATCACCGCGTGCGTTTTTGTTCCTTTTGTGGATTGTTGGAGTAATTAACTCAAGAATAAAATCAAATGTCTCATACTACAGTAAGTAACAGGTTTTCTCGGATCTGCTCGTAATTCTGCAGTAAACGATTCTACGTTCCGTTTTCCGTTAATGTGGTGTACCCACATTTTTCTGTCGAGGGCATCATCCAAGTTTATGAGGTTACACAACGGTACGACAGTCACTTCTTCTTCTGCGTTTATTTTCACGAAATATTCAACACAAACTACACACACTACTTCACTTGTCAGTACACTTCACGCCGCTGGGGCTTTGGATATGGTGCCGTGCCGTCCCCTATGCTGCTACTAAACATCGGGCAAGGCGAGGCTATGTGAAATTTTGCAAAATTCTTCGTTAGTGGAAATTCTCACAAAATAAACTAATCATAAAAATTTTCAAATAAAGTATTTCCCAAAGGACGAGGAAAACAGAGTAAAATATGACCTGCTTGTTCTGGCAACGATGGATAAACGCATACCAAAATGGAGGCCACTTCTCATGTCAACAAGTGGGCCTCCAAGGAGATACTATTTTTAACCTACTTCAAAAAAGGAGGAGAATCTGTATTCCACCCGTATGTCGTTTTTTGTTCCACGATAATTTTGGAATACTGAACCGAATTGATTTTGCTTGCAAATGAAAAGGGAAACCTTCCCGGTGGCCCCACTATAGTTATATCCCAATCCATCTGATTTGGGGGCAATAATACGCTAGCCTTAAGCAAAAAAAATAAATAAATAAATAACAAGGATTACGAGTTATAAAATAACTATTAACGAAATAATCAATCACAGGATTTATTTTATGTTGTATTTCACCATATATAAAAATAATATAGACACAAATTTTTAAATAGAAATGAAAAAAATACAAGATAAGAAATAAAATGTAGGACGATAAGAAAACTCATCAAGGGAATTTCCAACATAAATTACTCAATATATTAGTTTGACGAACTGATATGTTTATCGTATTTTCTAAGGCGTGTCAATTATTTGAAAAACGATTAAGCAATATGATTAATGGAATATATATATATGTAGGGAGGAATATTGGGGACTTTGCAAACATAATTAACGGTGCGAAACGAAATTCTATTATAATGTAGATAGGAATTAGAAGTAATACCTCTAAAAATTAGGTATCACGTGTGCAGAGTAACGTACATGAAGTGGATCTCCTTTCATATGGACTCACAAGAAAGTGTAAACGTTACATACCGTAGTAGGTAGAGGGATAAGGAAGGTAAATATAATTAAATAGGATTTAGGAAAGGACATGATGCTCCTCTGGTACTAGGAATAGAGTCGACCCTCTCGCGGGGTCATAAGAAAATTTACCGAATATACTCCCTTGTAAGCTAAAGGATAAAGAAGAGTAAATTGAATTGGTTAGGCCTAAGGAAAGTATATCATAATCCCGTGGTAGAGAAAATATGGGAAAATTAAAGCATGGCTATCTGGTGTTTGTTACCTATTCACATTTAAACACTATAGCTTTAAAAAAATTGGTACTTTATTTTATTTCATAGCCTAATGTAAGTTACGAACCGAAGCTGCTATTCGGACACACACACACACACGCACGCGCGCGCACACACAGACACACACAATTTAAAAAAATTAGTCCTTTATTTTATTTCATAACCTAATGTATGTTACGATCCGAAGCGGCTATTCTTTTGCTCTTTGCCAAACCAAATCGACATTTTGCAATATAATGTTTTAAAAATTTACGAAGCGCAATACACAAGACAACAAAACAAAATAATTATAAAAGAAACTAACAATAACATTACAAGAATAATTTTAATAAATGATAAAAGTGTAGAAAGAATTTGTTGACTTAAGCGGGTCATAAGGCACGTTAATAATTACTTCAAAGCGATAGCATTTTGTCAATTCAATAAGGTCTAATTTTGCTTGCAGCTCGACTCCACCTCTCATTCATTCCCAGTACACGCCCTGGGCATGCGTCATGCTAAATGCAACTTTACTAATACAGCATACGGATTAGATGTGAACAATCTTACATAGTACACACAAAATGCGATTAGGCTGTATTAAAAAAGATGTCACAAAAATTATTTTAGAAGCTAAAATATTGTAACATCTTTTTTCTTTGTCGCTTTAAAGCGATCGCTATCGTAACTAATATCGCTTGCGAAGAATGGGAAGGGATTATAAAAATAACTAGGAAAATATATATGAACAAAAAAATCTCATCAGCCAAACATACATAACCTCTACGTGAAACGAAAATTGAGGAAATTCAGTGCGAACAAGAGCTTTCGTTTCTAACTAGCATCCGATAACGTCTACCGACAACATACGGTTCACATCATTCTATTTTCACCAAGTGTTTTTTAGTTTGCAACCTCATGATCTTTTTATACAAATTTTGAAACTCCAAAAAAATACAATTGTTTTCAATCTTTTTCATAAGGGACACAAATCAAACAAGAAACACATCATAAAAGTTATAATAGGATATTCAATAAATTGCCTTAGATACTCTTCCAGAGTCTACCGGGTCTAGACGTGGGCAAATGCCTCAATACTGACCATCACTCCCCACACTCTGTGCCAAGGAGGTTTGTGCTCTTTCGTCTTCCTACCCTTATTATTATATCTTTCCTCATACCTTTCCCTCAACCTTGTTATAACTGGTCGAATATTTTCTGTGCCCGACTTGTTTTTACCACCCTCCTTACGTCAGCTATATTATATTGAACATCAACTAGTTGTTGCCCTTTCATTAATCTTATCTATAATTGGTCTTCCAGGTGTAACTGATAGTCGCAACTTTATAGCCCCAATGGAGAGTAGGTTTCCTTCTGGCGAACTGCCATGAAAATATGACTTAATAATATCTCTCCAATATCCTGTACTACCAGTGGCCTGCCAAGGGAAGGCCGGTCCGCCCCAGGCCTCATGTTGGACATAGGCCTCAAACTGGTTGGTATTTTTTTTTGTAATAAGAAAACAAAATTAAGTAATTACCCCAATAACCAAAATTGTTGTACCTGGATAAACGTGCACACGCACGCACGCACGCACGCACGCACGCACGCACGCACGCACGCACGCACGCACGCACGCACGCACGCACGCACGCACACGCACACGCACACGCACACGCACACGCACACGCACACGCACACGCACACGCACACACACACACACACACACACACACACACACACACACACACACACACACACACACACACACACACACACACACACACACACACACACACACACACACACACACACACACACACACACACACACACACACACACACACACACACACACACACACACACACACACACACACACACACACACACACACACACACACACACACACACACACACACACACACACACACACACACACACACACACACACACACACACACACACACACACACACACACACACACACACACACACACACACACACACACACACACACACACACACACACACACACACACACACACACACACACACACACACACACACACACACACACACACACACACACACACACACACACACACACACACACACACACACACACACACACACACACACACACACACACACACACACACACACACACACACACACACACACACACACACACACACACACACACACACACACACACACACACACACACACACACACACACACACACACACACACACACACACACACATATATATATTTATAGCTTTGCAACACTGTTTTCTTGTATTCACTTATCACTTTCACTATATGTACTTATACAAGTGCACATATCTTACTTGGTATTTATGCGAGTTATACAAATATATAAAGGCAAGAATAGGGACCGCAGTCCAATGTAAATGTTGGGAGATTAAAGCTAGCAAGATATTCCCTCCCTTAAACGAGCGTATATTCCTGTACCCCGGGTAACTCGCACACTTCACCTGGTCGAGGGTTTGATAAACCTTTCTTCTGTAATATTTATAAGTAAAATTAGAGCGTAAGTTGGTCATGATAACAACTGAAATATTAGTTATAAAATATTCACTTATATTCATATTATCAATCGCGTTTCAATAACGAAGTCATCTTCGATGTGGAATAACAAAACTAACTGACGAAGAGCACAAAACAAATCTAACTGGTTATTTAGTTAAACCCAATATTTCCACACCGTTACAGCTATTGCAGTTCTAATTCGTCCAATCCCAAGACTGAACTACTGAAACATCGAAACAAATATTGAATTAAAATAAACTAGTTATGCAGTTCATTGCCTTGTGTTATTAGTCAGAACTCTGATAACTTACAGCAAAAACCTGAGATTCATCTTCTAACTAAACTACAATATTTAGAACGTTGCGCCTTGTATAGTTATACTGGTGTAGTTAAACCCACTGTTCAAATCTCATGATCAATTATTTAACAATACCTAAATGTACCTCTTCTTGGATTAATACACTTATGTGGGGTCACTAACTCAGGCATAGTATTGGGATATTTGAAACGGTATCTCAAATGAACTTTTGTCACAACTGAGCCCATTAAGGTCTGTAATGTTGGTACTAAATCCTGGAATGCACAACAGCTGATTTTTGCAATCTGTAGTGTGTTAAATCTTTGAACAAAACTTTGTGTCTCCTATATGAGTGGTTATGATTTTAGCTTTGTTTATGAGTTTCGTTTACGTGCATTGTGTAAAAAAACGTTATATAAAAATGACTGTTTTAATTAAAGTTTTCTAATGTTATTTTTACGTTTTATTTTACTTTAAAACTGTTTGTGATTTTGTTATAGGTTATTTTTCAAACGTCCACATTTGTGTAGTTGGTGCATAAGAGTGTCATAGGTTATTTTTAGGTTAGGATTGTAAATAGTGTGTAAACGTTAACAACTTATTTATTTAAATTCATTGACTATAGAAATCATTATTAAATATGTCTTCAAAAAATATTAGAGATGATTCTGGACAAATTATTAACATTTTGTTAAGTTTAGATGGTCCCAATGCTTCTGGTATAGACTTTTTAACTGATATAGATTCAGAAGATGATTTTTGTGATGAACTCAACATTTGTAAAGAACAGAACTTTATTAATGTAGGTGAGGTTGTCCAATTTGAAGACAGGTTAACTGGTGACACTATAATTGTAAGCAATTCAACTGACAAAAATAGGATAAATCGACCCATACAAGCTGCACATCAGTCATTAGATGAAGGTGACCAAGTTGAAGGCAGGTTAAATGGTGACACTACAACAGTAATTTAACTGACCGGAATCTGATAAACCAACCCGTACATCAGCCATTACCTTCTCACTCATTTACAGCAGACCAGAATCTTCCTTTTTGGTTTAAATGAGACAATAGTTTTGTAAATAATGTACTCCCTTTACTGGAAATATGACTTTAGTTTTGTCGGAACCAACAAGAGGCGAAACACCTTGCTACTTTTTTGAAATTTGTTTACTTCCGAAATGTTTGACTTAATTACAAAAGAGACTATTCTGTATGCAATACAATCAGGAGAGAATAATTGTACTACTTCCACAAAAGAAATTAAATTATTCATAGGCTTAAATATATGTGTAAATCTGATATGAGGATTATTTGTACGAACTGTAAGCTGTATAACCTATTCAAAAGTAAGAGCTATGTAATTTCTTCTGTCTATATTAGTAATATTATCCTTATTAGTAAAAACTTTAATTTTTGGCCCCTTAACGCCATATAACACATAAAAAAAAAATTAGTCCCTTGACGGCATATGACACAACTGTTGCCATTATTTTTTTTATAATAAAATTGTCTATATTGGTAAAAAGTTACTTTTAATAATTTTTATATTTCATTGGATTAATAATCATTACAAAAAAAAATCTCAAGCGATTTAGTTGAAGTTGAAAAAAAATCTGTCCCTGAAGTGGTTAAATACTTGAATACGAAAAGTTATAACAGGGTTGTCCGACTGGGGGCCCGGGGGCCGCATACGGCCCGCCAATAATGTTCCACATTAAAGAGAGATAGTTCCTTTCTTGTTGAGAAAAGAAGAGTCCACGCGGAGCCAAATGAATGAAAACATCGATATTCGACAAACCTGACATGGTCATCGAAATGTACATAAGGGTATTGAGATCTTGCAATCTTAAGTAACTTGTTTTATTTGTTATTTTTGATTATTTTTGTGGTATTGGGGTTCTTTCCAATATTTTCATTGTAACTTTTATACCATTTACAAAATTTACCATTATAAAATAGAACAACCTTTTAAAATGTAACTTTGTTCTTAAATACAGTTTTATCTCGCTTGGTAAGTAGACTAAAAGTGTAACTTTAACCTTATGAGATACAGTGTAACTTCATGAGATTAAATTCGTCCCGGTTTCTCTGATCAAAGAGTATTAAATTTAAATATTTATTTCTTTTACAAATACAATTTTGTATGACACAACGGTAAACCTCTTCCAGATTAACATATCTTTCAATATTAACCAATGAAGCACAATGTAACATGCATTTTCCAAGTTTTTATTTAATAAAGTTATACAAAATTAGATCAGTTTATGAAGCAACGGAACAGCCTCAAAATGCACCATTATAAAAAGGCTTCGGGTTCCCCTTTCATATCAAATCCCCCCCCCCCCGGTAAATCCACCTCGAAATAAATATATCTGACCCTGCACCACGCATTGGTGTGGCCGGCGACTTGACCTCCCCTCCCCCCACCTTTGTAACTTAGACAGCTTTGAGTTATAATACAAAATGTAAATACTAAGAGAGACAGGCTTTTACTTTGGACCTTCATCACTTACCGATGAAATTTAGCTTTGCCGTACTTCCAAAAACATGAGTACATCAGGGATATAAGTGATCCATAAAAAAAGCAAGGTCTGGAATAAAAACTTTTGCAAGGAATTTTTTTTAAAAGTTGTCTCCCCGAAAAAATTTTAAAATTTTCGCAAAAAAGAGCAATTTTGTTTAAGCCATTTCATTACAAAACACGTCAATTATTTACGTGATTTTTTCATTTACCAGGGGCCGAGTCTATTTTTATTTTTGATGTGTACAATATATACTCTGCATAAATAATTGAGATAAGAAAGAAATATAATTCACGCCCAAGGTCTAAACTCTTCCATTTTAGTTTTTTATCAATGATCCCTTGGGAAAATTATAATAGTTTAGGTCTGGCAGGAAATAGATTCCTAAGAGAAAACCATTTTTTTTTTTTGCTTTTGTAATAACCAAAATTATAAATAAGCACACATTATTACAAAATATTAATATTATTTGTGCAAACAGTAAAATGCCTTCTATCCGAACTTCGCTTAACCGAAACGCTATGTCAAGCATCGAACATTTCCGCAAACGGGCAGAAGCGCCCGCTGCAAGGTGTTGTCCATGACCCAAATCAGCCTATCCACCGTGATGCATACGCCAACGCCGTAATCATCCTGCGTGGAATGGAGAGGGGGAAGAGATCGTTTTGTTACATAATACAACTACTGTATTATTTATAGTGAAACTTGTTCTGTGTGTTTTACTTGAAGAAATATACCTTAAAATACTTACCATTGCTTATCCGAAATAGCTCCGTCTCCATTATTTGGAATAAGAGGAATTGTGCTATTACTTGTTTAGTATGAGGTTTCGGCGCGCCGACAGCATGACCCACTCAAGGGCGAGAGGGCCGTCACCCCGCCACGCTATCACACTTTGCATTTTTTTGATCGCGATACCGATATCTCGTTCCCAGTTTTGTCATTAATCAACAATTTAACATATTGCGTAGGTAAGCTGACAGATATTTTAGGCAGATATATCTGTACATTGTTACATTATTTTCATTCAACCAAAACGTTTTACTTATTTGTTTAGCGTGCGAGGCTCCCTCGCTCCAACCCTAAACACGGCACTGCCGAAAGAAACTATCCGTCTCCAAGTATACTCCAAGAGTAACGCCTGTATCGTTGCTAAAGAAATGTTCTTTATATGTTTAACTAATTCAATTTCCCGTTACGTTGTGTAGTGGATAGATACTGATAGCTTACACTTAGGTTTAGACATAGTAGATTTTATTTTATTGCTGACTATTAGCTTTTTTGTTATTGTTATATGGTTAATTGATATTTTAATTAGTATTGATTATTTCCATGTAAAGAGGCTGTACATTTACAAAACCTTGTCTATAATTCCTTACAATGTCTACATTGCCCTAGCAGACATAATCCACTCTCCAAGTGTAATCGAGAAGTCATGCTTGTGCTTTCATGTCCCTTGTACTTCACTATCCCTCCAAGTGTAATCGAGAAGTCATGCTTGTATCTTTAATGTCCCTTATACTTCACTATCCCTCCAAGTGTAATCGAGAAGTCTTGCTTGTATCTTTAATGTCCCTTATACTTCACTATCCCTCCAAGTGTAATCGAGAAGTCATGCTTGTATCTTTAATGTCCCTTATACTTCACTATCCTTCCAAGTGTAATCGAGAAGTCATGCTTGTATCTTTAATGTCCCTTATACTTCACTATCCCTCCAAGTGTAATCGAGAAGTCATGCTTGTATCTTTAATGTCCCTTATACTTCACTATCCCTCCAAGTGTAATCGAGAAGTCATGCTTGTATATTTAATGCCCCTTATACTTCACTATCCCTCCAAGTGTAATCGAGAAGTCATTCTTGTATCTTTAATGTCCCTTATACTTCACTATCCCTCCAAGTGTAATCGAAAAGTCATTCTTGTATCTTTAATGTCCCTTATACTTCACTATCCCTCCAAGTGTAATCGAGAAGTCATTCTTGTATCTTTAATGTCCCTTATACTTCACTATCCCTCCAAGTGTAATCGAGAAGTCATTCTTGTATCTTTAATGTTTCTTATATTTCACTATCCCTCCAAGTGTAATCGAGAAGTCATGCTTGTATCTTTGATGTCCCTTATACTTCACTATCCCTCCAAGTGTAATCGAGAAGTCATGCTTGTATCTTTAATGTCCCTTATACTTCACTATCCCTCCAAGTGTAATCGAGAAGTCATGCTTGTATCTTTAATGTCCCTTATACTTCACTATCCCTCCAAGTGTAATCGAGAAGTCATGCTTGTATCTTTAATGTCCCTTATACTTCACTATCCCTCCAAGTGTAATCGAGAAGTCATTCTTGTATCTTTAATGTCCCTTATACTTCACTATCCCTCCAAGTGTAATCGAGAAGTCATTCTTGTATCTTTAATGTCCCTTATACTTCACTATCCCTCGAAGTGTAATCGAGAAGTCATTCTTGTATCTTTAATGTCCCTTATACTTCACTATCCCTCGAAGTGTAATCGAGAAGTCATTCTTGTATCTTTAATGTCCCTTATACTTCACTATCCCTCCAAGTGTAATCGAGAAGTCATTCTTGTATCTTTAATGTTTCTTATATTTCACTATCCCTCCAAATGTAATCGAGAAGTCTTGCTTGTATCTTTAATGTCCCTTATACTTCACTATCCCTCCAAGTGTAATCGAGAAGTCATGCTTGTATCTTTAATGTCCCTTATACTTCACTATCCCTCCAAGTATAATCGAGAAGTCATGCTTGTATCTTTAATGTCCCTTATACTTCACTATCCCTCCAAGTGTAATCGAGAAGTCATGCTTGTATCTTTAATGTCCCTTATACTTCACTATCCCTCCAAGTGTAATCGAGAAGTCATGCTTGTATCTTTAATGTCCCTTATACTTCACTATCCCTCCAAGTGTAATCGAGAAGTCATGCTTGTATCTTTAATGTCCCTTATACTTCACTATCCCTCCAAGTGTAATCGAGAAGTCATTCTTGTATCTTTAATGTCCCTTTTACTTCACAATCCTACTCCCCCTATTCCTGGCGTGATACAAACATGTCTACATCAGTATAGTCTCCTGATCCAAGTACTTTAGGGGGAATCACTTCTTTAGCTTATTCATCGCTAACATGGGCAAGTGCCACTCTCGACCATCGACCACTGAATAACGTTTAGAGCTTGGGATGCAGACAAATAAATAGCGGTGAAACGATCAAGGGATATGTCGCATTATAACGTTACATGTGTCTAGAGAACACGGGTATTTGGAAGGAATGCGATTGTGTGACTCTTCGTAACGCGCTCATACATGGGCTATACGGGATTCGCAGTTCAGGGATGTTTACACAAAAGCGTCGATAGTGGCCAGATATCGAATACAGGCGATTTCGACAAAACATTCGGAATTAATTTAATAACTTTATAATTACATTTACTAGTATTTAAAAGAGTGAATTGACATTTTTACGTCGATACGAATTCTTGTTTGGACAATTAAATTGTCGCCGCCATCTTGTACCATCTAAATACTACATTTAATTGTACTGATTGTTGTGATTGAAACCTCACAAAATTTAAGTAAAATACAAGCTAACATTAGAGAAAATTAGATGTTCAATGAATACGGTAAATAAAGCCAGGCACAGTTAGTCTACAAGTTACAGGCATAGACCTATGCGTTACGGTTAAACGTTGAGTCATACATTAACGATTCCTAATATAACAACTAGCATCCTGTCACATAGTAAAGTAACAAGTTAATATAACACAAAAATGTATGTGGTGAAGTTAAACGCTGAAGTTACGTATTAAGTAAACCCAGTAAAATTACTAGTTACTAGAGAATACTGTCACATAGTAAAGTAACGAGTTAATATAACATGAAAATGTATGTAGTGAAGTTAAACGATGAAGTTACATATTAACTAGACCCAGTAAAATTACTAGTTACTAGAGAATACTGTCACATAGTAAAGTAACAAGTTAATATAACACGAAAATGTATGTAGTGAAGTTAAACGCTGAAGTTACATATTAACTAGACAGAGTAAAATTACTAGTTACTAGAGAATACTGTCACATAGTAAAGTAACGAGTTAATATAACATGAAAATGTATGTAGTGAAGTTAAACGATGAAGTTACATATTAACTAGACCCAGTAAAATTACTAGTTACTAGAGAATACTGTCACATAGTAAAGTAACAAGTTAATATAACATGAAAATGTATGTAGTGAAGTTAAACGATGAAGTTACATATTAACTAGACCCAGTAAAATTACTAGTTACTAGAGAATACTGTCACATAGTAAAGTAACGAGTTAATATAACATGAAAATGTATGTAGTGAAGTTAAACGATGAAGTTACATATTAACTAGACCCAATAAAATTACTAGTTACTAGAGAATACTGTCACATAGTAAAGTAACAAGTTAACATAACACGAAAATGTATGTGGTGAAGTTAAACGATGAAGTTACATATTAACTAGACCCAGTAAAATTACTAGTTACTAGAGAATACTGTCACATAGTAAAGTAACAAGTTAACACAACACGAAAATGTATGTGGTGAAGTTAAACGCTGAAGTTACATATTAACTAGATAGAGTAAAATTACTAGTTACTAGAGAATACTGTCACATAGTAAAGTAACAAGTTAATATAACACGAAAGTGTATGTGGTGAGGTTAAACGCTGAAGTTACATATTAACTAGACAGAGCAAAATTACTAGTTACTAGAGAATACTGTCACATAGTAAAGTAACAAGTTAACATAACACGAAAATGTATGTGGTGAAGTTAAACGCTGAAGTTACATATTAACTAGATAGAGTAAAATTACTAGTTACTAGAGAATACTGTCACATAGTAAAGTAACAAGTTAACATAACACGAAAATGTATGTGGTGAAGTTAAACGATGAAGTTACATATTAACTAGACAGAGCAAAATTACTAGTTACTAGAGAATACTGTCACATAGTAAAGTAACAAGTTAACATAACACGAAAATGTATGTGGTGAAGTTAAACGCTGAAGTGACATATTAACTAGATAGAGTAAAATTACTAGTTACTAGAGAATACTGTCACATAGTAAAGTAACAAGTTAACATAACACGAAAATGTATGTGGTGAAGTTAAACGCTGAAGTGACATATTAACTAGACCCAGTAAAATTACTAGTTACTAGGGAATACTGTCACATAGTAAAGTAACAAGTTAATATAACACGAAAATGTATGTGGTGAAGTTAAACGCTCAAGTTACATATTAACTAGATAGAGTAAAATTACTAGTTACTAGAGAATACTGTCACATAGTAAAGTAACAAGTTAATATAACACGAAAATGTATGTGGTGAGGTTAAACGCTGAAGTTACATATTAACTAGACAGAGCAAAATTACTAGTTACTAGAGAATACTGTCACATAGTAAAGTAACAAGTTAATATAACACGAAAATGTATGTGGTGAGGTTAAACACTGAAGTTACATATTAACTAGACAGAGCAAAATTACTAGTTACTAGAGAATACTGTCACATAGTAAAGTAACAAGTTAACATAACACGAAAATGTATGTAGTGAAGTTAAACGCTGAAGTTACATATTAACTAGACAGAGTAAAATTACTAGTTACTAGAGAATACTGTCACATAGTAAAGTAACAAGTTATTGTAACAAGAAAATGTATGTGGTGAAGTTAAACGCTGAAGTTACATATTAACTAGACCCAGTAAAATTACTAGTTACTAGAGAATACTGTCACATAGTAAAGTAACAAGTTAACATAACACGACAATGTATGTGGTGAAGTTAAACGCTGAAGTTACATATTAACTAGATAGAGTAAAATTACTAGTTACTAGAGAATACTGTCACATAGTAAAGTAACAAGTTAATATAACACGAAAATGTATGTGGTGAGGTTAAACGCTGAAGTTACATATTAACTAGACAGAGCAAAATTACTAGTTACTAGAGAATACTGTCACATAGTAAAATAACAAGTTAATATAACACGAAAATGTATGTGGTGAAGTTAAACGCTGAAGTTACATATTAACTAGATAGAGTAAAATTACTAGTTACTAGAGAATACTGTCACATAGTAAAGTAACAAGTTAATATAACACGAAAATGTATGTGGTGAGGTTAAACGCTGAAGTTACATATTAACTAGACAGAGCAAAATTACTAGTTACTAGAGAATACTGTCACATAGTAAAGTAACAAGTTAACATAACACGAAAATGTATGTGGTGAAGTTAAACGCTGAAGTTACATATTAACTAGACAGAGTAAAATTACTAGTTACTAGAGAATACTGTCACATAGTAAAGTAACAAGTTAATATAACACGAAAATGTATGTGGTGAGGTTAAACGCTGAAGTTACATATTAACTAGACAGAGCAAAATTACTAGTTACTAGAGAATACTGTCACATAGTAAAATAACAAGTTAATATAACACGAAAATGTATGTGGTGAGGTTAAACGCTGAAGTTACATATTAACTAGACCCAGTAAAATTACTAGTTACTAGAGAATACTGTCACATAGTAAAGTAACAAGTTATTGTAACAAGAAAATGTATGTGGTGAAGTTAAACGCTGAAGTTACATATTAACTAGACCCAGTAAAATTACTAGTTACTAGAGAATACTGTCACATAGTAAAGTAACAAGTTATTATAACAAGAAAATGTATGTGGTGAAGTTAAACGCTGAAGTTACATATTAACTAGACCCAGTAAAATTACTAGTTATTAGAGAATACTGTCACATAGTAAAGTAACAAGTTATTATAACAAGAAAATGTATGTGGTGAAGTTAAACGCTGAAGTTACATATTAACTAGACAGAGTAAAATTACTAGTTACTAGGGAATACTGTCACATAGTAAAGTAACAAGTTAATACAACAAGAAAATGTATGTGGTGAAGTTAAACGCTTAAGTTACATATTAACTACACAGAGCAAAATTACTAGTTACTATAGAATACTGTCACATATTAAAGTAACAAGTTAATACAACAAGAAAATGTATGTGGTGAAGTTAAACGCTGAAGTGACATATTAACTAGACCCAGTAAAATTACTAGTTACTAGAGAATACTGTCACATAGTAAAGTAACAAGTTATTATAACAAGAAAATGTATGTGGTGAAGTTAAACGCTGAAGTGACATATTAACTAGACCCAGTAAAATTACTAGTTACTAGAGAATACTGTCACATAGTAAAGTAACAAGTTATTATAACAAGAAAATGTATGTGGTGAAGTTAAACGCTGAAGTGACATATTAACTAGACCCAGTAAAATTACTAGTTACTAGAGAATACTGTCACATAGTAAAGTAACAAGTTATTATAACAAGAAAATGTATGTGGTGAAGTTAAACGCTGAAGTTACATATTACCTAGACCCAGTAAAATTACTAGTTACTAGAGAATACTGTCACATAGTAAAGTAACAAGTTATTGTAACAAGAAAATGTATGTGGTGAAGTTAAACGCTGAAGTTACATATTAACTAGACCCAGTAAAATTACTAGTTACTAGAGAATACTGTCACATAGTAAAGTAACAAGTTATTATAACAAGAAAATGTATGTGGTGAAGTTAAACGCTGAAGTTACATATTAACTAGACCCAGTAAAATTACTAGTTATTAGAGAATACTGTCACATAGTAAAGTAACAAGTTATTATAACAAGAAAATGTATGTGGTGAAGTTAAACGCTGAAGTTACATATTAACTAGACAGAGTAAAATTACTAGTTACTAGGGAATACTGTCACATAGTAAAGTAACAAGTTAATACAACAAGAAAATGTATGTGGTGAAGTTAAACGCTTAAGTTACATATTAACTACACAGAGCAAAATTACTAGTTACTAGAGAATACTGTCACATAGTAAAGTAACAAGTTAATACAACAAGAAAATGTATGTGGTGAAGTTAAACGCTGAAGTGACATATTAACTAGACCCAGTAAAATTACTAGTTACTAGAGAATACTGTCACATAGTAAAGTAACAAGTTAACATACACGAAAATTTATGTGGTGAAGTTAAACGATGAAGTTACATATTAACTAGACCCAGTAAAATTACTAGTTACTAGAGAATACTGTCACATAGTAAAGTAACAAGTTAATATAACACGAAAATGTATGTGGTGAGGTTAAACGCTGAAGTTACATATTAACTAGACAGAGCAAAATTACTAGTTACTAGAGAATACTGTCACATAGTAAAGTAACAAGTTAACATAACACGAAAATGTATGTGGTGAAGTTAAACGATGAAGTTACATATTAACTAGACCCAGTAAAATTACTAGTTACTAGAGAATACTGTCACATAGTAAAGTAACAAGTTAATATAACACGAAAATGTATGTGGTGAAGTTAAACCCTGAAGTTACATATGAACTAGACCCAGCAAAATTACTAGTTACTAGAGAATACTGTCACATAGTAAAGTAACAAGTTAATATAACACGAAAATGTATGTGGTGAAGTTAAACGCTGAAGTTACATATTAACTAGACCCAGTAAAATTACTAGTTACTAGAGAATACTGTCACATAGTAAAGTAACAAGTTAATATAACACGAAAATGTATGTGGTGAGGTTAAACGCTGAAGTTACATATTAACTAGACAGAGCAAAATTACTAGTTACTAGAGAATACTGTCACATAGTAAAATAATAAGTTAATATAACACGAAAATGTATGTGGTGAGGTTAAACGCTGAAGTTACATATTAACTAGACCCAGTAAAATTACTAGTTACTAGAGAATACTGTCACATAGTAAAGTAACAAGTTATTGTAACAAGAAAATGTATGTGGTGAAGTTAAACGCTGAAGTTACATATTAACTAGACCCAGTAAAATTACTAGTTACTAGAGAATACTGTCACATAGTAAAGTAACAAGTTATTATAACAAGAAAATGTATGTGGTGAAGTTAAACGCTGAAGTTACATATTAACTAGACCCAGTAAAATTACTAGTTATTAGAGAATACTGTCACATAGTAAAGTAACAAGTTATTATAACAAGAAAATGTATGTGGTGAAGTTAAACGCTGAAGTTACATATTAACTAGACAGAGTAAAATTACTAGTTACTAGGGAATACTGTCACATAGTAAAGTAACAAGTTAATACAACAAGAAAATGTATGTGGTGAAGTTAAACGCTTAAGTTACATATTAACTACACAGAGCAAAATTACTAGTTACTAGAGAATACTGTCACATAGTAAAGTAACAAGTTAATACAACAAGAAAATGTATGTGGTGAAGTTAAACGCTGAAGTGACATATTAACTAGACCCAGTAAAATTACTAGTTACTAGAGAATACTGTCACATAGTAAAGTAACAAGTTATTATAACAAGAAAATGTATGTGGTGAAGTTAAACGCTGAAGTTACATATTAACTAGACCCAGTAAAATTACTAGTTACTAGAGAATACTGTCACATAGTAAAGTAACAAGTTATTATAACAAGAAAATGTATGTGGTGAAGTTAAACGCTGAAGTGACATATTAACTAGACCCAGTAAAATTACTAGTTACTAGAGAATACTGTCACATAGTAAAGTAACAAGTTATTATAACAAGAAAATGTATGTGGTGAAGTTAAACGCTGAAGTGACATATTAACTAGACCCAGTAAAATTACTAGTTACTAGAGAATACTGTCACATAGTAAAGTAACAAGTTATTATAACAAGAAAATGTATGTGGTGAAGTTAAACGCTGAAGTTACATATTAACTAGACCCAGTAAAATTACTAGTTACTAGAGAATACTGTCACATAGTAAAGTAACAAGTTATTGTAACATTAAAATGTATGTGGTGAAGTTAAACGCTGAAGTTACATATTAACTAGACCCAGTAAAATTACTAGTTACTAGAGAATACTGTCACATAGTAAAGTAACAAGTTATTATAACAAGAAAATGTATGTGGTGAAGTTAAACGCTGAAGTTACATATTAACTAGACCCAGTAAAATTACTAGTTATTAGAGAATACTGTCACATAGTAAAGTAACAAGTTATTATAACAAGAAAATGTATGTGGTGAAGTTAAACGCTGAAGTTACATATTAACTAGACAGAGTAAAATTACTAGTTACTAGGGAATACTGTCACATAGTAAAGTAACAAGTTAATACAACAAGAAAATGTATGTGGTGAAGTTAAACGCTTAAGTTACATATTAACTACACAGAGCAAAATTACTAGTTACTAGAGAATACTGTCACATAGTAAAGTAACAAGTTAATACAACAAGAAAATGTATGTGGTGAAGTTAAACGCTGAAGTGACATATTAACTAGACCCAGTAAAATTACTAGTTACTAGAGAATACTGTCACATAGTAAAGTAACAAGTTAACATAACACGAAAATGTATGTGGTGAAGTTAAACGATGAAGTTACATATTAACTAGACCCAGTAAAATTACTAGTTACTAGAGAATACTGTCACATAGTAAAGTAACAAGTTAATATAACACGAAAATGTATGTGGTGAGGTTAAACGCTGAAGTTACATATTAACTAGACAGAGCAAAATTACTAGTTACTAGAGAATACTGTCACATAGTAAAGTAACAAGTTAACATAACACGAAAATGTATGTGGTGAAGTTAAACGATGAAGTTACATATTAACTAGACCCAGTAAAATTACTAGTTACTAGAGAATACTGTCACATAGTAAAGTAACAAGTTAATATAACACGAAAATGTATGTGGTGAAGTTAAACCCTGAAGTTACATATTAACTAGACCCAGCAAAATTACTAGTTACTAGAGAATACTGTCACATAGTAAAGTAACAAGTTAATATAACACGAAAATGTATGTGGTGAAGTTAAACGCTGAAGTTACATATTAACTAGACCCAGTAAAATTACTAGTTACTAGAGAATACTGTCACATAGTAAAGTAACAAGTTAATATAACACGAAAATGTATGTGGTGAGGTTAAACGCTGAAGTTACATATTAACTAGACAGAGCAAAATTACTAGTTACTAGAGAATACTGTCACATAGTAAAGTAACAAGTTAACATAACACGAAAATGTATGTGGTGAAGTTAAACGCTGAAGTTACATATTAACTAGACAGAGTAAAATTACTAGTTACTAGGGAATACTGTCACATAGTAATGTAACAAGTTATTCGCAGTAAAATAAGGGCATAACGTCACACTGTAATGTAACTCGTAGGGCCACAATAAATTTACGTAGTTGAATAAAATTAAAAGATAAATATTTAATTTAACCATACGAGTTAAAATTGAATTGATATGAGGAAGGTATTTTGACAACCAATGCCGTAAAGAATTTCATAACTGATATCATAAAATCAAGGATTATCGATTCATTCGACCGACGGGATTGACAAAATGAATTCAACTTTTACTTCAACTTTCTGTTTAGTGAGAGACGCGAACCGCCGAGGGTACAATGAGGAAATGACATCAAACCAAAAGTAAAGTTATACTTTATCGTCTCATGTCAAACATTAACAAATAACAAACTATTGTTTAACGAATAAGAAGTTAAGAGCACGCGTTACAGTTATTTATTAAAGTGCGATGAAACTATATGTTTATGTTAAATAACCTTTCATTGCGTTTCAAGTGAGCATACCATGTCCTCACCGAATGTTCAGTACCAGCTTGTTACTATAACCTCTCGCCCACAGGTAAGGCTTGATACCTATTTAAGGAGCTAGTTCATCAACCATAAAATAATATGAAAATGTCTTTCATTAATGTTAAAACGCCTAGAAGAGTAATATACAGAAAAATAAGTAAATAACCAAGAAGACTGGCTATCAGAAATGTTGGCAGATGTATGGCTTTGTGTGGCAACTATCGTAGCATTCAATCTAACGCTTGTCTCGCAGTAGTTAGAGCGATCACGGGATGATTGTATCAGTGACTTTTGTGTGAATAGCTTAGTCGGGAGTCGGCATCGCAACACCGCAGCACGCAGGAATTCCAAGCAGGGCTCCCTGCCTTTACCTGTCACCGCCAGTGCGGGTTTGCCTCTCTATCTTATAATGTGCAATTACTTGCGAATAAGCTAAATAATTCAACAAGGCTGTTTTCAGCCGCCGCCTCAGTTATAAATAAGTAAATAATACGTCTTACACCGGAAAATATTAAAACTTTGATAGTTTAATTACACAAACCCAAACTGGGTTATTACTAGAGTTAAATATTAGGAATTAAGTCGAATTGCGCCATAATTTCTACATAACCTAAACTGACACCTAAAGGAGAATATTACTTTCACTATTCTAAATGACAAATTGTTATTAATTTCAAAGCTTTTTATTCATAGTAAATCAAAATCATTTTTAGGATCAATTTACGCCACCACAAAAATATAGTTATAATTTTACGGTAAATTCCTCTTGGAAGCCTACGATTACATTTTGCCTTCTTATGCCGATACAATAGTACTTATTTTATACTGTTACGATTTGCCGTTACTTAACTACCAGACAAACTGATAATTTAAGTAAATTTATGGAAAACGTACTGAGATAAAGGGAACTGCGTCAGTGCAACAATAAACGTCGTCTCAAAAAAAATCTGGTTGTCAGTGTAAAATATTTATTTCATAAAACCACTTACATATATACAATCGTACTTATTTTATACTGTTACGATTTGCCGTTACTTAGCTACCTGACAAACTGATAATTTAAGTAAATTTATGGAAAACGTACAGAGATAAAGCGAACTGTGTCAGTGCAACAATAAACGTCGTCTCAAAAAAAATCTGTTTGTCAGTGTAAAATATTTATTTCATAAAACCATTTACATATATACAATCGTACTTATTTTATACTGTTACGATTAGCTGTTACTTAACTACATGACAAGCTGATAATTTAAGTAGCCTAAATTTATGGAAAACGTACTGAGATAAAGGGAACTGCGTCAGTGCAACAATAAACGTCGTCTCAAAAAAAATCTTGTTGTCAGTGTAAAATATTTATTTCATAAAACCACTTACATATATACAATCGTACTTATTTTATACTGTTACTTAACTACATGACAAGCTGATAATTTAAGTAAATTTATGGAAAACGTACAGAGATAAAGCGAATTGTGTCAGTGCAACAATAAACGTCGTCTCAAAAAAAATCTGTTTGTCAGTGTAAAATATTTATTTCATAAAACCACTTACATATATACAATCGTACTTATTTTATACTGTTACGATTAGCTGTTACTTAACTACATGACAAGCTGATAATTTAAGTAAATTTATGGAAAACGTACTGAGATAAAGGGAACTGCGTCAGTGCAACAATAAACGTCGTCTCAAAAAAAATCTGTTTGTCAGTGTAAAATATTTATTTCATAAAACCATTTACATATATACAATCGTACTTATTTTATACTGTTACGATTAGCTGTTACTTAACTACATGACAAGCTGATAATTTAAGTAGCCTAAATTTATGGAAAACGTACTGAGATAAAGGGAACTGCGTCAGTGCAACAATAAACGTCGTCTCAAAAAAAATCTTGTTGTCAGTGTAAAATATTTATTTCATAAAACCACTTACATATATACAATCGTACTTATTTTATACTGTTACTTAACTACATGACAAGCTGATAATTTAAGTAAATTTATGGAAAACGTACAGAGATAAAGCGAATTGTGTCAGTGCAACAATAAACGTCGTCTCAAAAAAAATCTGTTTGTCAGTGTAAAATATTTATTTCATAAAACCACTTACATATATACAATCGTACTTATTTTATACTGTTACGATTAGCTGTTACTTAACTACATGACAAGCTGATAATTTAAGTAAATTTATGGAAAACGTACTGAGATAAAGGGAACTGCGTCAGTGCAACAATAAACGTCGTCTCAAAAAAAATCTGGTGTCAGTGTAAAATATTTATTTCATAAAACCACTTACATATATACAATCGTACTTATTTTATACCGTTACGATTAGCTGTTACTTAACTACATGACAAGCTGATAATTTAAGTAAATTTATGGAAAACGTACTGAGATAAAGGGAACTGCGTCAGTGCAACAATAAACGTCGTCTCAAAAAAATCTGGTTGTCAGTGTAAAATATTTATTTCATAAAACCACTTACATATATACAATCGTACTTATTTTATACTGTTACGATTAGCTGTTACTTAACTACATGACAAGCTGATAATTTAAGTAAATTTATGGAAAACGTACTGAGATAAAGGGAACTGCGTCAGTGCAACAATAAACGTCGTCTCAAAAAAAATCTGGTTGTCAGTGTAAAATATTTATTTCATAAAACCACTTACATATATACAATCGTACTTATTTTATACTGTTACGATTAGCTGTTACTTAACTACATGACAAGCTGATAATTTAAGTAAATTTATGGAAAACGTACTGAGATAAAGGGAACTGCGTCAGTGCAACAATAAACGTCGTCTAAAAAAAATCTATTTGTCAGTGTAAAATATTTATTTCATAAAACCACTTACATATATACAATCGTACTTATTTTATACTGTTACGATTAGCCATTACTTAACTACCTGACAAACTGATAATTTAAGTAAATTTATGGAAAACGTACTGAGATAAAGCGAACTGTGTCAGTGCAACAATAAACGTCGTCTCAAAAAAAAAATCTATTTGTCAGTGTAAAATATTTATTTATTTCATAAAACCCATACATATATATATACAATCGTACTTATTTTATACTGTTACGATTTGCCGTTACTTAACTACCTGACAAACTGATAATTTAAGTAAATTTATGGAAAACGTACTGAGATAAAGCGAAGTATGTCAGTGCAACAATAAACGTCGTCTGAAAAAAAAATCTGTTTGTCAGTGTAATATATTTATTTCATAAAACCACTTACAATCGTACTTATTTTATACTGTTACGATTTGCCGTTACTTAACTACATGACAAGCTGATAATTTAAGTAAATTTATGGAAAACGTACTGAGATAAAGCGAACTGTGTCAGTGCGACAATAAACGTCGTCTCAAAAAAAATCTATTTGTCAGTGTAAAATATTTATTTATTTCATAAAACCCATACATATATATACAATCGTACTTATTTTATACTGTTACGATTTTCCGTTACTTAACTACCTGACAAACTGATAATTTAAGTAAATTTATGGAAAACGTACAGAGATAAAGCGAACTGTGTCAGTGCAACAATAAAAGTCGTCTCAAAAAAAATCTGTTTGTCAGTGTAAAATATTTTTTTCATAAAACCACTTACATATATACAATCGTACTTATTTTATACTGTTACGATTAGCCATTACTTAACTACCTGACAAACTGATAATTTAAGTAAATTTATGGAAAACGTACTGAGATAAAGCGAACTGTGTCAGTGCAACAATAAACGTCGTCTCAAAAAAAAAATCTATTTGTCAGTGTAAAATATTTATTTATTTCATAAAACCCATACATATATATATACAATCGTACTTATTTTATACTGTTACGATTTGCCGTTACTTAACTACCTGACAAACTGATAATTTAAGTAAATTTATGGAAAACGTACTGAGATAAAGCGAAGTATGTCAGTGCAACAATAAACGTCGTCTGAAAAAAAAATCTGTTTGTCAGTGTAATATATTTATTTCATAAAACCACTTACAATCGTACTTATTTTATACTGTTACGATTTGCCGTTACTTAACTACATGACAAGCTGATAATTTAAGTAAATTTATGGAAAACGTACTGAGATAAAGCGAACTGTGTCAGTGCGACAATAAACGTCGTCTCAAAAAAAATCTATTTGTCAGTGTAAAATATTTATTTATTTCATAAAACCCATACATATATATACAATCGTACTTATTTTATACTGTTACGATTTTCCGTTACTTAACTACCTGACAAACTGATAATTTAAGTAAATTTATGGAAAACGTACAGAGATAAAGCGAACTGTGTCAGTGCAACAATAAAAGTCGTCTCAAAAAAAATCTGTTTGTCAGTGTAAAATATTTTTTTCATAAAACCACTTACATATATACAATCGTACTTATTTTATACTGTTACGATTAGCCATTACTTAACTACCTGACAAACTGATAATTTAAGTAAATTTATGGAAAAGGTACTGAGATAAAGCGAACTGTGTCAGTGCAACAATAAACGTCGTCTCAAAAAAAAAAATCTATTTGTCAGTGTAAAATATTTATTTATTTCATAAAACCCATACATATATATATATACGATCGTACTTATTTTATACTGTTACGATTTGCCGTTACTTAACTACCTGACAAACTGATAATTTAAGTAAATTTATGGAAAACGTACAGAGATAAAGCGAACTGTGTCAGTGCAACAATAAACGTCGTCTAAAAAAAAATCTGTTTGTCAGTGTGAAATATTTATTTCATAAAACCACTTACATATATACAATCGTACTTATTTTATACTGTTACGATTAGCCATTACTTAACTACCTGACAAACTGATAATTTAAGTAAATTTATGGAAAACGTACTGAGATAAAGCGAACTGTGTCAGTGCAACAATAAACGTCGTCTCAAAAAAAAATCTATTTGTCAGTGTAAAATATTTATTTATTTCATAAAACCCATACATATATATACGATCGTACTTATTTTATACTGTTACGATTTGCCGTTACTTAACTACCTGACAAACTGATAATTTAAGTAAATTTATGGAAAACGTACAGAGATAAAGCGAACTGTGTCAGTGCAACAATAAACGTCGTCTCAAAAAAAATCTGTTTGTTAGTGTAAAATATTTATTTCATAAAACCACTTACATATATACAATCGTACTTATTTTATACTGTTACGATTTGCCGTTACTTAACTACCTGACAAACTGATAATTTAAGTAAATTTATGGAAAACGTACTGAGATAAAGCGAACTGTGTCAGTGCAACAATAAACGTCGTCTCAAAAAAAATCTGTTTGTTAGTGTAAAATATTTATTTCATAAAACCACTTACATATATACAATCGTACTTATTTTATACTGTTACGATTTGCCGTTACTTAACTACCTGACAAACTGATAATTTAAGTAACTTTATGGAAAACGTACTGAGATAAAGCGAACTGTGTCAGTGCAACAATAAACGTCGTCTCAAAAAAAATCTATTTGTTAGTGTAAAATATTTATTTCATAAAACCACTTACATATATATATATATATATATATATATATATATATATATATATATAAGCATATATATATATATATACACACAATCGTACTTATTTTATACTGTTACGATTTGCCGTTACTTAACGTCACAGTTGTATTTATGTAATAGTGACATTATGTTTATCCTCCTGTTAAGATTACCAGTAGGTGAGTCATTGACGAACCAGGTGAGATTTATGGGGGGTGGCTCTGTTTATTAGTTCTGGATCCAGGGGTCAACCAGACCTACATGGAGTATAACTGATATATACAAAATCTGTACAAACGTATTAGTGCAAACAACAGAGCTTAAAGACATCCTATCTCAAATTTAAGGAAGTATTTTATTTTATACAATTGATTCGTGAAACAGTTTGGTTATTATTTGTGTTACAATTTAATCATAGATTTTAAAAAAATTGTCTAGAAAAAAAAATTACTCAACTTTCTTCTGCGTCATTCCAATGTAAGAAGCTTTAGTTAAACCCGAGCCATAAATTTCGACTCCAAGTTCAAAGGCGCGAGTTGAAGACAATTAGTACAATTGGAGAGATTCAAACCTTTGTCCCCACTGTCCATAAATCTTACAACAGTATAACCTGGCCGGGATACACAATACGGTGGAGACAAATTGGCATCAACTCGAGGGTCGGAATGGATGACCCATACTTTAATCTCGTATCAGTAGTAATACCCTCAACACCGTGTTATCTAGAGGGGAGGGGAGGAGGCGACTGGAATGCAATACCGACTGACGGTACTCCATGAATTATGCAGTAGTCAATAGTCAAAAGTATTATGCAAGGATTGGTACTGGACGTGACTGTACTTTCCCGATTGCCAGTAATCTCAACAATATAATGCACGTATTTAAAACATGAACGTTCTCGATCGCGTTTCACACCCCTTGGCGTCAAGACCAAAGCGATTAGAATACAGAGAGCACGTAGTCCACTTCAGCTGAACATTCGTATCCACGCGCGCTATGATGACGATCAATCATTCACTTCACGTAACAGTACCAGAGGAACCCGCCTAACCCGAATACAGCATACACTTTTAATCTCTTATCACAATACATCTGTAGCTATAAACACCCTCATGAGTTTAGCAGAGACAATGTTTACTTCAGTAGAGCTCGGATCAAGCGACAATGATCTACGTCCATGTTACAGTATCAAAGAAGTTTATACTGCCACAAAACCCACCTAACCCGAATACAGCGACACCTTTAACCTCCTATAGCTATAAACACCTCCATGATTTTGGCAGAGACAATGTTTACTTCAGTAGAGCTCTGATCAAGCGACAATGATCTACGTCCATGTTACAGTATCAAAGGAGTTTATACTGCCACAAAACCCACCTAGCCCGAATACAGCATACACCTTTAACCTCCTATAGCTATAAACACCTCCATGATTTTACCTTTCTATAAACACTTCCATCAAAACATTACTTTTAACTTCCTTGTTGAATTCGTTTTGTTCTTGTAATATCTAGCACACGTAGTTATTTACTGATTATTGGCGTATGTAAATATAAAACAAGAAAAATTATTAAAAAAATAAAAAGCAAATAAAAAATAAATTTTAAAAAACAGAACCAACTTAAAAAAAAGAACCCAAATATTTAATTTTTACTAACTAAAAACTAAAAAAATAATTTTCCAATAACAGAAACATTATTTTTTATAAACTTAATACCCACACAATTTTGAAGTAGGCGCCAAATTTCGAACCTGGATTCATATTTAACATACTGAACGTGTAAAATAAAGTGCTTTTACATGATGTTGGAGCACCATGTAGATTAACAAATTATGATATAAACACCACAGGCCATTCAATAATTTTTTCCATGTACTTATTTTATAGATATGACATATATTAAATTTATAATACAAAACGTTTAAGGAGATTTAGTTACTTAGAGCTTAGCTAGTGAGAACTATTCACAAAAGTAAAAGTCAAAGTAGTGGACTCAAAATCTCACAAAAATTAGTCTTTAATAAACACACAAAACAAACTAGTTTCAGCGACGAAGTCGCCTTCCTCAGTGCTTGGCTACTACTTAGTACTACTTGAGTAGTAGCCAAGCACTGAGGAAGGGGACTGAAACTAGTTTGTTTTGTGTGTTTATTAAAGACTAATTTTTGTGAGATTTTGAGTCCACACTTTAACTCTTACCTTTGTGGAAGGAGATATTATCTCTTATATTTATAAGCATATACAGTAATCAAATTCCGTGTAAATCATTCAATGAAGTTTGAACTGTTCGCAATCTGTATCTCTGAATGAAAAATATGCAATCACATATTTTTTATCTGCCAAAATCTGATGTTTAGTTTTTTCGAGAACAAATATCAATTTTCGCTCCGCATACTGTCATAATGTTGGTTTTGTGAGAAGACCCTATGGCTCGATGTAATTAGTCATGGGAAATCAAGCATTCAAAAAGTCAATTATTTTGGAAATTTTTTGAATAGCATTGATGGATTAGCATATACAAGGAGTGATTGCCTCGCCGACTTCAAAACTTTTTGGGTAATAGGTTTAGATAAATTATGTTTTCGTTATTGGAATATTATTCTTTACTTTTTAGTAAGTAAAAATTATATATTTTTACGCGGAAACGCCGCTGCCTGTAGCTGTGATAGACTTACTATTTCGCACATACCCATCGTAAACAAACATACGGTGTTCTGCTATACTCAGCTTCATAAATAATGAAATGCCATCGTGCGCAGAGTTAAGCGGTCACAGCCCCCTTTTCAAACAACGACTGCAGCGCGTCTATAAGCTGGTTACTCGTAAGCGTTCTATCGATAGAAAACAATAATCTAACAATATTCAAAAACATTGGTTTTTGTAGTGTGTGTTGCATCAAAGCTATCGCTAATAAATTGCAGGCGTAGCGGTCATTTAGAAAACAGATAGAAGAACTAGTAGCGGCCAAGCCAGAGCAGAACTTAGAGTGCGCAAGTAATAAAAGACTAATCTGTTCAACCTTTTTTGGCGATGATAGCATACATGACAAATAAAACGTAAGAAGGAACCTTACATGAACTCTTACGACTTTTATCCATGAGAACATTTCTGTACCAGATAATGGTTTACACGGAACTGAATGAAAAACGTCTCATAAACTCTTTACAGAAACGTAGCTACCAAACTGAAAATCTACAGTTTTCTTTCAAGCCCTTGTTATTTCATGTGAGCCTTTAACTTTATCCCCTAAATTTATACTTGTATATACACGTATATTTAAATTTATAGTTCATTGAGGAATATTTTAACCTGTAGTGTAGTTAGAATAAAAACAGATTTAGTATACCCGTTATGTTGATATTAAGCGTTGGAATGGCGTAAAATGGCATTTAATTTTCAAACTTTTGCTTTAGAAGTGTAAACTATCTCGCACTCCCCCTCGTCTCTAATCCCCCTAGGTACCAAATCTCCCCTTAGAAGAGCCTTCTGATTGCGCTGCTGCCATGAAGAGAGGCAAGATATCCCTAGGCATAAGGTATCAATATATTTTTCATAGCATTAATGTTCTCTCTTGAACACAGAACGCCTGAACGAAGTAGGTTTCTAAAATCTAGACTAATTGTTTAGAGTATTTAAAAGTATTGGGTGTTTCGACTCGGGTTGTTTACTAAAACCCACGACTGGGCACAGTATGGAGAGAAAAATATTCTCAGAAACATAACCCGCCTTCGAGGGTTACAAGGCAGTTGTTTAAAGGAACCATACTTTCAGTCGAAGGGGGAGATCTCTTTCTCTGTTACCGTTTTACGGCCCATAAACAATTGTGTTCTAAGTACACAGAGTAGCGAAGGGCAGACATTACACATTACTTTACTTATCTGTGATTTTATAGACCTCGGTTTAACGTTGCACTCCCCTTGTGAGCAATAGATATACCAGAGTGCGGAATTAAATGGTGAGGGAAGAAATTAAGCCCTTCTCATTAGAAACAATATGCTGAACAGTACAAACATTCAAGGGGACGTTTTATTGCGTTTTACCAATGAAATTATTACTAAAACAATTGTTGGGTTGTACATTTTTTAATAACTTTTGGATTTTGAATAACATATGTTTATCGGATTTTTGGCAAAATCCACTATTACCTGTTATTTCACAGCATATGCGTTCCGTCTTTGGTCAGTACATTGATAATACTGCGAGTCCCAAGGACAAGACGACTTCTTCAGGCCTATCACCTAAACACCACAGATTCACAATAATATAACACACCACGTGTGTCGCATAAATTGATAAAGCTTCAAACCATAAATTTGCTCTTCTTCAAGTTTCTTATTTAGTAGTACCGGTAGATTAAAAATACATTACGTTAAAAGTATGGAAGAAATTAAAAGAAAATTGTTACTGACAAAAATAATCATATATATATATATACATATCTAAATTTTTGTAAAGAATTTGTACGCTTGGAGCAACAGTTGTTTTTGACAAAACCAACCACCTCCCGAGTAACAGGAGATTCCCTGATAGACAGTTAGAGAACGTGAGGTAAAAGTTATTATTTTTTTTACCAGCAGCCTCCCAAGCAGTACGTAATACTCGGTTAGAGTGTTAGGGCACTTTAAGTAACAACTACCGGGTATTACTCCGATAGAGAGTTAGGACAATCAAGTAACAGTTATATTCCTCAAGACCAACATCTTCAGAACTACCGGGTATTACTCCGAAAGAGAGTTAGGACAATCAAGTAACAGTTATATTCCTCAAGACCAACATCTTCACAACAACCGTGTATTACTCCGAAAGAGAGTTAGGACAATCAAGTAACAGTTATATTCCTCAAGACCAACAACTTCAGAACTACCGGGTATTACTCCGAAAGAGAGTTAGGACAATCAAGTAACAGTTATATTCCTCAAGACCAACAACTTAAGAACTACCGGGTATTACTCCGATAGAGAGTTAGGACACTTCAAGTATCAGTTGTATTCCTCAGTACCAACAACTTCACAACTACCGTGTATTACTCCGATAGAGAGTAAGGACGCTTCAATTAACAGTTGTATTCCTCAGGGCAAACATCTTCACAACTACCGTGTAATACTCCGATAAAGAGTTAGGACACTTCAAGTATCAGTTGTATTCCTCAGGACCAACAACTTCACAACTACCGGGCATTACTCCGATAGAGAGTTAGGACAATTCAAGTAACAGTTGTATTCCTCAGGACCAACAACTTCACAACTACCGGGCATTACTTCGATAGAGAGTTAGGACAATTCAAGTAACAGTTGTATTCCTCAGGATCAACAACTGCACAACTACCGGGCATTACTCCGATAGAGAGTTAGGACAATTCAAGTAACAGTTGTATTCCTCAGGATCAACAACTTCACAACTACCGGGCATTACTCCGATAGAGAGTTAGGACAATTCAAATAACAGTTGTATTCCTCAGGACCAACAACTTCACAACTACCAGGCATTACTCCGATAGAGAGTTAGGACAATTCAAGTAACAGTTGTATTCCTCAGGATCAACAACTTCACAACTACCGGGCATTACTCCGATAGAGAGTTAGGACAATTCAAATAACAGTTGTATTCCTCAGGACCAACAACTTCACAACTACCAGGCATTACTCCGATAGAGAGTTAGGACACTTCAAGTAACAGTTGTATTCCTCAGGATCAACAACTTCACAACTACCAGGCATTACTCCGATAGAGAGTTAAGACAATTCAAGTAACAGTTGTATTCCTCAGGACCAACAACTTCACAACTACCGGGCATTACTTCGATAGAGAGTTAGGACAATTCAAATAACAGTTGTATTCCTCAGGACCAACAACTTCACAACTACCAGGCATTACTCCGATAGAGAGTTAGGACAATTCAAGTAACAGTTGTATTCCTCAGGATCAACAACTTCACAACTACCAGGCATTACTCCGATAGAGAGTTAGGACAATTCAAATAACAGTTGTATTCCTCAGGACCAACAACTTCACAACTACCAGGCATTACTCCGATAGAGAGTTAGGACAATTCAAATAACAGTTGTATTCCTCAGGATCAACATCTTCACAACTACCAGGCATTACTCCGATAGAGAGTTAGGACAATTCAAATAACAGTTGTATTCCTCAGGATCAACATCTTCACAACTACCGGGCATTACTCCGATAGAGAGTTAGGACAATTCAAATAACAGTTGTATTCCTCAGGACCAACAACTTCACAACTACCAGGCATTACTCCGATAGAGAGTTAGGACAATTCAAATAACAGTTGTATTCCTCAGGACCAACAACTTCACAACTACCAGGCATTACTCCGATAGAGAGTTAGGACAATTCAAATAACAGTTGTATTCCTCAGGATCAACAACTTCACAACTACCGGGCATTACTCCGATAGAGAGTTAGGACAATTCAAATAACAGTTGTATTCCTCAGGACCAACAACTTCACAACTACCAGGCATTACTCCGATAGAGAGTTAGGACAATTCAAATAACAGTTGTATTCCTCAGTATCAACATCTTCACAACTACCAGGCATTACTCCGATAGAGAGTTAGGACAATTCAAGTAACAGTTGTATTCCTCAGGACCAACAACTTCACAACTACCAGGCATTACTCCGATAGAGAGTTAGGACAATTCAAGTGACAGTTGTATTCCTCAAGACCAACAACTTCACAACTACCGGGCATTACTTCGATAGAGAGTTAGGACAATTCAAGTAACAGTTGTATTCCTCAGGACCAACAACTTCACAACTACCGGGTATTACTCCGATAGAGAGTTAAGACAATTCAAGTAACAGTTGTATTCCTCAGGACCAACAACTTCACAACTACCGGGCATTACTTCGATAGAGAGTTAGGACAATTCAAATAACAGTTGTATTCCTCAGGACCAACAACTTCACAACTACCAGGCATTACTCCGATAGAGAGTTAGGACAATTCAAGTAACAGTTGTATTCCTCAGGATCAACAACTTCACAACTACCGTGTATTACTCCGATAGAGAGTAAGGACGCTTGAAGTAACAGTTGTATTCCTCAGGACCAACAACTTCACAACTACTGGGTATTACTCCGATAGAGAGTTAGGACACTTCAAGTAACAGTTGTATTCCTCAGTACTAACAACTTCACAGCTACCGGGCATTACTCCGATAGAGAGTTAGGACAATTCAAGTAACAGTTGTATTCCTCAGGGCCAACATCTTCACAACTACCGTGTATTACTCCGATAGAGAGTTAGGACAATTCAAGTAACAGTTGTATTCCTCAGGACCAACATCTTCACAACTACCGTGTATTACTCCGATAGAGAGTTAGGACACCTCAAGTAACAGTTGTATTCCTCAGGACCAACATCTTCACAACTACCGTGTATTACTCCGATAGAGAGTTAGGACAATTCAAATAACAGTTGTATTCCTCAGGACCAACATCTTCACAACTACCGGGCATTACTCCGATAGAGAGTTAGGACACTTCAAGTAACAGTTGTATTCCTCAGGACCAACAACTTCACAACTACCGTGTATTACTCCGATAGAGAGTAAGGACGCTTGAGGTAACAGTTGTATTCCTCAGGACCAACAACTTCACAACTACTGGGTATTACTCCGATAGAGAGTTAGGACACTTCAGGTAACAGTTGTATTCCTCAGTACTAACAACTTCACAGCTACCGGGCATTACTCCGATAGAGAGTTAGGACAATTCAAGTAACAGTTGTATTCCTCAGGGCCAACATCTTCACAACTACCGTGTATTACTCCGATAGAGAGTTAGGACAATTCAAGTAACAGTTGTATTCCTCAGGACCAACATCTTCACAACTACCGTGTATTACTCCGATAGAGAGTTAGGACACTTCAAGTAACAGTTGTATTCCTCAGGACCAACATCTTCACAACTACCGTGTATTACTCCGATAGAGAGTTAGGACAATTCAAATAACAGTTGTATTCCTCAGGACCAACATCTTCACAACTACCGGGCATTACTCCGATAGAGAGTTAGGACAATTCAAGTAACAGTTGTATTCCTCAGGGCCAACATCTTCACAACTACCGTGTATTACTCCGATAGAGAGTTAGGACAATTCAAGTAACAGTTGTATTCCTCAGGACCAACATCTTCACAACTACCGTGTATTACTCCGATAGAGAGTTAGGACACTTCAAGTAACAGTTGTATTCCTCAGAACCAACATCTTCACAACTACCGTGTATTACTCCGATAGAGAGTAAGGACGCTTGAAGTAACAGTTGTATTCTTCAGGACCAACAACTTCACAACTACTGGGTATTACTCCGATAGAGAGTTAGGACACTTCAAGTAACAGTTGTATTCCTCAGGACCAACATCTTCACAACTACCGTGTATTACTCCGATAGAGAGTAAGGACGCTTGAAGTAACAGTTGTATTCCTCAGGACCAACAACTTCACAACTACTGGGTATTACTCCGATAGAGAGTTAGGACACTTCAAGTAACAGTTGTATTCCTCAGGGCCAACATCTTCACAACTACCGTGTATTACTCCGATAGAGAGTAAGGACAATTCAAGTAACAGTTGTATTCCTCAGGGCCAACATCTTCACAACTACCGTGTATTACTCCGATAGAGAGTTAGGACAATTCAAGTAACAGTTGTATTCCTCAGGACCAACATCTTCACAACTACCGTGTATTACTCCGATAGAGAGTAAGACCGCTTGAAGTAACAGTTGTATTCCTCAGGACCAACAACTTCACAACTACTGGGTATTACTCCGATAGAGAGTTAGGACACTTCAAGTAACAGTTGTATTCCTCAGGGCCAACATCTTCACAACTACCGTGTATTACTCCGATAGAGAGTAAGGACGCTTGAAGTAACAGTTGTATTCCTCAGAACCAACAACTTCACAACTACTGGGTATTACTCCGATAGAGAGTTAGGACACTTCAAGTAACAGTTGTATTCCTCAGTACTAACAACTTCACAGCTACCGTGTATTACTCCGATAGAGAGTTAGGACGCTTCAAGTAACAGTTGTATTCCTCAGGGCCAACATCTTCACAACTACCGTGTATTACTCCGATAGAGAGTTAGGACGCTTCAAGTAACAGTTGTATTCCTCAGGACCAACATCTTCACAACTACCAGGTATTACTCCGATAGAGAGTTAGGACAATTCAAATAACAGTTGTATTCCTCAGGATCAACAACTTCACAACTACCGGGCATTACTCCGATAGAGAGTTAGGACAATTCAAGTAACAGTTGTATTCCTCAGGACCAACATCTTCACAACTACTGGGTATTACTCCGATAGAGAGTTAGGACAATTCAAGTAACAGTTGTATTCCTCAGGACCAACAACTTCACAACTACCAGGCATTACTCCGATAGAGAGTTAGGACAATTCAAGTGACAGTTGTATTCCTCAAGACCAACAACTTCACAACTACCGGGCATTACTTCGATAGAGAGTTAGGACAATTCAAGTAACAGTTGTATTCCCCAGGACCAACAACTTCACAACTACCGGGTATTACTCCGATAGAGAGTTAAGACAATTCAAGTAACAGTTGTATTCCTCAGGACCAACAACTTCACAACTACCGGGCATTACTTCGATAGAGAGTTAGGACAATTCAAATAACAGTTGTATTCCTCAGGACCAACAACTTCACAACTACCAGGCATTACTCCGATAGAGAGTTAGGACAATTCAAGTAACAGTTGTATTCCTCAGGATCAACAACTTCACAACTACCGTGTATTACTCCGATAGAGAGTAAGGACGCTTGAAGTAACAGTTGTATTCCTCAGGACCAACAACTTCACAACTACTGGGTATTACTCCGATAGAGAGTTAGGACACTTCAAGTAACAGTTGTATTCCTCAGTACTAACAACTTCACAGCTACCGGGCATTACTCCGATAGAGAGTTAGGACAATTCAAGTAACAGTTGTATTCCTCAGGACCAACATCTTCACAACTACCGTGTATTACTCCGATAGAGAGTTAGGACAATTCAAATAACAGTTGTATTCCTCAGGACCAACATCTTCACAACTACCGGGCATTACTCCGATAGAGAGTTAGGACACTTCAAGTAACAGTTGTATTCCTCAGGACCAACAACTTCACAACTACCGTGTATTACTCCGATAGAGAGTAAGGACGCTTGAGGTAACAGTTGTATTCCTCAGGACCAACAACTTCACAACTACTGGGTATTACTCCGATAGAGAGTTAGGACACTTCAGGTAACAGTTGTATTCCTCAGTACTAACAACTTCACAGCTACCGGGCATTACTCCGATAGAGAGTTAGGACAATTCAAGTAACAGTTGTATTCCTCAGGGCCAACATCTTCACAACTACCGTGTATTACTCCGATAGAGAGTTAGGACAATTCAAGTAACAGTTGTATTCCTCAGGACCAACATCTTCACAACTACCGTGTATTACTCCGATAGAGAGTTAGGACACTTCAAGTAACAGTTGTATTCCTCAGGACCAACATCTTCACAACTACCGTGTATAACTCCGATAGAGAGTTAGGACAATTCAAATAACAGTTGTATTCCTCAGGACCAACATCTTCACAACTACCGGGCATTACTCCGATAGAGAGTTAGGACAATTCAAATAACAGTTGTATTCCTCAGGACCAACATCTTCACAACTACTGGGTATTACTCCGATAGAGAGTAAGGACGCTTGAAGTAACAGTTGTATTCCTCAGGACCAACATCTTCACAACTACCGTGTATTACTCCGATAGAGAGTTAGGACAATTCAAGTAACAGTTGTATTCCTCAGTACTAACAACTTCACAGCTACCGGGCATTACTCCGATAGAGAGTTAGGACAATTCAAGTAACAGTTGTATTCCTCAGGGCCAACATCTTCACAACTACCGTGTATTACTCCGATAGAGAGTTAGGACAATTCAAGTAACAGTTGTATTCCTCAGGACCAACATCTTCACAACTACCGTGTATTACTCCGATAGAGAGTTAGGACACTTCAAGTAACAGTTGTATTCCTCAGAACCAACATCTTCACAACTACCGTGTATTACTCCGATAGAGAGTAAGGACGCTTGAAGTAACAGTTGTATTCTTCAGGACCAACAACTTCACAACTACTGGGTATTACTCCGATAGAGAGTTAGGACACTTCAAGTAACAGTTGTATTCCTCAGGACCAACATCTTCACAACTACCGTGTATTACTCCGATAGAGAGTAAGGACGCTTGAAGTAACAGTTGTATTCCTCAGGACCAACAACTTCACAACTACTGGGTATTACTCCGATAGAGAGTTAGGACACTTCAAGTAACAGTTGTATTCCTCAGGGCCAACATCTTCACAACTACCGTGTATTACTCCGATAGAGAGTAAGGACAATTCAAGTAACAGTTGTATTCCTCAGGGCCAACATCTTCACAACTACCGTGTATTACTCCGATAGAGAGTTAGGACAATTCAAGTAACAGTTGTATTCCTCAGGACCAACATCTTCACAACTACCGTGTATTACTCCGATAGAGAGTAAGGACGCTTGAAGTAACAGTTGTATTCCTCAGGACCAACAACTTCACAACTACTGGGTATTACTCCGATAGAGAGTTAGGACACTTCAAGTAACAGTTGTATTCCTCAGGGCCAACATCTTCACAACTACCGTGTATTACTCCGATAGAGAGTAAGGACGCTTGAAGTAACAGTTGTATTCCTCAGAACCAACAACTTCACAACTACTGGGTATTACTCCGATAGAGAGTTAGGACACTTCAAGTAACAGTTGTATTCCTCAGTACTAACAACTTCACAGCTACCGGGCATTACTCCGATAGAGAGTTAGGACAATTCAAGTAACAGTTGTATTCCTCAGGGCCAACATCTTCACAACTACCGTGTATTACTCCGATAGAGAGTTAGGACAATTCAAGTAACAGTTGTATTCCTCAGGACCAACATCTTCACAACTATCGTGTATTACTCCGATAGAGAGTTAGGACGCTTCAAGTAACAGTTGTATTCCTCAGGACCAACATCTTCACAACTACCGTGTATTACTCCGATAGAGAGTTAGGACGCTTCAAGTAACAGTTGTATTCCTCAGGGCCAACATCTTCACAACTACCGTGTATTACTCCGATAGAGAGTTAGGACGCTTCAAGTAACAGTTGTATTCCTCAGGACCAACATCTTCACAACTACCAGGTATTACTCCGATAGAGAGTTAGGACAATTCAAATAACAGTTGTATTCCTCAGGATCAACAACTTCACAACTACCGGGCATTACTCCGATAGAGAGTTAGGACAATTCAAGTAACAGTTGTATTCCTCAGGACCAACATCTTCACAACTACTGGGTATTACTCCGATAGAGAGTTAGGACAATTCAAGTAACAGTTGTATTCCTCAGGACCAACATCTTCACAACTACCGGGCATTACTCCGATAGAGAGTTAGGACATTTCAAGTAACAGTTGTATTCCTCAGGACCAACATCTTCACAACTACTGGGTATTACTCCGATAGAGAGTTAGGACACTTCAAGTAACAGTTGTATTCCTCAGGACCAACATCTTCACAACTACCGTGTATTACTCCGATAGAGAGTTAGGACACTTCAAGTAACAGTTGTATTCCTCAGAACCAACATCTTCACAACTACCGGGCATTACTCCGATAGAGAGTTAGGACATTTCAAGTAACAGTTGTATTCCTCAGGACCAACATCTTCACAACTACTGGGTATTACTCCGATAGAGAGTTAGGACACTTCAAGTAACAGTTGTATTCCTCAGGACCAACATCTTCACAACTACCGTGTATTACTCCGATAGAGAGTAAGGACGCTTGAAGTAACAGTTGTAAGGGCCAACATCTTCACAACTACCGTGTATTACTCCGATAGAGAGTTAGGACACTTCAAGTATCAGTTGTATTCCTCAGGACCAACATCTTCACAACTACCGTGTATTACTCCGATAGAGAGTTAGGACACTTCAAGTATCAGTTGTATTCCTCAGGACCAACATCTTCACAACTACCGTGTATTACTCCGATAGAGAGTTAGGACACTTCAAGTTAGGCTATATTTCTCAGGACCAACCTTACTTGTACAAGGTATTATTCTGTTATAGAATTAGAGGGAAAGACAATTAGAGAGACTAATTTCAATATCTAGCTTAACAATAACCAAAGGGTTAAATTAGTGAACCAGCGTCATAGAGAAGGTACATTTTGCGTATTTTACACCAGAAACGACTCTAGAGCATAATATTGTACCGTGTTTGATTCAACCTTAAGATTTACACTTATATATGTATAGGCAATTTGGGCAGTTAATGGAAATAAATATTGGTCTATTATTTAGTTAGTTAGAGCTTAGCTAGTGAGAACTATTCACAAAGGTAAAAGTCAAAATAGTAACTCAAAATCTCACCAAAAATTTTTTTAATAAACCAACATAGTAGTTCACAGTAGACTAGTTTCGGCGACCATGTCGCCCTCCTTAGTGCTACTACGAGTAGCCAAGCACTGAGGAAGGCGACATCGTCGCCAAAACTAGTCTGTAGTGAACTAGCAAGTTTGTTTATTAAAACACTAATTTTTGGTTTGATTTTGAGTTAACTACTTTTCCTTTTACCTTTGTAAAAGATTGCTCGTTGAAGTGAATAGAGCAAGGGATAGCCGTGAGACTGCGGTCCCAGGGAAGCCTTGCAGGTACAGGAAACTGCGGTGCCAGCCCCACCTGCATTCACTGGCTTATTAATTGCTGCATATGATTGTGACACCGTCAAACAGTTCAACATGTGCCCAAGTGTGGTTTAATTTTCTTGTCACAGTGAGGCAAATGGAAACGTCATGTCAACAGAACGCTGCCCGCTGTCCCGCTGCTGTGACATTTCACTCCGATCCTGATTGTTTTTATTGTACGCGTATTTCTCTCCTGCACCGCACTTGCCAAGTAAGAGAGATTATCGAGTGAAATGAGTTTAACGTTACAAAAAACCATATAAACAAGCAATACATGAATAAAATAAGATAGTCTGAAAAAACTAAAAAACGAGTTTTTTAGTATGTGATATGATAAGATATACACAGTTCAACTTCGCTAACTCGAACCTCAATGGTTAGAATTTTTGGTAATTCGAACTTATTTTCCCTTGCACTGCCCATAGTTAATATTAATTATCTTTGGAGAATCCTGAAGAGTTTTCTTTGAATACTCTAAAGTAAAGCGCGATTTCACTGTTTTTACCTATATATTAACCGTCTAAACATCTTGAGGCTAAAGAGGCAACTCAACGGTACCTGTTGTACGTCTGCGTACGACTCGCAACTAAATATTTTCATAAGATAAAAAGACAGTCCATTTGCGAGTCCAGTTATTATTAACAGTCCATTATCGATTAACAACCTAAAAAGGCGATGTTTCGAAAACTAATTTCTTTACATCTTCGCGCCTAAGTACAAAACGAACAATTAGATTGTTCATACAATCCTTTTACAGGAATTATTAACTAGCAATAATAACATAACCATTATAACTGACAAAAAAATTTCAAAATAATATATAGTCTACAAATACCCATGAGTATTTCTCGTTAATCGTGTGTTCAAAATGTCTACGTGCGACATCTATATGCGAATACACATGGCATGCCGTTAAGCAAATGGAAAAGTCCAACGGCCATGACACAAAAGATAGACATTCCTTGGTAATTTAGTTAGTTGGTTTGTGTCTGATTCTTAAGATAGTCGCTTTACAAAATTCAAAAAAAAGTATTATAAAATGTGCATTGAACGTCTACAAATAATGCATTTTATGTACATTGAGATAAGAGTTGATTATTAACCGAGTTAAAAAACAATTTGATAAAATTTACAATAAATTACTTTCAGTTAAACGGATGTCTAGTGCCAAAACTGAATTTCTTACTGGTCCAGATACCCACTGTATAACCTGGATTTTATCGTTAGCGAGGTTACACAGTAGTGGAAACCACACGTCATCCAGAAATCCGTCTGGCCAATTGTTCATTTTTCCAAGTTCTGTGTTCAATTCGATAGTGTAAAGGTGGCTACTTCGAATAGCACAAGACTGAAATAATTTTTTTTAAATAAAAAAATCAGAAATTCTAATTAGTTTTCTTGTATTTAACACAAAAGAGTCCTCTTTACCGACTTACCAGTACATATAGGTGAGTTCTGGTAATAGGTAATTTGCAGTGGCGGCTGGTGTCTAAAACCTATAGGGGTTGCAGATCGTTAAGTGTTAATGTTTTTAAGGCAAAGAAATCGTAATCATAAAAACTCTAAGGGTTGTTATAGGGAAAATAGATACATACTGCTTAATATTTTGTGATGTTTTCTATTGAAAGAAATATATTGATATTTTTTATTTTATTTTTACTTATTTAAGACACCGGATCCCAAGTCACGGGTTTATTTATTAACAAACCCATTTCAATTCATTCCTAACAGTGAATGTCAACCAACTCGGAGCGGAGAGGAGATGTTCTTCAGGCGGAGCCGATCTTAACCGAAAACCGCCGAGGTTAACCTAAAAAGGTCTTACTACGCAACCCAGCTGTTTTAGTCTGTCTGTCTGTCTGGACATCCCAATGTTTTTCCTCCATTACGAGTGACGCCAAAGGGCGTTGCAGTATTCTTGCAACCAGATGGAACGAGACTGTCTGCGACAGATCGAACGGTCACACAGTCGCTGCGGATCTGACGTTTTTATTAATATTTATATATAGTGGATTAATGGTGGATCATGTTATTATAAAGAATAAGCGCTCGTACGCGTAACCAAAAACGAATAACAACGAATAAGCGTTTGATCTCTGGTTTGGGGGCTGCGCAACCGTGCAACCTGCCCACAAGTCACCACTGGTAATTTGTAATAACAAAAATTACAAAGATCATGACTGAGAAAGTTAAAACATCTAAAAACGAACCCCGACAATTCACAACTGAATTAAAAGTGCTTCAAACATATACAACTCTAACAACGAATAAAAATAAATTATTTAAAAAGGTATCGTCATCTTAAATAAATGTGTAATCCTTTATAGTTTTAGCGGCGTAGTCAATTTCACTATAATCGCCACTGAGGGAAACGAAAAGGATTACAGACAAGATATCAATGCAGACACATAAAACCAATAATTTTATACTAAATAAACTAGTTATGAAACCAATAAATTCTATTTATTTAATGGTCACGAGAAACCTGTTGTTATTAAATATAGTAATGTAGTGGATACGTTGATTAAAAACATCAAATTTATTATTTCCCAAGATGACCTAACGATAGATCGAACAAACGTGCCCTGGTATGTGCAATGAGTAAACCATATATTTAAGAGACGTGTTTTCGACAATTCCAAAGATTGGATAATATATTAAACATTTCCAAAAGATCTGAAAACGCACAGAGACAATAGCTATCATGTGACAATATTATTTATTTTTATGCTTCTCTCTGTCTGTCTGTCTATATGTATGTATCTCTCTCTCTCTCTCTCTCTCTCTCTCTCTCAACACAAATACATACGTACTCTAAACATTTGACCGCGGGACGAAATTAATTTTCAATTATATGTATTAATTAAAAACAGATCGATTTTTATCGAAAATCTAGGTAAGGCCGTGACTCATCTTCATGCCTGAAGTTACGTACTCTTCTATCGGTTATACAGGGAGGGCCTGCCTGTACGACAAAGTGTAGATGGGATATTCGGGGAAAAGTTAGAACTTAGGATGACATATAATAAAGGTGTCGCGTCAGTTGCACCTAGTGATACTTGCACCCAGCGACATTTGCACCACCTTAATGCTGTTAAAGGATGGAACAACACCCATCATAGATCTAATCCTAGAATCAAAGAACTGATTAATTGTTTCAAAACTGTTGCCTGGGCATACAAGAAGATACAATTAAACCTTGTGGGAAGAGGAGAAAATATACGTGTATGAAACTTACCGACAAAATTAATAAAGCTATCAAGAAGTACGAAGAAACCAAACTGGTGACGTAAGGACATGCCTTTGCACTTTCACCTACTTACAAAACTTAGACTAGCTTCAGACTGAAGGCCGCTAAAAATTATGACAATATCTGTAAATAGTACTAAAATAATCATACAAAACAAACAAATAATAGCAATAAATTACAAAAAAATTATATAGCTTACTATGATTTAAAAAAGTAGACAAATATAAAAATGACAACGCTTTTAGCTGATTTTAAACACGCCTAAATGATAGAAAACTGGTGTGCCAAAACGATGAAGAAACTGGTTTTCTATTCCTAAGCCTGGGTAGTGTGATGGGAAAGAAACACTATAATCGTAATGAATACAGGAAATAATGTGAGTCTCCCAAACGCAGGTAAATTTGTGGTAGCTTGTGGGCAACTGTCGCACATTTCACCATGGGAGCAAGTGTTCCTCTACTAAAAGGGAAAAATGATGACCCGTATTGGTAGGATCCCGTGTAGGATTACTTCCCTGAAACAGATCAGCTCTCAGCCGGGACCAGAGGCATTCAACTCGAACTAAACAGACAATTTAAATAATAATAGTGTCTAAAACATGAAGCTAAAAAAGGCACTATTATTTTTATTTTCAGTTTAGTTGTGCGCAAGAAAATAATAAACAGCGAATTATAATCATAAAGAATAATGGGAAAATTGTCGCTGATATTAATATGTGCTGGCGAGAACATGGTAAATATAGAAGTTTCTTGACGATGTTTAATATTTTACAAGACTTTATGTGTAAGATTTTACCCTAGCCCCATCTTTCACAACCCCTTCCTCATCCTTTTGTGAAGCGAGTGGACACCTCACTTCGGTATCGACTGAGAGTAGAACTGCTTCAAGTTTGCTACCCTCTCTAATTTAATGCAAACCAGGGGAATTCTTGTTCTATTCTAACTATACTTATACTTACATTCATAGGCCATTCATATTTATTGAATCATTCATAGCCCATAACAATCAAATTGCCTGATCGCCTTCTGAGACTTTATGGTAGAAACGTTACTAAGACAAATGTAAAACTCTTTGCTAAGCTTTTGAGCAAAGAACAAAACGAAGGTGATGAGTAAGAAACGGAAAAAAAACAAATTACAGATCCTTGTAAAGCATAAGAACGCATTTTTTGTGCATCGGTATAACTCTATTGTTTGAAAATAAATACTTTAAAAATAGTTTAGTCGTCAACTATTCTAATTGTCGAATGTGTTGGAACTTATCACCCACCATAGCGGCGTGGACGTGCGTTCAATCTGCATCAAATCAAGATAACAGGTCCCCTCTCCCTCCGTATCATCTATTGACAACAATCAACAGTGTAATTCCGCCCCCACCCACTGCCGACACGTCGTCAACAGGTGTGTTTAGACACTTAGTTCAATCAATAATCCTGACAAAGGACCCCATCATAGTAAACGCGCTAGAAATCCTAACACTGATTCTGGCGCTACTGCTAGTCGTAACACAATGCTACAATGTACTTTATCAGGGTGTAAAGCTCGTAATACCGACAAATGTCACTAACTCAATAGACATGTACCAATACCCGAGTTTATGTCTGAAAATACACCGCTCAAAACCCTAACTTAACATGTACCATTAAGAGTCTCGCCACTTCAAGATAGATATAGTGCGGACTACGTAACCATACACTTGGCCCTGAAAGATTGCAAGAGATTTATCGTGGACTACCATTTCTTAAAATATGTTGCATATTAAGAATGTTCAATACATTAAACAATTTCTGCATCCAATAAGTCTACACATATTTCAAGATTTATCATCGAAGTTATCTAATATCGACCGTCCCATGCAAGTCAGTGTTTTGACAGTCCTTATACAGTACTTGTAGGAAAGTATTTATACTGACCCTCTACCACCCGTCTCTCCTACTGCGATCTCTCAAGGACAAGTGCACGGTCACGTGGTCGGCTCTATACACTCATGGATTTCTACTTTTCGGACTCCCACGGTTGTATTTTCAAGCTACGCATCTCGGACTCCTCTAGAATACCGGAGTGCTTTCTCTAGTGTCGTTTAAATTTTTGGTCGAATTTGGTTTAACGACTTAAAAAATACCGTTTACAATGCTCAAGAACAACGCATGCAGATGCGAACACACGATGCTGCTCGGACAGGCTACAACTCATATGACCACTGCTTATTTTTTGCCATTGTGTTACGCCGGTTATCAAGATAAGCATACGTATCTAAGAACAAGTGATGAAGTGAAGAATTAAGCAGTGTCTCTTTGTAAACTGAGGTTAGGATTGTAAGCAAATTAATGCAAATTAAACCAATATTCATGGTTTGTGAAGAATTAAGCAGTGTCTCTTTGTAAACTGAGG
>JBAIZL010000006.1:140088142-140335642 GCA_036971475.1 Prosapia bicincta
TACTTTTTACGCCCGTTACAGAGGCGTCTACCTGGAATAAGGGAAGTACATTATGATCCTCTGATACTCCTAGCACAGTCACTTACCTAAACTAGGCTTAGTACTCGCTACTAGATAGTGAGTATTCAAACCTTACAAGATGGATAAATGGATTACTTTTTACGCCCGTTACAGAGGCGTCTACCTGGAATAAGGGAAGTACATTATGATCCTCTGATACTCCTAGCACAGTCACTTACCTAAACTAGGCTTAGTACTCGCTACTAGATAGTGAGTATTCAAACCTTACAAGATGGATAAATGGATTACTTTTTACGCCCGTTACAGAGGCGTCTACCTGGAATAAGGGAAGTACATTATGATCCTCTGATACTCCTAGCACAGTCACTTACCTAAACTAGGCTTAGTACTCGCTACTAGATAGTGAGTATTCAAACCTTACAAGATGGATAAATGGATTACTTTTTACGCCCGTTACAGAGGCGTCTACCTGGAATAAGGGAAGTACATTATGATCCTCTGATACTCCTAGCACAGTCACTTACCTAAACTAGGCTTAGTACTCGCTACTAGATAGTGAGTATTCAAACCTTACAAGATGGATAAATGGATTACTTTTTACGCCCGTTACAGAGGCGTCTACCTGGAATAAGGGAAGTACATTATGATCCTCTGATACTCCTAGCACAGTCACTTACCTAAACTAGGCTTAGTACTCGCTACTAGATAGTGAGTATTCAAACCTTACAAGATGGATAAATGGATTACTTTTTACGCCCGTTACAGAGGCGTCTACCTGGAATAAGGGAAGTACATTATGATCCTCTGATACTCCTAGCACAGTCACTTACTTAAACTAGGCTTAGTACTCGCTACTACATAGTGAGTATTCAAACCCTACAAGATGTATACATGGATTACCATTAATACCCGTCACAGAGGCGTCTACCTGGAATAAGGGAAGTACATTATGATCCTCTGATACTGCTAGCACAGTCACTTACCTAAACTAGGCTTAGTACTCGCTACTACATAGTGAGTATTCAAACCCTACAAGATGTATACATGGATTACCATTAATACCCGTCACAGAGGCGTCTACCTGGAATAAGGGAAGTACATTATGATCCTCTGATACTGCTAGCACAGTCACTTACCTAAACTAGGCTTAGTACTCGCTACTAGATAGTGAGTATTCAAACCCTACAAGATGTATACATGGATTACCATTAATACCCGTTACAGAGGCGTCTACCTGGAATAAGGGAAGTACATTATGATCCTCTGATACTGCTAGCACAGTCACTTACCTAAACTAGGCTTAGTACTCGCTACTAGATAGTGAGTATTCAAACCCTACAAGATGTATACATGGATTACCATTAATACCCGTCACAGAGGCGTCTACCTGGAATAAGGGAAGTACATTATGATCCTCTGATACTGCTAGCACAGTCACTTACCTAAACTAGGCTTAGTACTCGCTACTAGATAGTGAGTATTCAAACCCTACAAGATGGCTAAATGGATTACCATTAATACCCGTCACAGAGGCGTCTACCTGGAATAAGGGAAGTACATTATGATCCTCTGATACTGCTAGCACAGTCACTTACCTAAACTAGGCTTAGTACTCGCTACTACATAGTGAGTATTCAAACCCTACAAGATGTATACATGGATTACCATTAATACCCGTCTCAGAGGCGTCTACCTGGAATAAGGGAAGTACATTATGATCCTCTGATACTGCTAGCACAGTCACTTACCTGAACTAGGCTTAGTACTCGCTACTAGATAGTGAGTATTCAAACCCTACAAGATGTATACATGGATTACCATTAATACCCTTCACAAATGCGTCTACCTGGAATAAGGGAAGTACATTATGATCCTCTGATACTGCTAGCACAGTCACTTACCTAAACTAGGCTTAGTACTCGCTACTAGATAGTGAGTATTCAAACCCTACAAGATGGATAAATGGATTACCATTAATACCCGTCACAGAGGCGTCTACCTGGAATAAGGGAAGTACATTATGATCCTCTGATACTGCTAGCACAGTCACTTACCTAAACTAGGCTTAGTACTCGCTACTACATAGTGAGTATTCAAACCCTACAAGATGTATACATGGATTACCATTAATACCCGTCACAGAGGCGTCTACCTGGAATAAGGGAAGTACATTATGATCCTCTGATACTGCTAGCACAGTCACTTACCTGAACTAGGCTTAGTACTCGCTACTAGATAGTGAGTATTCAAACCCTACAAGATGTATACATGGATTACCATTAATACCCGTCACAAATGCGTCTACCTGGAATAAGGGAAGTACATTATGATCCTCTGATACTGCTAGCACAGTCACTTACCTAAACTAGGCTTAGTACTCGCTACTAGATAGTGAGTATTCAAACCCTACAAGATGGATAAATGGATTACCATTAATACCCGTCACAGAGGCGTCTACCTGGAATAAGGGAAGTACATTATGATCCTCTGATACTGCTAGCACAGTCATTTACCTAAACTAGGCTTAGTACTCGCTACTAGATAGTGAGTATTCAAACCCTACAAGATGTATACATGGATTACCATTAATACCCGTCACAGAGGCGTCTACCTGGAATAAGGGAAGTACATTATGATCCTCTGATACTGCTAGCACAGTCACTTACCTAAACTAGGCTTAGTACTCGCTACTACATAGTGAGTATTCAAACCCTACAAGATGTATACATGGATTACCATTAATACCCGTCACAGAGGCGTCTACCTGGAATAAGGGAAGTACATTATGATCTTCTGTTACTGCTAGCACAGTCACTTACCTAAACTAGGCTTAGTACTCGCTACTAGATAGTGAGTATTCAAACCTTACAAGATGGATAAATGGATTACCATTAATACCCGTTACAGAGGCGTCTACCTGGAATAAGGGAAGTACATTATGATCCTCTGATACTGCTAGCACAGTCACTTACCTAAACTAGGCTTAGTACTCGCTACTAGATAGTGAGTATTCAAACCCTACAAGATGTATACATGGATTACCATTAATACCCGTCACAGAGGCGTCTACCTGGAATAAGGGAAGTACATTATGATCCTCTGATACTGCTAGCACAGTCACTTACCTGAACTAGGCTTAGTACTCGCTACTAGATAGTGAGTATTCAAACCCTACAAGATGTATACATGGATTACCATTAATACCCGTCACAAATGCGTCTACCTGGAATAAGGGAAGTACATTATGATCCTCTGATACTGCTAGCACAGTCACTTACCTAAACTAGGCTTAGTACTCGCTACTAGATAGTGAGTATTCAAACCCTACAAGATGGATAAATGGATTACCATTAATACCCGTCACAGAGGCGTCTACCTGGAATAAGGGAAGTACATTATGATCCTCTGATACTGCTAGCACAGTCACTTACCTAAACTAGGCTTAGTACTCGCTACTAGATAGTGAGTATTCAAACCCTACAAGATGTATACATGGATTACCATTAATACCCTTCACAAATGCGTCTACCTGGAATAAGGGAAGTACATTATGATCCTCTGATACTGCTAGCACAGTCACTTACCTAAACTAGGCTTAGTACTCGCTACTAGATAGTGAGTATTCAAACCCTACAAGATGTATAAATGGATTACCATTAATACCCATTACAGAGGCGTCTACCTGGAATAAGGGAAGTACATTGTGATCCTCTGATACTGCTAGCACAGTCACTTACCTAAACCAGGCTTAGTACTCGCTACTAGATAGTGAGTATTCAAACCCTACAAGATGGCTAAATGGATTACCATTAATACCCGTCACAGAGGCGTCTACCTGGAATAAGGGAAGTACATTATGATCCTCTGATACTGCTAGCACAGTCACTTACCTAAACCAGGCTTAGTACTCGCTACTAGATAGTGAGTATTCAAACCCTACAAGATGTATAAATGGATTACCATTAATACCCATTACAGAGGCGTCTACCTGGAATAAGGGAAGTACATTATGATCTTCTTGTATTAAGAACAAGGGGAAGTTTTCGCGTTGCCGGTTTTACCAGAAGTCGGGGTGAAGATGTTTAACAGCTACGCCTTACGTTTGTAAGATACTTCATCAACATTATTATCATTTAAAACAAACCGAGCATAGAAACCTACAAGCGACCACACTTTTAACGTCGGATAAACAGACAACGTATATGAAAAAAAAACACAAACACAAATGTTGACCAAAGTGTGCGAGATAATGCCCTTCTAATACCTAATGACCAAACTTGCCGCTATGCTCCTAAACTTCTTGAAAAACTTTCAAACTCCGGCAATTTATGTTGTAGTCGCTTTATTGGACATCTGCAGCAAATTAATAACAACCCCGCACCCCTATTTCCTCCATATAACCCTCAGCAACACGTAATTTTCCTTAAGCGAACCCCATTATTTTGGATAAGCCTTCACGCATCGAGTCAAAACATATCTACTACATCTGCACAGTCTGACTGAGAAGGTAACCCCGCTTCGAGGACATAATGCAGCAAACCTAATACGAAATTTAATCATTTTAAACTATGGCAACCTAAATATAAAATATTCTAATCGAATTAAATTAAAGAAATGCACATGCTCCCATTCATTGTTATGGTCGCATAAAATCGCTATCTGATTACAGGAAGAAATAGGATCAATCTAAATAGATTGTAAACACTGAAAAACAAGATTGTACACTTTGGAGTTCAAGAAACATACTGCTTGAAACCAACAAGAGTTAGAACAGGGCTGCTCAAACTTTGCTGAATGGTTTGCCAATAGTTTATAGAAACGCAGTTAGAATGCCACATACAAATAGGTTACGCATTAATAATATTAGTTTTTATTGCTTTTGTTAATCATTTTTCTCGCGATGAACTAAACAAGATTTTCATCACCGATTACCCTAACCACCACGAATTTCTCGAGCTTTTAAATAAAATATTTGGTTCTGCGACTCGGGGGAGTCCCGACAGAGGACAAAATAGAGCTAATAGCTTCGCAAAAGTTTCAAGGAAAATCGCCAAAGATATGATTTTATACATTTTTCATTCAGTTTTTACATATTTATTTGAGAAATGTATTTAATAAAGATTATTATTTATTGTAGTTTATAATAAAAAAAGTGGGTAACAAAAACCACTCATTAGATGTTTACTGAATACACATTTTTTAACAAAAATTCAAATAACTTCTTTAAAAAGTATAAGAAGGGCCTGAAATGTTTTCCTTTCAAAAATTGGATTAAAAATACATAACTTATTATTATCAATATATTGAATTATTTGTATTGAGAGTTGTCAAAATTTAAATTAAATTAATATATTTTTTAACTGATCAAAACTATTTAATAATAATCTACGTGTAAAACGGCTGCTCTACAACATAACCTATAACACAAAATCTCCTGTTACATGAAATCATATGTTTTAAGGTAGGCCTATATGCTGTAACGTGTATACGCTATGACGTATATGCGTTTCGGAAATAGCGTGAAGCGAAAGCAATTATTTAATCTCATGTTTTGTTCACTGCGCGTAAAGAAGTTATCACTTCAAAAATATTATTGCCGTTTTAAACTTGAAAACAAAATATAGTGATTGCCTCTTGTTATAGATGTGGTACCTGAGTGAACAGCATTTCTAATACTACTAGATGCTAATAAATACATAAAAACCTTCTAACCTTAAACCTTCCTTATTTTACCCTTATGTACATTTCAGTTACCAAGTAACCATCCTCAGAGGGATAGCATACAAAGACTGTATGGAGCAACTGTAAGTGTAACTGTATGTAAGACTATTTGAGTCTTTGTATGTTATCCCTCTGAGGATGGTTACTTGGTAACCGAAATGGACATAAGGGTAAAATAAAGAGAGTTTGTGGTTAAGAGGTTTTTATGTAATTCAACCACAGTATACTCCTAATAAATAGTCATACTAGATACTCCAAATGTGTGATATGTTACCTTAGTGACATTCAACAGCGAATACTTAGAAGTTGGTCGGTGCAGTAAGTATATATGGCCAACAAGCCGTAGTTCGCCTAGCGCTGCTTTAGACTATAGTTGGATTTAAAACAGAATAGGATTATACGTAGGCGAAATCAAGCAGAGAGAGTGGGGATTACGGGCTCCTGAGCTAATAGGAGGCTCACATCTTGCTGCATGGGTGAGCCTTGTTGCCAAGTCGTAGTTAAACTTCCGTTCCTCGCTCAGTCTTAATGTAGCTGTGGTACAGTGAGTTACTAGTGGCGTAGTTTGCTTCGTTCTGCAGTTTCAGCTTTGCTTCCCTTCAACAGTCTTTTTCAAAACTCAGAATGTTTTTTAATTCCTTCTATCACCTCACACTCTCCTTTTATATATATCTATATATATCTTTTACAAATTTTCAATCGTTAATAAAATACGTTTTTATTCTTCCAATCAAGTTCGAATACATTTTTTAAACCTATAGTTGATGACAATTAATTTTAATATTTTTTTTCAAATATTTTTAGGACAATAAGAAATAACAATGTACTTAGTATGTTGTATAACTTCTTATCGCACATAGGCTATATGCTCATTGATGTGGATAACATTGTATCATGAAAAAAGCAAATACTATTATTGACTCAGTAGTTATTTTTTTTCATGTAATATTCCTATCACAAAATTATAGAGCATGGTAGATTATTACAAACAAATGGTACCAGGTAGCTGACACACACTCTCTCACATTAATACAAAAGATAAAATGTTCTATTTTTAATAATAATAGAGAACCTTCAAATTATCTAGTTAAGTACATTTTAATTTGTATGTAAAAATGTAATTATTTACATTAGTTAAAATCATTTTTATAAAGAAATACTTAAAAATATATGCCTACAGGAACAAAAGCCGCAATCTACGTACGAGTATAGGCCTGCAGTACTCGGCGAAAATGTGACGCGAAAAACTTTTCACTTTACCACTTTACTAGCAGCAAACCAAAGGTCCTACCAACATGAAATGAAAAGAATAATAAAATGTAACTAATTAACTCAAACTTCGCTTACAAAGAGTTTTTAACCAACAAATACGAAAAATTGTCGCTTTTTAACTTTGTTATGTTTGTTAAAGTACAACTCTTATTAAATCTAATTTTTTAACGTTCTTTCAAACAAAATACAGTAAACTCCCGATTATCCGTGGGCGGATTAGCCGGTTTGCGGATTATCCGGGGTCTGCCATTGTTTTACATAACATCCAATTTTTATTCCAATCAGATTCATGTGTTTAAATTTCCAAACAGTGAATTACGACGTAAATACATATAAGGCTTAACAGAAGTTAAGATGAAGGGAATAGATGTGTAAATATGTACGTACTAATTTTTACATTGAAAGGGAAGCATCCTGATGTGGGTCAGCGAAATAAAAGGGGCGAGCAGACTACTGTATATAAGAGACAATGACAAAAGACGCCCGAAAACCTAACGTGTATTATAAGATTGTAAACAAATGTCAGCTAATCTCGGCTATAAATAGTCTAAGACGTGACATATGCATTATCCATGTCTGTCATATACATTATCGATCTTAATGGCTTTGTGACACAAGTACACACTGTGCGACAAAATGGTTCTCAAGAAACTTAGATGGCACATTATAGCTAAATCAATGCTCACAAAAAAAACAGACGAAAGTGACAGATTTTTTTCTTAAAAAGTGAAAGTATTATGTGTGAAGGAAATTACATATGTACATACATAATTACTTTTGATATATACTTATGTACGTATTGTAAATAGTTAGACATATAAATGTACATGTTATAATCCGTCATCGAACGAATACATCGACATTTTAAATTATTTTCTGTATTTATTTTGTCCTCTGAAGATTATTTGTGAATTGCATTAACCGGGGTCATTATTTGTGTAACTTATGGTATAATAATCGATCGTTTTGCGTATTCTTTGTTCATAGCGGATTATCCGGGGAATTCGTTATCTGGCTTTGCCGGGCCACCCTATTCCACGGATAATCGGGAGTTTACTGTATTACCTTTATGGTTTAATATTCTGAATAAGGGAATCATGCTGCTTATACATGCCACGTTTCAAAATTTAATTCCCACTCTAAGTGCTTTAAACCTTGATTTAAGTGAAAGTTTTTATAAAGCTTTGTACGATGTACGGCGCGGAATTGGAGAAATTACGATCTGACAACACCGCATCCCTAACCTACCACAAACCCATTCCTAACCTACTTTAAATCAAAGTATAATAAAAACCTCTACAAATTTTGACAGTTTGAACTGCATGAAAAGCATACCTAAGAACTAATGCATTTTAAATACTTAACAAATCCAGCTGAAAAAACGTTTTAGATTTCAGGATAATAACCACTCTTAATATTCACACCTACTTATAGGATTCACACTGTCAAAAGGTTATAACTACTCAGAAATGTTTATATTTTAGACTTTAAAACAATACTCACAAATGGGTATATCTTTTCATTGCGCCTTCAGGAAAATGAAAACTAAACAGAAACTTTTTCATATTTGGGATTAAAACGTAACGGTAGCACAAAAACTGCATATAGCGAAAGATGCGTACAGCGAAATATGCGTACATGCGTTAACTATAGCAATCAACGAGGGTGAGTCATAAACTTCACAAGCGAAAAAAGCGTACAAAACCAGACTCCAGTTGTCAAACCAGTTCCCCTAAACTATTTGCTAATAACTTTCAAGGTTTTGGATTTTCTCAGTCGAAACGGGCCAAAAAAAAGTTTCCACTTTGTCAGTGGTCACTTTGCCTTTAACTGTCGAGGTTATAAGTTCGATCTAATCGAAAGAGACTTATCAAAAGAGCCTGAAGCTTCGACTCCTTTGTAAATGGCACTGGACTTACACTTAGAAGGAAATTTTAAAAACTCTGTAAAATGAAAAAAATTAAAATTATAAAAGAAAAAAATACCAAGGCTACAAGATGATTTTAAATACACCAATATGATAGCTCAACATATCTATATCATTTTGCCAGTCCAAAGCCTGGAAACGTGTGATGGCAATCATGTATAGGCTAATAGATACAGTTTTAAAGGATCTCCAGTCCCGAGAAACTCAGCGACATCTATGTTTATCTCAGAGGTAAACTCATTTATGTAGCTCAATGATTTTAAAAGACCCGTGTTCGCCCAAAACGTTGTACGCATTTTTCGCTTGTCACAATGTACTGACGTCATAGCTTACCCTCGTCATCTGTAAAAAACGTGATCCTGTACGCAACTTTCGCGATATTCCTGGTGTACGCATCTTTCGTGTATTCAACGTTAACACGACGCGCACAAATCAGTATACACTGTATTTCTAACTACAAGCAAGCATAAACAAGAAGGAAACGTTTTCGATTTGAGGCTATTATAACAAGAGATACACGTAGATACACGACTACATATTTCAAATTACAAGAGAACGAAAACTACAAACAAAAATCTTCATATTTGAGACTAAAATGAAACGGGAACAATCTGTATCACCGTATTTTAAATTAAACAGAAAATTTTCCGATTTCAGACCAAATTTTTTTTGAAAAATAAAAACATTGCATTTTTAAATTACAGGAATACAAAAACTATAAAGAAACTTGTTTATATTTGTGGTTAACATATAAAAACGCGTACAAATCTGTATACAATGTAAAACAAGATTTTTCGTTTCAAACTATAGACAGACAAAAACTATTTGTTCGGGTGGATGTTACTACACTGGGAAAATATTTCTAAGTATTGCATCAAATCTGTGAATTTATTCAAGTACAATTGGATGATTACGTCTAACACTAAACCATCATCTTCTTTTAAGCTTTAAATAACTGAATTCATGAATTTAACCAATTACTTATCGTTTCTAAAGAGCACCTATAGCCACTGCCCAGTACGTATGAAATCGTTCAGCACTATAAATTACTAAATAACGTTCAATCAATATTATTTCTAAGATTCAAGCGTACAAATAACTACTTAATTTATATCTTTTTTAAAACAAAACAATTTAGCCTAATTCTGCATCTATTACATTCAAACAATACGTTAACACAAGAAAAATAAATTTCATTTTTATTTTACTAAATTAATTTAGTCTTTATTAAATCTTTATTAAATAATATATTTGTTAGTTTATAAATTATTCAAATTTTAATTTCAATACCACTTTAACTTAACAATGTACAGTAAATAACACACGCATTTAAACAACCGTCAATCAAACTGACGAGAAGATATTTAAAAATTGTCGTAAGAAATCGCGCAATGACTTTATTCAAGGATCACCTGTACGCCATAGTGTGATTTCTATTAATAATTCTTAGATTTAATTAAAGTGACTGGATGCAGGGTCAGAAAAGTAGTAGCATTTTCTAAATAATTTCAGCATTCAATTTTTTGAAATTCTTTATATACATGCTCGCAGCCTATAACAAGATAGACGTACAGTACTATACCAGTAAGCATCACTAGAATTTACTCATATATATATATATATATATATATATATATATATATATATATATATATATATATAACACTTAATAACGGAATATACAAATCGAATTCCAAGTCTGTAATAAAATATACATAGGCCAAACAAAAAAGAAATTAAAAGACATATATCAAGAACACCTCAATTCATACATCAAACTTGAAACTTATAACTCAAACTTAGTACTCCATCAAGAACAAACACACATTCCCCACATTAGAAAACGTACACGTAACAAAAAAAAAGTACAAAAAAGCCTCAAAATGACAATCTGGGAACAACTAAAAATTTATAAACATAAAAATAATATCATAAACGAACAAATACAAATAAAATTTAAAAAACGATAAATTATTCAATCTAATAGACAAAATTAACCCCAAGACAAACTTAAAAAACTCCCACAGTGCGGTCAATCCGAAAATAGAACAATAACATTGTGACAAAGGAAACTCCACACAACTTGCAGTCTACTACAACCCCTGGTCAGTGATGCTTGATGATGGAGATACTACCAATCTTTGAAAGTTACCTCGCATAAATACCAAGTAAGATTCTTGTCTAAGTACATATAGTGAAAGTGGGGTGTGTGTGCGTGCGCGTGCGTGCGTGCGTGCGTGCGCGTGCGTGCGTGCGTGCGTGCGCGTGCGTGCGTGCGTAGGGTGCGTGGGTGCGTGCGTGCGTGCGTGCGTGTGTGTGTGTGTGTGTGTGTGTGTGTGTGTGTGTGTGTGTGTGTGTGTGTGTGTGTGTGTGTGTGTGTGTGTGTGTGTAGAGAGAGAGAGAGAGAGAGAGAGAGAGAGAGAGAGAGAGAGAGAGAACAAAAACTACACACGAAATGTTTTTCATACGGGAAACCTTAAAACAAAACAACGCGGACATGTTACTTAATTATTAAAATAAAAATCACTGAGTTTGTTTAGCACAGATTTTTATTGTAGGTTACTATATTCCAGATATAACGGTGTGCCATAACATAGGCACACTATTCTTGGATAGCATTACGACCACGCCCGTGTAAGGGAATTGTTTTTACATAAAAACAATACTCTCTCCATCTGGAGTCGTAAATTCTTGAATTCTTGGGAACTGCAACTAATTCGGCTCCAGCGTGACTTAAACGCTGCTGTGATGTATGTTACTGTGATATTAAAAACAACTGTGGAATTCCAAATACAAATAGAGGCACGGTTACTTTTTATTGCCGCCTTTCCATATACAATAATCTATAGCAACCTGATGTTGTAAATGTGGTTAGCGTTGTACTCCAGAACCGGTCACATAATCCTAAAAGGGTTTTACCAATGTTTACAGCAGTACGTACTTTATTGCATAAAATTACATATAATATGCATAAATATTTGCAAATAGAAACATACGTTCAGATACACAAAAATAAAATGACTAAGTATAAAGAAACGCATTAAGCAATTAACAAATATATATATGGCAAACGAAAGCCAAATACCAACGATCAGATATACGAGCATGTTAGCCTTATGTATAAAAATAAAATGTATATTAAACAATTAAAAAATAGGATATATGGCAAACAAAAGCGGAATACAGATCTTCATATATACATGAAAAAACTAACGTTATGGATAACAACGAATTATGTATATTAAACAATTAAAAAATAGGAAAAATGGCAAACAACAGCGGAATACAGATCTTCAAATATACATGAATAAACTAACGTTATGGATAGCAACGAATTATGTATATTAAACAATTAAAAAATAGGAAAAGTGGCAAACAACAGCGGAATACAGATCTTCAAATATACATGAATAAACTAACGTTATGGATAGCAACGAATTATGTATATTAAACAATTAAAAAATAGGAAAAATGGCAAACAACAGCGAAATACAGATCTTCAAATATACATGAATAAACTAACGTTATGGATAGCAACGAATTATGTATATTAAACAATTAAAAAATAGGAAAAATGGCAAACAACAGCGGAATACAGATCTTCAAATATACATGAATAAACTAACGTTATGGATAGCAACGAATTATGTATATTAAACAATTAAAAAATAGGAAAAATGGCAAACAACAGCGGAATACAGATGTTCAAATATACATGAATAAACTAACGTTATGGATAGCAACGAATTATGTATATTAAACAATAAAAAATAGGAAAAATGGCAAACAACAGCGGAATACAGATCTTCAAATATACATGAATAAACTAACGTTATGGATAGCAACGAATTATGTATATTAAACAATTAAAAAATAGGAAAAATGGCAAACAACAGCGAAATACAGATCTTCAAATATACATGAATAAACTAACGTTATGGATAGCAACGAATTATGTATATTAAACAATAAAAAATAGGAAAAATGGCAAACAACAGCGGAATACAGATCTTCAAATATACATGAATAAACTAACGTTATGGATAGCAACGAATTATGTATATTAAACAATTAAAAAATAGGAAAAATGGCAAACAACAGCGGAATGCAGATGTTCAAATATACATGAATAAACTAACGTTATGGATAGCAACGAATTATGTATATTAAACAATTAAAAAATAGGAAAAATGGCAAACAACAGCGGAATACAGATGTTCAAATATACATGAATAAACTAACGTTATGGATAGCAACGAATTATGTATATTAAACAATTAAAAAATAGGAAAAATGGCAAACAACAGAGGAATACAGATCTTCAAATATACATGAATAAACTAACGTTATGGATAGCAACGAATTATGTATATTAAACAATTAAAAAATAGGAAAAATGGCAAACAACAGCGGAATACAGATGTTCAAATATACATGAATAAACTAACGTTATGGATAGCAACGAATTATGTATATTAAACAATTAAAAAATAGGAAAAATGGCAAACAACAGCGGAATACAGATGTTCAAATATACATGAATAAACTAACGTTATGGATAGAAACGAATTATGTATATTAAACAATTAAAAAATAGGAAAAATGGCAAACAACAGAGGAATACAGATCTTCAAATATACATGAATAAACTAACGTTATGGATAGCAACGAATTATGTATATTAAACAATTAAAAAATAGGAAAAATGGCAAACAACAGCGGAATACAGATGTTCAAATATACATGAATAAACTAACGTTATGGATAGCAACGAATTATGTATATTAAACAATTAAAAAATAGGAAAAATGGCAAACAACAGCGGAATACAGATGTTCAAATATACATGAATAAACTAACGTTATGGATAGCAACGAATTATGTATATTAAACAATTAAAAAATAGGAAAAATGGCAAACAACAGCGGAATACAGATGTTCACATATACATGAATAAACTAACGTTATGGATAGCAACGAATTATGTATATTAAACAATTAAAAAATAGGAAAAATGGCAAACAACAGAGGAATACAGATCTTCAAATATACATGAATAAACTAACGTTATGGATAGCAACGAATTATGTATATTAAACAATTAAAAAATAGGAAAAATGGCAAACAACAGCGGAATACAGATGTTCAAATATACATGAATAAACTAACGTTATGGATAGCAACGAATTATGTATATTAAACAATTAAAAAATAGGAAAAATGGCAAACAACAGAGGAATACAGATCTTCAAATATACATGAATAAACTAACGTTATGGATAGCAACGAATTATGTATATTAAACAATAAAAAATAGGAAAAATGGCAAACAATAGCGGAATACAGATGTTCAAATATACATGAATAAACTAACGTTATGGATAGCAACGAATAATGTATAATAAACAATAAAAAATAGGAAAAATGGCAAACAACAGCGGAATACAGTTGATCGAATATACATGAATAAACTAACGTTATGGATAACCACGAATTATGTATGTTAAACAATTAAAGAATAGGATATATGGCAAACAACAGCGAAATACAGATCTTCAAATATACATGAATAAACTAACGTTATGGATAACAACGAATTATGTATATTAAACAAAAAAAATAGGAAAAATGGCAAACAACAGCGGAATACAGTTGATCGAATATACATGAATAAACTAACGTTATGGATAGCAACGAATTATGTATATTATTCAATTAAAAAATAGGATATATGGCAAACAACAGCGGAATACAGATGTTCAAATATACATGAATAAACTAACGTTATGGATAACAACGAATTATATATATTAAACAATTAAAGAATAGGATATATGGCAAACAACAACTGAATACAGATGTTCAAATGTACATGAATAAACTATCGTTATGGATAGCAACAAGTTATGTATATTAAACAATTAACAAATATACAGTTAATGTTATTCATTCATCTAATTTGTCGTTTCAAACAGTTTTTCTACATAATTAATAAACTTCAATATGTTAGCCCTTAGTCGCTCGCCAAACGATACTCAACTTCTCTCCAAACATTCGTTCATATTTCTTCGGTTATGGTTGTCATACCTTCATTAATCCTTTTTATAAATGGTTCAGGTCACGAATAAACAAGGCTTTTGATGTACAACCACAAGAAGAAATCACAAGGTGTCAGGTCTAGACTCCCTGGAGGCCACAACATTGATCCTTGCCGGCTTATCCATCGATCTTCAAATTGATCTCAGCGTTCAAAACTTCCGTGACCAACGCACTGAAGTGTGTGTGTGTTTTTCCATTTTGTTGGAAACTTTTGGGTTGAAGGTTTCCAGAGATACCAACATAACATCTAGAAATTTCCATTCAATCTTCCTACGAATTACTGAAACGCACATGTTCTTTCATAAACACTCTGTATAGGTGTGTGTGTATATATATATATATATATATATATATATATATATCGAAAACGACACTCAAATACAATGATCAGAAATACAATAAAAAACCAAGTTTTGGTAAGTAGTCTCAATATGAAACAGTAACAAATATATATGATAGCAACCCGCCAAATATAGACGCCCAGATAAGAGAATAGACTAACGTTATTTATACGAGACCAATAAAATTTTTAAAAACTGCAAAACAAGAAAATTTCTTCGACCTTCGCCAGCGAATAGTAAATATTAATCACGTTATTAAGGCCTCCAAAACTAAAAATATAATTTTAGAACTTATGTAAAACATTCGCCAGAGAATAGTGAATATTAATCGCGTTATTAACACCTCCATAACTAAAAATATAATTTTAGAACTTATGTAAAACCTTCGACAGAGGTTAGTGGATATTAATCGCGTTATTAACGATTCCATAACTAAAAATATAATTTTAGAACTTATGTAAAACCTTCGCCAGAGGTTAGTGGATACTAATCGCGTTAATAACGCCTCCATAACTAAAAATATAATTTTAGAACTTATGTAAAACCTTCCCCAGAGAATAGTGAATATTAATCGCGTTATTAACGCCTCCATAACTAAAAATATAATTTTAGAACTTATGTAAAACCTTCGCCAGAGGTTAGTGGATACTAATCGCGTTAATAACGCCTCCATAACTAAAAATATAATTTTAGAACTTATATAAAACCTTCCCCAGAGGTTAGTGGATATTAATCACGTTATTAAGGCCTCCAAAACTAAAAATATAATTTTAGAACTTATGTAAAACATTCGCCAGAGAATAGTGAATATTAATCGCGTTATTAACGCCTCCATAACTAAAAATATAATTTTAGAACTTATGTAAAACCTTCGCCAGAGGTTAGTGGATACTAATCGCGTTAATAACGCCTCCATAACTAAAAATATAATTTTAGAACTTATATAAAACCTTCCCCAGAGGTTAGTGGATATTAATGGCGTTAATAACGCCTCCATAACTAAAAATATAATTTTAGAACTTATGTGAAACCTTCGGCAGAGGTTAGTGGATATTAATCGCGTTATTAACGCCTCCATAACTAAAAATATAATTTTAGAACTTATGTGAAACCTTCGGCAGAGGTTAGTGGATATTAATCGCGTTATTAACGCCTCCATAACTAAAAATATAATTTTAGAACTTATGTAAAACCTTCGCCAGAGGTTAGTGGATATTAATCGCGTTATTAACGCCTCCATAACTAAAAATATAATTTTAGAACTTATGTAAAACCTTCGCCAGAGGTTAGTGGATACTAATCGCGTTATTAACGCCTCCATAACTAAAAATATAATTTTAGAACTTATGTAAAACCTTCGCCAGAGGTTAGTGGATATTAATCGCGTTATTAACGCCTCCATAACTAAAAATATAATTTTAGAACTTATGTAAAACCTTCGCCCGAGGTTAGTGGATATTAATCGCGTTATTAACGCCTCCATAACTAAAAATATAATTTTAGAACTTATGTAAAACCTTCGCCAGAGGTTAGTGGATATTAATCGCGTTATTAACGCCTCCATAACTAAAAATATAATTTTAGAACTTATGTAAAACCTTCGCCAGAGGTTAGTGGATATTAATCGCATTATTAACGCCTCCATAACTAAAAATATAATTTTAGAACTTATGTAAAACCTTCGGCAGAGGTTAGTGGATATTAATCGCGTTATTAACGCATCCATAACTAAAAATATAATTTTAGAACTTATGTAAAACCTTCGGCAGACGTTAGTGGATATTAATCGCGTTATTAACGCCTCCATAACTAAAAATATAATTTTAGAACTTATGTAAAACCTTCGGCAGAGGTTAGTGGATATTAATCGCATTATTAACGCCTCCATAACTAAAAATATAATTTTAGAACTTATGTAAAACCTTCGCCAGAGGTTTTGGATATTAATCGCATTATTAACGCCTCCGTAACTAAAAATATAATTTTAGAACTTATGTAAAACCTTCACCAGAGGTTAGTGGATATTAATCGCGTTATTAACGCCTCCATAACTAAAAATATAATTTTAGAACTTATGTAAAACCTTCGCCAGAGGTTAGTGGATATTAATCGCGTTATTAACGCCTCCATAACTAAAAATATAATTTTAGAACTTATGTAAAACCTTCGCCAGAGGTTAGTGGATATTATTCGCATTATTAACGCCTCCATAACTAAAAATATAATTTTAGAACTTATGTAAAACCTTCGGCAGAGGTTAGTGGATATTAATCGCGTTATTAACGCCTCCATAACTAAAAATATAATTTTAGAACTTATGTAAAACCTTCGGCAGAGGTTAGTGGATATTAATCGCATTATTAACGCCTCCATAATTAACATATAATTTTAGAACTTATGTAAAACCTTCGCCCGAGGTTTTGGATATTAATCGCATTATTAACGCCTCCATAACTAAAAATATAATTTTAGAACTTATGTAAAACCTTCGGCAGAGGTTAGTGGATATTAATCGCGTTATTAACGCCTCCATAACTAAAAATATAATTTTAGAACTTATGTAAAACCTTCGGCAGAGGTTAGTGGATATTAATCGCATTATTAACGCCTCCATAATTAACATATAATTTTAGAACTTATGTAAAACCTTCGCCCGAGGTTTTGGATATTAATCGCATTATTAACGCCTCCATAACTAAAAATATAATTTTAGAACTTATGTAAAACCTTCGGCAGAGGTTAGTGGATATTAATCGCGTTATTAACGCATCCATAACTAAAAATATAATTTTAGAACTTATGTAAAACCTTCGCCCGAGGTTTTGGATATTAATCGCATTATTAACGCCTCCATAACTAAAAATATAATTTTAGAACTTATGTAAAACCTTTGTCAGAGGTTAGTGGATATTAATCGCATTATTAACGCCTCCATAATTAACATATAATTTTAGAACTTATGTAAAACCATCGCCCGAGGTTTTGGATATTAATCGCATTATTAACGCCTCCATAACTAAAAATATAATTTTAGAACTTATGTAAAACCTGGATATTAATCGCGTTATTAACGCCTCCATAACTAAAAATATAATTTTAGAACTTATGTAAAACCTTTGTCAGAGGTTAGTGGATATTAATCGCGTTATGAACGCCTCCATAACTAAAAATATAATTTTAGAACTTATGTAAAACCTTTGTCAGAGGTTAGTGGATATTAATGGCGTTATTAAAGCCTCCATAACTAAAAATATAATTTTAGAACTTATGTAAAACCTTTGTCAGAGGTTAGTGGATATTAATCGCGTTATGAACGCCTCCATAAAAAAAAACATAATTTTAGAACTTATGTAAAACCTTTGTCAGAGGTTAGTGGATATTAATCGCGTTATGAACGCCTCCATAACTAAAAATATAATTTTAGAACTTATGTAAAACCTTTGTCAGAGGTTAGTGGATATTAATCGTGTTATTAACGCCTCCATAACTAAAAATATAATTTTAGAACTTATGTAAAACCTTTGTCAGAGGTTAGTGGATATTAATCGTGTTATTAACGCCTCCATAACTAAAAATATAATTTTAGAACTTATGTAAAACCTTTGTCAGAGGTTAGTGGATATTAATCGCGTTATTAACGCCTCCATAACAAAAAATATAATTTTAGAACTTATGTAAAACCTTTGTCAGAGGTTAGTGGATATTAATCGCGTTATTAACGCCTTAATAACTAAAAATATAATTTTAGAACTTATGTAAAACCTTTGTCAGAGGTTAGTGGATATTAATCGCGTTATGAACGCCTCCATAACAAAAAATATAATTTTAGAACTTATGTAAAACCTTCGCCAGAGATTAGTGGATATTAATCGTGTTATTAACGCCTCCATAACTAAAAATATAATTTTAGAACTTATGTAAAACCTTCGCCAGAGATTAGTGGATATTAATCGTGTTATTAACGCCTCCATAACTAAAAATATAATTTTAGAACTTATGTAAAACCTTCGCCAGAGATTAGTGGATATTAATCGTGTTATTAACGCCTCCATAACTAAAAATATAATTTTAGAACTTATGTAAAACCTTCGCCAGAGATTAGTGGATATTAATCGTGTTATTAACGCCTCCATAACTAAAAATATAATTTTAGAACTTATGTAAAACCTTCGCCAGAGATTAGTGGATATTAATCGCGTTATTAACGCCTCCATAACTAAAAATATAATTTTAGAACTTATGTAAAACCTTTGTCAGAGGTTAGTGGATATTAATCGCGTTATGAACGCCTCCATAACAAAAAATATAATTTTAGAACTTATGTAAAACCTTCGCCAGAGATTAGTGGATATTAATCGTGTTATTAACGCCTCCATAACTAAAAATATAATTTTTGAACTTATGTAAAACCTTCGGCAGAGGTTAGTGGATATTAATCGCATTATTAACGCCTCCGTAACTAAAAATATAATTTTAGAACTTATGTAAAACCTTCGCCAGAGATTAGTGGATATTAATCGTGTTATTAACGCCTTAATAACTAAAAATATAATTTTAGAACTTATGTAAAACCTTCGCCAGAGGTTAGTGGATATTAATCGCATTATTAACGCCTCCATAACTAAAAATATAATTTTAGAACTTATGTAAAACCTTCGCCAGAGGTTAGTGGATATTAATCGCGTTATTAACGCCTCCATAACTAAAAATATAATTTTTGAACTTATGTAAAACCTTCGGCAGAGATTAGTGGATATTAATCGCATTATTAACGCCTCCATAACTAAAAATATAATTTTAGAACTTATGTAAAACCTTCGCCAGAGGTTAGTGGATATTAATCGCATTATTAACGCCTCCATAACTAAAAATATAATTTTTGAACTTATGTAAAACCTTCGCCAGAGATTAGTGGATATTAATCGCATTATTAACGCCTCCATAACTAAAAATATAATTTTAGAACTTATGTAAAACCTTCGGCAGAGGTTAGTGGATATTAATCGCATTATTAACGCCTCCGTAACTAAAAATATAATTTTAGAACTTATGTAAAACCTTCGCCAGAGATTAGTGGATATTAATCGTGTTATTAACGCCTTAATAACTAAAAATATAATTTTAGAACTTATGTAAAACCTTCGCCAGAGGTTAGTGGATATTAATCGCATTATTAACGCCTCCATAACTAAAAATATAATTTTAGAACTTATGTAAAACCTTCGCCAGAGGTTAGTGGATATTAATCGCGTTATTAACGCCTCCATAACTAAAAATATAATTTTAGAACTTATGTAAAACCTTTGTCAGAGGTTAGTGGATATTAATCGCGTTATGAACGCCTCCATAACAAAAAATATAATTTTAGAACTTATGTAAAACCTTCGCCAGAGATTAGTGGATATTAATCGTGTTATTAACGCCTCCATAACTAAAAATATAATTTTTGAACTTATGTAAAACCTTCGCCAGAGATTAGTGGATATTAATCGCATTATTAACGCCTCCATAACTAAAAATATAATTTTTGAACTTATGTAAAACCTTCGCCAGAGATTAGTGGATATTAATCGCATTATTAACGCCTCCGTAACTAAAAATATAATTTTAGAACTTATGTAAAACCTTCGCCAGAGATTAGTGGATATTAATCGTGTTATTAACGCCTTAATAACTAAAAATATAATTTTAGAACTTATGTAAAACCTTCGCCAGAGGTTAGTGGATATTAATCGCATTATTAACGCCTCCATAACTAAAAATATAATTTTAGAACTTATGTAAAACCTTCGCCAGAGGTTAGTGGATATTAATCGCGTTATTAACGCCTCCATAACTAAAAATATAATTTTAGAACTTATGTAAAACCTTCGCCAGAGGTTAGTGGATATTATTCGCATTATTAACGCCTCCATAACTAAAAATATAATTTTAGAACTTATGTAAAACCTTCGCCAGAGGTTAGTGGATATTAATCGCGTTATTAACGCCTCCATAACTAAAAATATAATTTTAGAACTTATGTAAAACCTTCGCCAGAGGTTAGTGGATATTATTCGCGTTATTAACGCCTCCATAACTAAAAATATAATTTTAGAACTTATGTAAAACCTTCGCCAGAGGTTAGTGGATATTATTCGCATTATTAACGCCTCCATAACTAAAAATATAATTTTAGAACTTATGTAAAACCTTCGCCAGAGATTAGTGGATATTAATCGTGTTATTAACGCCTTAATAACTAAAAATATAATTTTAGAACTTATGTAAAACCTTCGCCAGAGGTTAGTGGATATTAATCGCGTTATTAACGCCTCCATAACTAAAAATATAATTTTAGAACTTATGTAAAACCTTTGTCAGAGGTTAGTGGATATTAATCGCGTTAATAACGCCTCCATAACTAAAAATATAATTTTAGAACTTATGTAAAACCTTTGTCAGAGGTTAGTGGATATTAATCGCGTTAATAACGCCTCCAAAACTAAAAATATAATTTTAGAACTTATGTAAAACCTTCGGCAGAGGTTAGTGGATATTAATCGCGTTATTAACGCCTCCAAAACTAAAAATATAATTTTAGAACTTATGTAAAACCTTCGGCAGAGGTTAGTGGATATTAATCGCGTTAATAACGCCTCCAAAACTAAAAATATAATTTTAGAACTTATGTAAAACCTTTGTCAGAGGTTAGTGGATATTAATCGCGTTAATAACGCCTCCATAACTAAAAATATAATTTTAGAACTTATGTAAAACCTTTGTCAGAGGTTAGTGGATATTAATCGCGTTAATAACGCCTCCAAAACTAAAAATATAATTTTAGAACTTATGTAAAACCTTCGGCAGAGGTTAGTGGATATTAATCGCGTTATTAACGTCTCCATAACTAAAAATATAATTTTAGAACTTATGTAAAACCTTCGCCAGAGGTTAGTGGATATTAATCGCGTTATTAACGCCTCCATAACTAAAAATATAATTTTAAACTTATGTAAAAATTTCGCCAGCGAATAGTGAATATTAATTGCGTTATTGACGCCTCCATAACTATAATTTTAGAACTTACGCAAAACCTTCGCCAGCGAATAGTGGATATTAATCGCGTTAATATATACACCAAAACTAAAACTTATAATTTGAGTAAATCCTACACCATCTAGAAGAGGATGACAATCGCGGTATTATATACACCAAAAGCAAAACTCACAACTTGAGTAAAACCTTCACCATCCACAAGAGGATGATAATCGTGGAATTATATACACCAAAAGCAAAACTCACATCTTGAGTAAAACCTTCAACATCCAGAAGTGAATGATAATCGCGTTATTATATACACCAAAAGCAAGACCTACAACTTACGTATAACCTACACCATCCAGAAGAGGAAGATAACCGCGGTATTATATACACCAAAAGCAAAACTCACAACTTGAGTAAAACCTTCACCATCCACAAGAGGATGATAATCGCGGAATTATATACACCAAAAGCAAAACTCACAACTTGAGTAAAACCTTCACCATCCAGAAGTAGATGATAATCGCGTTATTATATACACCAAAAGCAAAACTCACAACTTGAGTAAAACCTTCACCATCCACAAGAGGATGATAATCGCGGAATTATATACACCAAAAGCAAAACTCACAACTTGAGTAAAACCTTCACCATCCAGAAGTAGATGATAATCGCGTTATTATATACACCAAATGCAAAACTTACAACTTAAGTCAAACCTTCACCATAAGCAAAACTTACAACATAAGTCAAACCTTCACCATCCAGAAGTGGATGATAATCGCGTTATTATATACACCAAAAGCAAAACTTACAACTTAAGTAAAACCTTCACCATCCAGAAGAGGATGATAATCGCGATATTATATACACGAAAAGCAAAACCTACAACTTAAGTATAACCTACACCATACAGTAGAGGATGATAATCGCGGTATAATATACACCTAAAGCAAATCTCACAACTTAAGTAAAACCTTCACCATCCAGAAGAGGATGATAATCGCGTTATCATATACACCAAAAGCAAAACTTACAACTTGAGTAAAACCTTCACCAGCGAGTAGTGGATGATAATCGCGTTATTATATACACCAAAAGCAAAACCTACAACTTAAGTATAACCTACACCATCCAGAAGTGGATGATAATCGCGTTATTATATAAACCAAAAGCAAAACCTACAGCTTAAGTATAACCTACACCATCCAGAAGAGGATGATAATCGCGTTATTATATACACCAAAAGCAAAACCTACAACTTAAGTATAATCTAAATAAATTTTAGAACTTATGTAAAACCTTCGCCAGAGGCTAGTGGATATTAATCGCGTTATTAACGCCTCCATAACTAAAAATATAATTTTAAACTTATGTAAAAATTTCGCCAGCGAATAGTGAATATTAATTGCGTTATTGACGCCTCCATAACTATAATTTTAGAACTTACGCAAAACCTTCACCATCCAGAAGTGGATGATAATCGCGGTATTATATACACCAAAAGCAAAACTTACAACTTGAGTAAAACTTACACCAGCGAGTAGTGGATGATAATCGAGTTATTATATACACCAAAATCAAAACTTACAACATGAATCAAACCTTCACCATCCAGAAGTGGATGATAATTGAGTTATTAAATACACCAAAAGCAAAACTTAATATTCTAGTAAAACCTTCACCATCCACAAGAGGATGATAATCGCGGAATTATATACACCAAAAGCAAAACTCACAACTTGAGTAAAACCTTCACCATCCAGAAGTAGTTGATAATCGCGTTATTATATACACCAAAAGCAAAACTCACAACTTGAGTAAAACCTTCACCATCCACAAGAGGATGATAATCGCGGAATTATATACACCAAAAGCAAAACTCACAACTTGAGTAAAACCTTCAACATCCAGAAGTAGATGATAATCGCGTTATTATATACACCAAATGCAAAACTTACAACTTAAGTCAAACCTTCACCATAAGCAAAACTTACAACGTAAGTCAAACCTTCACCATCCAGAAGTGGATGATAATCGCGTTATTATATACACCAAAAGCAAAACTTACAACTTAAGTAAAACCTTCACCATCCAGAAGAGGATGATAATCGCGATATTATATACACGAAAAGCAAAACCTACAACTTAAGTATAACCTACACCATACAGTAGAGGATGATAATCGCGGTATAATATACACCTAAAGCAAATCTCACAACTTAAGTAAAACCTTCACCATCCAGAAGAGGATGATAATCGCGTTATCATATACACCAAAAGCAAAACTTACAACTTGAGTAAAACCTTCACCAGCGAGTAGTGGATGATAATCGCGTTATTATATACACCAAAAGCAAAACCTACAACTTAAGTATAACCTACACCATCCAGAAGTGGATGATAATCGCGTTATTATATAAACCAAAAGCAAAACCTACAGCTTAAGTATAACCTACACCATCCAGAAGAGGATGATAATCGCGTTATTATATACACCAAAAGCAAAACCTACAACTTAAGTATAATCTAAATAAATTTTAGAACTTATGTAAAACCTTCGCCAGAGGCTAGTGGATATTAATCGCGTTATTAACGCCTCCATAACTAAAAATATAATTTTAAACTTACGTAAAAATTTCGCCAGCGAATAGTGAATATTAATTGCGTTATTGACGCCTCCATAACTATAATTTTAGAACTTACGCAAAACCTTCACCATCCAGAAGTGGATGATAATCGAGTTATTATATACACCAAAATCAAAACTTACAACTTGAATCAAACCTTCACCATCCAGAAGTGGATGATAATTGAGTTATTAAATACACCAAAAGCAAAACTTAATATTCTAGTAAAACCATCACCAGTGAGTAGTGGATGTTATTCGCGTCATTACATAAGTTAAAACATGTGTAGAACCTTCGCCAAGGAATACGGGTAGTTAAATACTTTATTAACACCGACAAAACAAAAAAAATATAAAATTAAAACTTGTGTAGAACCTTCGCCAAGGAATACGGGTAGTTAAATACTTTATTAACACCGACAAAACAAAAAAAATATAAAATTAAAACTTGTGTAGAACCTTCGCCAAGGAATACGGGTAGTTAAATACTTTATTAACACCGACAAAACAAAAAAAATATATAATTAAAACATGTGTAGAACCTTCGCCAGGGAATACGGAATGTTAAACGCTTTATTAACACCACCAAAACAAAAAAATATAAAATTGAAACTTGTGTAGAACCTTCGCCAGGGAATACGGGATTATTAACACTGCCAAAAGGAAAAAATATAAAATTAAAACTTGTGTAGAACCTTCGCCAGGGAATACGGAATGTTAAACGCTTTATTAACACCACCAAAACAAAAAAATATAAAATTGAAACTTGTGTAGAACCTTCGCCAGGGAATACGGGATTAATAACACTGCCCAAAGGAAAAAATATAAAATTAAAGCTTGTGTAGAACCTTCTTCGGGGAATACTGTAGGCTAAACGCTTTATTAACATCAAAAAAATAAATATATGTAATTAGAACTTACGTAAAACCTCCACCAGCGAATAGTGGATCTTAATCGCGATATTAAAACCGCCAAAACTAAAAATAAAACATTTGACTAATGTAAAACCTCCACAAACTAGTAATAAATATCAATCGCGATTTTAAAACCGCCAAAACTAAAAATATAAAATTAGAACTTACGTTAAACCTCCACTAGCGAATAGTGGATCTTAATCTCGATTTTAACACCGCTTAAATTAAAAATAAAACATTTAACTTATGTAAAACCTCCACAAACGAGTGATGGATGTCAATTTCGATTTTAAAACCGCCAAAACTAAGAATATAAAATAAGAACTTACGTTAAACCTCCACTAGCGAGTAGTGGATCTTAATCTCGATATTTACAACGCCAAAACAAAAATTATAAAAATTTGACTCAAGTAAAACTTCCACCCATAATGGATGTCAAACACGATTTTAAAACCCCGAAAAATATAAAATTCGAACTTACGTTAAACCTCCAGTAGCGAATAGTGGATCTTAATCTCGATTTTAACACCACTAAAACTAAAAATAAAACATTTACCTTATGTAAAACCTCCACAAACGAGTAAAGGATGTCAATCGCGATTTTAAAACCCCGATAAATATAAAATAAGAACTTACGTTAAACCTCCACTAGCGAATAGTGGATCTTAATCTCGATTTTAACACCACTAAAACTAAAAACAAAACATTTTCCTTATGTAAAACCTCCACAAACGAGTAAAGGATGTCAATCGCGATTTTAAAACCCCGATAAATATAAAATAAGAACTTACGTTAAACCTCCACTAGCGAATAGTGGATCTTAATCTCGATTTTAACACCACTAAAACTAAAAATAAAATATTTAACCTATGTAAAACCTCCACAAACGAGTAATGGATATAAATCGCGATTTTAAAACCGCCAAAACTAAAAATATAAAATTAGAACATATGTTAAACCTCCACTAGCGAATAGTGGATCTTAATCTCGATTTTAACACCACTAAAACTAAAAATAAAATATTTAACCTATGTAAAACCTCCACAAACGAGTAATGGATATAAATCGCGATTTTAAAACCGCCAAAACTAAAAATATAAAATTAGAACATATGTTAAACCTCCACTAGCGAATACTGGATCTTAATCTCGATTTTAACACCGCTAAAACTAAAAATATAAAATTAGAACTTATGTTAAACCTCCACTAGCGAATAGTGGATCTTAATCTCGATTTTAACACCACTAAAACTAAAAATAAAATATTTAACCTATGTAAAACCTCCACAAACGAGTAATGGATATAAATCGCGATTTTAAAACCGCCAAAACTAAAAATATAAAATAAGAACTTACGATAAACCTCCACTAGCGAATAGTGGATCTTAATTTCGATATTAACACCGCCAAAACTAAAAATAAAACATTTAACTTATGTAGAACCTCCACAAACGAGTAAAGGATGTAAACGCAATTTTAAAACCCCGATAAATATAAAATAAGAACTTACGGTAAACCTACACCAGCGAGTAGTAGATCTTAATCTCGATATAACGCCAAAATAAAAAATTATAAAATTTAACTGAAGTAAAACTTCCACCAATAATGAACGTCAAACACGATTTTAAAACCCCGAAAAATATAACATTAGAACTTACGTTAAGCATCCAACAGCGAGTAGCTAAAAATAAAACATAACTTATGTAGAACCTCCACAAACGAGTAAAGGATGTAAACGCAATTTTAAAACCCCGATAAATATAAAATAAGAACTTACGGTAAACCTACACCAGCGAGTAGTGGATCTTAATCTCGATATAACGCCAAAATAAAAAATTATAAAATTTAACTGAAGTAAAACTTCCACCAATAATGAACGTCAAACACGATTTTAAAACCCCGAAAAATATAAAATTAGAACTTACGTTAAGCATCCAACAGCGAGTAGCTAAAAATAAAACATTTAACTTATGTAGAACCTCCACAAACGAGTAATGGATATAAATCGCGATTTTAAAACCGCCAAAACTAAAAATATAAAATTAGAACTTATGTTAAACCTCCATTAGCGAATGGTGGATCTTAATCTCGATTTTAACACCGCTAAAACTAAAAATAAAACATTTAACTTATGTAAAACCTCCACAAACGAGTAAAGGATGTAAACGCAATTTTAAAACCCCGATAAATATAAAATAAGAACTTACGGTAAACCTACACCAGCGAGTAGTAGATCTTAATCTCGATATAACGCCAAAATAAAAAAAATTATAAAATTTAACTGAAGTAAAACTTCCACCAATAATGAACGTCAAACACGATTTTAAAACCCCGAAAAATATAAAATTAGAACTTACGTAAAGCATCCAACAGCGAGTAGCTAAAAATAAAACATTTAACCTATGTAAAACCTCCACAAACGAGTAATGGATATAAATCGCGATTTTAAAACCGCCAAAACTAAGAATATAAAATAAGAACTTACGATAAACCTCCACTAGCGAATAGTGGATCTTAATCTCGATATTAACACCGCCAAAACTAAAAATAAAACATTTAACTTATGTAAAACCTCCACAAACGAGTAAAGGATGTCAATCGCGATTTTAAAACCCCGATAAATATAAAATAAGAACTTAAGTTAAACCTCCACTAGCGAATAGTGGATCTTAATCTCGATTTTAACACCACTAAAACTAAAAATAAAATATTTAACCTATGTAAAACCTCCACAAACGAGTAATGGATATAAATCGCGATTTTAAAACCGCCAAAACTAAAAATATAAAATTAGAACTTATGTTAAACCTCCACTAGCGAATACTGGATCTTAATCTCGATTTTAACACCGCTAAAACTAAAAATATAAAATTAGAACTTATGTTAAACTTCCACTAGCGAATAGTGGATCTTAATCTCGATATTAACACCGCCAAAACTAAAAATAAAACATTTAACTTATGTAGAACCTCCACAAACGAGTAAAGGATGTAAACGCAATTTTAAAACCCCGATAAATATAAAATAAGAACTTACGGTAAACCTACACCAGCGAGTAGTGGATCTTAATCTCGATATAACGCCAAAATAAAAAATTATAAAATTTAACTGAAGTAAAACTTCCACCAATAATGAACGTCAAACACGATTTTAAAACCCCGAAAAATATAAAATTAGAACTTACGTTAAGCATCCAACAGCGAGTAACTAAAAATAAAACATTTAACCTATGTAAAACCTCCACAAACGAGTAATGGATATAAATCGCGATATTAAAACCGCCAAAACTAAAAATATAAAATTAGAACTTATATTAAGCCTCCATTAGCGAATAGTGGATCTTAATCTCGATTTTAACACCGCTTAAATTAAAAATAAAACATTTAACTTATGTAAAACCTCCACAAACGAGTGATGGATGTCAATTGCGATTTTAAAACCGCCAAAACTAAGAATATAAAATAAGAACTTACGTTAAACCTCCACTAGCGAGTAGTGGATCTTAATCTCGATATTTACAACGCCAAAACAAAAATTATAAAAATTTGACTCAAGTAAAACTTCCACCCATAATGGATGTCAAACACGATTTTAAAACCCCGAAAAATATAAAATTCGAACTTACGTTAAACCTCCAGTAGCGAATAGTGGATCTTAATCTCGATTTTAACACCGCCAAAACTAAAAATAAAACATTTACCTTATGTAAAACCTCCACAAACGAGTAAAGGATGTCAATCGCGATTTTAAAACCCCGAAAAATATAAAATTAGAACTTACGTTAAACCTCCACTAGCGAATAGTGGATCTTAATCTCGATTTTAACACCGCCAAAACTAAAAATAAAACATTTACCTTATGTAAAACCTCCACAAACGAGTAAAGGATGTCAATCGCGATTTTAAAACCCCGATAAATATAAAATAAGAACTTACGTTAAACCTCCACTAGCGAATAGTGGATCTTAATCTCGATTTTAACACCACTAAAACTAAAAATAAAATATTTAACCTATGTAAAACCTCCACAAACGAGTAATGGATATAAATCGCGATTTTAAAACCGCCAAAACTAAAAATATAAAATTAGAACATATGTTAAACCTCCACTAGCGAATAGTGGATCTTAATCTCGATTTTAACACCACTAAAACTAAAAATAAAATATTTAACCTATGTAAAACCTCTACAAACGAGTAATGGATATAAATCGCGATTTTAAAACCGCCAAAACTAAAAATATAAAATTAGAACTTATGTTAAACCTCCACTAGCGAATACTGGATCTTAATCTCGATTTTAACACCGCTAAAACTAAAAATATAAAATTAGAACTTATGTTAAACTTCCACTAGCGAATAGTGGATCTTAATCTCGATATTAACACCGCCAAAACTAAAAATAAAACATTTAACTTATGTAGAACCTCCACAAACGAGTAAAGGATGTAAACGCAATTTTAAAACCCCGATAAATATAAAATAAGAACTTACGGTAAACCTACACCAGCGAGTAGTGGATCTTAATCTCGATATAACGCCAAAATAAAAAATTATAAAATTTAACTGAAGTAAAACTTCCACCAATAATGAACGTCAAACACGATTTTAAAACCCCGAAAAATATAAAATTAGAACTTACGTTAAGCATCCAACAGCGAGTAACTAAAAATAAAACATTTAACCTATGTAAAACCTCCACAAACGAGTAATGGATATAAATCGCGATATTAAAACCGCCAAAACTAAAAATATAAAATTAGAACTTATGTTAAGCCTCCATTAGCGAATAGTGGATCTTAATCTCGATTTTAACACCGCTAAAACTAAAAATAAAATATTTAACCTATGTAAAACCTCCACAAACGAGTCATGGATATAAATCGCGATTTTAAAACCGCCAAAACTGAAAATATAAAATTAGAATATATGTTAAACCTTCTCCAGTGAAAGTGAATGTTAAACTCTAAATTAAAACTATTAAACCTAAATTCATAAATTAGAACTTATGTTAAACCTTCGTCAGCGAAAGTAAATATTAACGCGATATTAAAACCATTAAACCTAAATATATAAAATTAGAACTCTTGATACACCTTTGCCAGCGAATAATGGATGTTGATAAAAAAAAAAAAAAAAAAAAAAAATATATATATATATATATATATATATATATATATATATATATATATATATAACAGAAGGTATGTAAAAGCTTCGTTAGCGAATTATGGATGTTATCCACGTATTAATACCTCCAAAATTAAAAAAAATAATAAAATTAGAATTTATGTAAAAGCATCGCTTGTGAATAGTGGATGTTAAACACGTAACTTACATACCCAAATCAAGAGGTGTAAGATTGGAAGTACTGTAGACTCTTTGACAGCATATTATGTGTGTTAAACGTACTAAGAAAAGCGTGAAGTAAACTTGATAGAATTGTAAAACCTTCACCGGCGAATATCTGATGTTAAACGTTCTAATCGAAACACCCAAAAGTAATATTACATTATTTGAGTGTTAAAAATAACCGCGAGGGACAGACGTTTTAAAGAAAACCAAAGAAGTCATTATTAAAATGTAATTATTTTTTTAAAGCGCTAACAGCAGCGGTTGTTCACTAAATAAAACTTCCAAACAAAAAAAAAATTAAATTGGAAGATGTTGAAAATTTGCTAGGAATAGCGGGTGCTGTATTCAATGATTGAAGCCACAAAAATAAATAATAAAAATCGCTAAAAGTGGTTGTTGATAAATGCGCTAATCAGTAAATAGTGTTTGGAAAGATTTTAAAAAATCCCTAAGAATAGCGTCACTAAGTACAATGATCGAAGCCAGAAAAATAAATATTAAAAATATCTAAGGGACACGCTTGTTAAATGCACTAAACCAAACAATAAATATTTAATTGAAAGAAGTTGAAAAATCCCTAAGAATAGCGTCCGTTTAGTACAATGATCAAAGGCGCCAAAATAAATATTAAAAGTCGCTAAGAGTCGCGGTTGTTAAAAGCCCTAAACAAAACACCCAAAAAATAAATATTTAATTGAAAGAAGTTGAAAAATCCCTAAGAATAGCGTCCGTTTAGTACAATGATCAAAGGCGCCAAAATAAATATTAAAAGTCGCTAAGAGTCGCGGTTGTTAAAAGCCCTAAACAAAACACCCAAAAAATAAATATTTAATTGAAAGAAGTTGAAAAATCCCTAAGAATAGCGTCCGTTTAGTACAATGATCAAAGGCGCCAAAATAAATATTAAAAGTCGCTAAGAGTCGCGGTTGTTAAAAGCCCTAAACAAAACACCCAAAAAATAAATATTTAATTGAAAGAAGTTGAAAAATCCCTAAGAATAGCGTCCGTTTAGTACAATGATCAAAGGCGCCAAAATAAATATTAAAAGTCGCTAAGAGTCGCGGTTGTTAAAAGCCCTAAATAAAACACCCAAAACATAAATATTTAATTGAAAGAAGTTGAAAAATCCCTAAGAATAGCGTCCGTTTAGTACAATGATCAAAGGCGCCAAAATAAATATTAAAAATCCCTAAGAGTCGCGGTTGTTAAAAGCCCTAAACAAAACACCCAAAAAATAAATATTTAATTGAAAGAAGTTGAAAAATCCCTAAGAATAGTGTCCGTTTAGTACAATGATCAAAGGCGCCAAAATAAATATTAAAAGTCGCTAAGAGTCGCGGTTGTTAAAAGCCCTAAACAAAACACCCAAACAATAAATATTTAATTGAAAGAAGTTGAAAAATCCCTAAGAATAGCGTCCGTTTAGTACAATGATCAAAGGCGCCAAAATAAATATTAAAAATCGCTAAGAGTCGCGGTTGTTAAAAGCCCTAAACAAAACACCCAAACAATAAATATTTAATTGAAAGAAGTTGAAAAATCCCTAAGAATAGCGTCCGTTTAGTACAATGATCAAAGGCGCCAAAATAAATATTAAAAGTCGCTAAGAGTCGCGGTTGTTAAAAGCCCTAAACAAAACACCCAAACAATAAATATTTAATTGAAAGAAGTTGAAAAATCCCTAAGAATAGCGTCCGTTTAGTACAATGATCAAAGGCGCCAAAATAAATATTAAAAATCGCTAAGAGTCGCGGTTGTTAAATGCCCTAAACAAAACACCCAAAAAATAAATATTTAATTGAAAGAAGTTGAAAAATCCCTAAGAATAGCGTCCGTTTAGTACAATGATCAAAGGCGCCAAAATAAATATTAAAAATCGCTAAGAGTCGCGGTTGTTAAAAGCCCTAAACAAAACACCCAAACAATAAATATTTAATTGAAAGAAGTTGAAAAATCCCTAAGAATAGCGTCCGTTTAGTACAATGATCAAAGGCGCCAAAATAAATATTAAAAATCGCTAAGAGTCGCGGTTGTTAAAAGCCCTAAACAAAACACCCAAACAATAAATATTTAATTGAAAGAAGTTGAAAAATCCCTAAGAATAGCGTCCGTTTAGTACAATGATCAAAGGCACCAAAATAAATATTAAAAATCGCTAAGAGTCGCGGTTGTTAAAAGCCCTAAACAAAACACCCAAACAATAAATATTTAATTGAAAGAAGTTGAAAAATCCCTAAGAATAGCGTCCGTTTAGTACAATGATCAAAGGCGCCAAAATAAATATTAAAAATCGCTAAGAGTCGCGGTTGTTAAAAGCCCTAAACAAAACACCCAAACAATAAATATTTAATAGAAAGAAGTTGAAAAATCCCTAAGAATAGCGTCCGTTTAGTACAATGATCAAAGGCGCCAAAATAAATATTAAAAGTCGCTAAGAGTCGCGGTTGTTAAAAGCCCTAAACAAAACACCCAAACAATAAATATTTAATTGAAAGAAGTTGAAAAATCCCTAAGAATAGCGTCCGTTTAGTACAATGATCAAAGGCGCCAAAATAAATATTAAAAGTCGCTAAGAGTCGCGGTTGTTAAATGCCCTAAACAAAACACCCAAACAATAAATATTTAATTGAAAGAAGTTGAAAAACCCCTAAGAATAGCGTCCGTTTAGTACAATGATCAAAGGCGCCAAAATAAATATTAAAAATCGCTAAGAGTCGCGGTTGTTAAAAGCCCTAAACAAAACACCCAAACAATAAATATTTAATTGAAAGAAGTTGAAAAATCCCTAAGAATAGCGTCCGTTTAGTACAATGATCAAAGGCGCCAAAATAAATATTAAAAGTCGCTAAGAGTCGCGGTTGTTAAAAGCCCTAAACAAAACACCCAAATAATAAATATTTAATTGAAAGAAGTTGAAAAATCCCTAAGAATAGCGTCCGTTTAGTACAATGATCAAAGGCGCCAAAATAAATATTAAAAGTCGCTAAGAGTCGCGGTTGTTAAAAGCCCTAAACAAAACACCCAAATAATAAATATTTAATTGAAAGAAGTTGAAAAATCCCTAAGAATAGCCTCCGTTTAGTACAATGATCAAAGGCGCCAAAATAAATATTAAAAATCGCTAAGAGTCGCGGTTGTTAAAAGCCCTAAACAAAACACCCAAACAATAAATATTTAATTGAAAGAAGTTGAAAAATCCCTAAGAATAGCGTCCGTTTAGTACAATGATCAAAGGCGCCAAAATAAATATTAAAAATCGCTAAGAGTCGCGGTTGTTAAAAGCCCTAAACAAAACACCCAAACAATAAATATTTAATTGAAAGAAGTTGAAAAATCCCTAAGAATAGCGTCCGTTTAGTACAATGATCAAAGGCGCCAAAATAAATATTAAAAGTCGCTAAGAGTCGCGGTTGTTAAAAGCCCTAAACAAAACACCCAAACAATAAATATTTAATTGAAAGAAGTTGAAAAATCCCTAAGAATAGCGTCCGTTTAGTACAATGATCAAAGGCGCCAAAATAAATATTAAAAATCGCTAAGAGTCGCGGTTGTTAAATGCCCTAAACAAAACACCCAAAAAATAAATATTTAATTGAAAGAAGTTGAAAAATCCCTAAGAATAGCGTCCGTTTAGTACAATGATCAAAGGCGCCAAAATAAATATTAAAAATCGCTAAGAGTCGCGGTTGTTAAAAGCCCTAAACAAAACACCCAAACAATAAATATTTAATTGAAAGAAGTTGAAAAATCCCTAAGAATAGCGTCCGTTTAGTACAATGATCAAAGGCGCCAAAATAAATATTAAAAATCGCTAAGAGTCGCGGTTGTTAAAAGCCCTAAACAAAACACCCAAACAATAAATATTTAATTGAAAGAAGTTGAAAAATCCCTAAGAATAGCGTCCGTTTAGTACAATGATCAAAGGCACCAAAATAAATATTAAAAATCGCTAAGAGTCGCGGTTGTTAAAAGCCCTAAACAAAACACCCAAACAATAAATATTTAATTGAAAGAAGTTGAAAAATCCCTAAGAATAGCGTCCGTTTAGTACAATGATCAAAGGCGCCAAAATAAATATTAAAAATCGCTAAGAGTCGCGGTTGTTAAAAGCCCTAAACAAAACACCCAAACAATAAATATTTAATAGAAAGAAGTTGAAAAATCCCTAAGAATAGCGTCCGTTTAGTACAATGATCAAAGGCGCCAAAATAAATATTAAAAGTCGCTAAGAGTCGCGGTTGTTAAAAGCCCTAAACAAAACACCCAAACAATAAATATTTAATTGAAAGAAGTTGAAAAATCCCTAAGAATAGCGTCCGTTTAGTACAATGATCAAAGGCGCCAAAATAAATATTAAAAGTCGCTAAGAGTCGCGGTTGTTAAATGCCCTAAACAAAACACCCAAACAATAAATATTTAATTGAAAGAAGTTGAAAAACCCCTAAGAATAGCGTCCGTTTAGTACAATGATCAAAGGCGCCAAAATAAATATTAAAAATCGCTAAGAGTCGCGGTTGTTAAAAGCCCTAAACAAAACACCCAAACAATAAATATTTAATTGAAAGAAGTTGAAAAATCCCTAAGAATAGCGTCCGTTTAGTACAATGATCAAAGGCGCCAAAATAAATATTAAAAGTCGCTAAGAGTCGCGGTTGTTAAAAGCCCTAAACAAAACACCCAAATAATAAATATTTAATTGAAAGAAGTTGAAAAATCCCTAAGAATAGCGTCCGTTTAGTACAATGATCAAAGGCGCCAAAATAAATATTAAAAGTCGCTAAGAGTCGCGGTTGTTAAAAGCCCTAAACAAAACACCCAAATAATAAATATTTAATTGAAAGAAGTTGAAAAATCCCTAAGAATAGCCTCCGTTTAGTACAATGATCAAAGGCGCCAAAATAAATATTAAAAATCGCTAAGAGTCGCGGTTGTTAAAAGCCCTAAACAAAACACCCAAACAATAAATATTTAATTGAAAGAAGTTGAAAAATCCCTAAGAATAGCGTCCGTTTAGTACAATGATCAAAGGCGCCAAAATAAATATTAAAAATCGCTAAGAGTCGCGGTTGTTAAAAGCCCTAAACAAAACACCCAAACAATAAATATTTAATTGAAAGAAGTTGAAAAATCCCTAAGAATAGCGTCCGTTTAGTACAATGATCAAAGGCGCCAAAATAAATATTAAAAATCGCTAAGAGTCGCGGTTGTTAAAAGCCCTAAACAAAACACCCAAACAATAAATATTTAATTGAAAGAAGTTGAAAAACCCCTAAGAATAGCGTCCGTTTAGTACAATGATCAAAGGCGCCAAAATAAATATTAAAAATCGCTAAGAGTCGCGGTTGTTAAAAGCCCTAAACAAAACACCCAAACAATAAATATTTAATAGAAAGAAGTTGAAAAATCCCTAAGAATAGCGTCCGTTTAGTACAATGATCAAAGGCGCCAAAATAAATATTAAAAGTCGCTAAGAGTCGCGGTTGTTAAATGCCCTAAACAAAACACCCAAACAATAAATATTTAATTGAAAGAAGTTGAAAAACCCCTAAGAATAGCGTCCGTTTAGTACAATGATCAAAGGCGCCAAAATAAATATTAAAAATCGCTAAGAGTCGCGGTTGTTAAAAGCCCTAAACAAAACACCCAAACAATAAATATTTAATTGAAAGAAGTTGAAAAATCCCTAAGAATAGCGTCCGTTTAGTACAATGATCAAAGGCGCCAAAATAAATATTAAAAGTCGCTAAGAGTCGCGGTTGTTAAAAGCCCTAAACAAAACACCCAAATAATAAATATTTAATTGAAAGAAGTTGAAAAATCCCTAAGAATAGCCTCCATTTAGTACAATGATCAAAGGCGCCAAAATAAATATTAAAAATCGCTAAGAGTCGCGGTTGTTAAAAGCCCTAAACAAAACACCCAAACAATAAATATTTAATTGAAAGAAGTTGAAAAATCCCTAAGAATAGCGTCCGTTTAGTACAATGATCAAAGGCGCCAAAATAAATATTAAAAATCGCTAAGAGTCGCGGTTGTTAAATGCCCTAAACAAAACACCCAAAAAATAAATATTTAATTGAAAGAAGTTGAAAAATCCCTAAGAATAGCGTCCGTTTAGTACAATGATCAAAGGGGCCAAAATAAATATTAAAAATCGCTAAGAGTCGCGGTTGTTAAAAGCCCTAAACAAAACACCCAAACAATAAATATTTAATTGAAAGAAGTTGAAAAATCCCTAAGAATAGCGTCCGTTTAGTACAATGATCAAAGGCGCCAAAATAAATATTAAAAGTCGCTAAGAGTCGCGGTTGTTAAATGCCCTAAACAAAACACCCAAACAATAAATATTTAATTGAAAGAAGTTGAAAAATCCCTAAGAATAGCGTCCGTTTAGTACAATGATCAAAGGCGCCAAAATAAATATTAAAAGTCGCTAAGAGTCGCGGTTGTTAAAAGCCCTAAACAAAACACCCAAATAATAAATATTTAATTGAAAGAAGTTGAAAAATCCCTAAGAATAGCCTCCGTTTAGTACAATGATCAAAGGCGCCAAAATAAATATTAAAAATCGCTAAGAGTCGCGGTTGTTAAAAGCCCTAAACAAAACACCCAAACAATAAATATTTAATTGAAAGAAGTTGAAAAATCCCTAAGAATAGCGTCCGTTTAGTACAATGATCAAAGGCGCCAAAATAAATATTAAAAATCGCTAAGAGTCGCGGTTGTTAAAAGCCCTAAACAAAACACCCAAACAATAAATATTTAATTGAAAGAAGTTGAAAAATCCCTAAGAATAGCGTCCGTTTAGTACAATGATCAAAGGCGCCAAAATAAATATTAAAAATCGCTAAGAGTCGCGGTTGTTAAAAGCCCTAAACAAAACACCCAAACAATAAATATTTAATTGAAAGAAGTTGAAAAATCCCTAAGAATAGCGTCCGTTTAGTACAATGATCAAAGGCGCCAAAATAAATATTAAAAATCGCTAAGAGTCGCGGTTGTTAAAAGCCCTAAACAAAACACCCAAACAATAAATATTTAATTGAAAGAAGTTGAAAAATCCCTAAGAATAGCGTCCGTTTAGTACAATGATCAAAGGCGCCAAAATAAATATTAAAAATCGCTAACAGTCGCGGTTGTTAAAAGCCCTAAACAAAACACCCAAACAATAAATATTTAATTGAAAGAAGTTGAAAAATCCCTAAGAATAGCGTCCGTTTAGTACAATGATCAAAGGCGCCAAAATAAATATTAAAAATCGCTAAGAGTCGCGGTTGTTAAAAGCCCTAAACAAAACACCCAAACAATAAATATTTAATTGAAAGAAGTTGAAAAATCCCTAAGAATAGCGTCCGTTTAGTACAATGATCAAAGGCGCCAAAATAAATATTAAAAATCGCTAAGAGTCGCGGTTGTTAAATGCCCTAAACAAAACACTCAAAAAATAAATATTTAATTGAAAGAAGTTGAAAAATCCCTAAGAATAGCGTCCGTTTAGTACAATGATCAAAGGCGCCAAAATAAATATTAAAAATCGCTAAGAGTCGCGGTTGTTAAAAGCCCTAAACAAAACACCCAAACAATAAATATTTAATTGAAAGAAGTTGAAAAATCCCTAAGAATAGCGTCCGTTTAGTACAATGATCAAAGGCGCCAAAATAAATATTAAAAATCGCTAAGAGTCGCGGTTGTTAAAAGCCCTAAACAAAACACCCAAACAATAAATATTTAATTGAAAGAAGTTGAAAAATCCCTAAGAATAGCGTCCGTTTAGTACAATGATCAAAGGCGCCAAAATAAATATTAAAAATCGCTAAGAGTCGCGGTTGTTAAAAGCCCTAAACAAAACACCCAAACAATAAATATTTAATTGAAAGAAGTTGAAAAATCCCTAAGAATAGCGTCCGTTTAGTACAATGATCAAAGGCTCCAAAATAAATATTAAAAATCGCTAAGAGTCGCGGTTATTAAAAGCCCTAAACAAAACACCCAAACAGTAAATATTTAATTTGAAAGATGTTGAAAAATCATTAAGCTTAGCGTCAGTTAAGTACAGTGGTCAAAGCCGCAAAAAATAAATATTGAAAATCGCTGAGTCACTGTTAAATGTAGTTATGAAAACGTCTAAACGAAAAATGGGTAATAAGAATAGGTTAAGATTGAGCAGTAATTATTTATTCATCATGAAGTTTTAAATAGTGTGTGTGTGTGTGTGTGTGTGTATCTGTGTGTGTGTGTATCTGTGTATGTATATATATATATATATATATATATATATATATATATATATATATATATATATGTATGTGTGTGTGTGTGTGTGTGTATCTGTGTATGTATATATATATATATATATATATATATATATATATATATATATATGTGTGTGTGTGTGTGTGTGTCTGTGTGTATCTGTGTATGTATATATATATATATATATATATATATATATATATATATATATATATATATATATATATATGTGTGTGTGTATGTGTGTGTGTATGAATTTTTTTGTCGTGGTTTTTTGACAATGACTAAAACAATGTCAGCACTTTCAGGAAAATATAACCAATTCCAGTTACTCTTTACACTGGTTTCGTTTTCCTGAAGATACTGATGCTGCTTTTGTCATGGGAAAGTTTTTTAACTGTTTCTTTCAACACTGTTGTTACTTAAATCTTTTAGAGTATGAATCTAAAACAATGGTGGTTTTGTTTTACCGTAAACAATAGTTGTTAAAATAAAGTATAATGTATATGAAACCCATCCTAAAAACGATAATTGTCATGAGGATAAAGAAATTGCCTGTAAGTAGCAGTTGTTGATTCTCTTATACAATCTGCCAAAACAATATTTTTTTGTTTTATAGATGGGGATTGAGATTGCTTTAACATGAGTTACCAAAAAAATATTTATCTTTTTTAATCACTTGGAAATTTTTGTTAGGCAATGTCATAAATACCAAAAACAATGTTAAACTGGAAGAATTGTTATAACATCGCCTCTGATTAGTACTTTTTTAATGCATTAACACAAAATGCCAAAACAATAACTGTAAGTTTTGAAGTACACAATAATGGTTTTACTTTTTGCAGTGTGTATAATTTGATCACAAAAGCAACCAAAACAAAAAATGTTATTTTGAACAGAAGAGAAATTTTATTGAAAGCAAATAATAGAAGGCGGTAAAGCAAATATTCTTTGACCAAAAAACTGTATTTGTTTTAACTTAAAATCAGCATAAAAATAAATGGATAGAAAAATACCTTTAGAATTCACAATTTTATTAGTTATAGACCCTAAACGTTAGAGACCCTAAAACTGGTTTAAAAAATTATATACAATGAGATTCACTAACTTACTTAAAACACAAAAATCTTATCATTTGAGCAGAAAGAAATATTACCAAATTAAGTTGTAAATTGTTTTTAATATATTTGTAATAAATATTAACTAAAATATTATGTTGACTTAATTTGTAAAAAACGAGAAATCTAAATTAAATAGAACTACTGTACCTACTACACATATCAGCAATATATATTTCACTGATATGATATAAGCTTGAAAACTCATAAATGTATTTAGGGTGTTGGAACTCACTAACTAATTTGTTAGTTGAAACTAATTTTATATTCCCATCTCTCATTTTTAAACTCGAGGTTGAATTCCTTTTATAATGTTAGGGATACTATTGTGAAAAATATTACCGAACAATTGTAATAACTATTTTATGTAACCATTCTAATATTCCAACAATATATGTTTGTGTCAAATTTAAATGTGAATGTTTCATACCAACTGTAAAAGGTACATCAATTATATTAATCTGCATTCATTTCTGTTTAATTAATATTTTACAAACAAATATGTTTAAATAATAAAGGATTTCCATTAGCATTTTTTAAAACTTATCGCCGGTTTGACTGTTTGCAATAAATTTTAACAATTGCTTAAGAATAAACCAAAATGTAGGGATACAATAAAGGGAAACTTGGTGAAATATATCATTTTTTTACTCTAAAAAAGTTAGTGTTAACCTATATTAACATTAAATTTCCATTCATTCTCGACATGTTGTGAAACTGGGAATACAAAAACAAGAAAAATATAATAAATTATTAAAAAAAACAAGAAAAAAGCTATACAGAAACATCTATCATAAAAATGTTTTAGCACCATACTCTACGATAATTGTAATTATGAAGTATGAATAAATTTTTTATTTTTAATTTACTGACAGCAACATTTAATAGATTTTAGAGGTATATGATATTATTTTATATTTAATAATTAGACACTAAGAATTTATGGATATTGCTAACATATTTTTTTTTGTGCCTCAAGACATCAGTCAATTTGACTATACAATTTTTCAGCCCCATGTAAGAACAAATATAATAGAAGTAAGGAAGAAATTAAAGCCAAGGTCATGTAGATACTGTAGATCTGATTTCTATATTAAATAGACAACACATATATCCCTACCTGCTATGCAAAGCTCAACAACATACATACATATATATATATATATATATATATATATATATATATATATATATATATATATATATATATGTATATATTAAATATGGTGATATGTTTTCTTGTAATATAGTTAATAAATTTAAAATATTTCAAAAACAAGAATACTTTTAATGAATATATTTATTCAAAGCTTTTCGCCGATAAAATAGTACCAGCATCTTCAGGAAAATAATTATCTAATAAAATATTTTTACAAAAAGAATTTGTAAAAATATTTTATTAGATAATTATTTTCCTGAAGATGCTGGTACTATTTTATCGGCGAAAAGCTTTGAATAAATATATTCATTAAAAGTATTCTTGTTTTTGAAATATTTTTAATTTATTATATATATATATATATATATATATATATGTGTGTGTGTGTGTGTGTGTGTGTGTGTGAGAGAGAGAGAGAGAGAAAGTTGAAGAAAGTGTAATATAAGTGTTTTAGTAGGGTACTGTGAAGGATTATATTGGGGGTACAGCGAGCGCAACTAGTACAATATGTCTATTATATTAACAAAACTTTTTGGATACATATAGCCTTACCCAAAAATTTTAATAAAACTAGTTTGAATAAATAAATAAAAATGCTCATATAAATAACTGTAAGTTAACTCACGTCTGAATCCTCGTCCTCCTTCTTCAGGGCTCGATCTCTCTGCAGCTGTTTCAGATCCAGGTGTAGCTGTGTCACGACCTTCCACCAGTGTGTGGTCATTTTCATCTTTGGCAATTCCAGTAGTTCCTAACAAAGCAGGAGTGGACGGAGACAATGATGCACTTGCAGGTGAACTAGATTCTGCTTTATCGTGTTGATAACAATTCCCTGCATTGTCACTACTCTCCATTTTCACGCACTTATTTGATGGAGGTGCAAATGCAGACGGAAATACTTTGTTCTCAGATGTTATGGGTTGAAAAGCTCCAGGACCAAAAGAAACGGAACGAGGGTCAAGAGCTGGGTGTAAATGAAACTGAGGTTGTAAATGGTGTAATAAATGTGCTGGGAGACCAGGATAACTGTCCATAAGCCGTAGCCCAAACCCCGCTGCACTGAATGGTACTTGTAAATCCTTAGCTTCTTGTGCCTGAAAATTAGAATTATAAAATTAATATAACAGAACTTGAGAGTATTTTACCAAATAAAGATATTGATTACAATTATTATATTTGGATATATGTATACGTCCAATTATATTAAAAATTAGTATGACTCATAAAATCACAAAATTAGATTAACTCATAAAAACAGAGAAGTTAGTTTGACACATAAATATACAAAAAGTTTGTATGACTCAAAAACATAAAAAATTACAAGATATAATATAAATAACAATTTACTTTCTAAATAATAGTAAGTTACTTAAATTAAATATATATATATAATTTATAACTAACTACTTATTAATATATTGTTTTGACAAAATCTATTTATATTATCAGAATTTATCATTTAAAAATCAATTAGTAAATTACGTTCAAATATTTCAATTAAAAATTTTATTCAAATCTCTCGAGTAATATATTATTTACATCTAATATAAAAATTAATCACTTTAACATTTTAACAAAATTAATGTTAAAGTAATTAATTACGATTCCCCGAACGTACAGACTACAATATTCAAGTAATATAAAAAATTATAGTAATTTTATTCAAATAAGATTATACTGTCAAAACACACTTACATACATTGAAACTATAAAAAAAAACATATTTTACATTTGTAAATACTAATGCATATGTCAACATTATACACTTTAATTAACCAACGAAAACCACCAACTTGGTGTGTTTGGATAACCAAATAAAACCTTTTAACTTGCGAAGTATTAAATAATTAATTCCTTTATATAATATCTTTTAGGCTATGCTCTAACACATTTACAGCCTTTTTTCTAAAGATATGCATATGTGTGTGTGTGTATATATATATATATATATATATATATATATATATATATATATATATATATATATATACATACACAAGGAATTTTTTATGCTTTTAATTACTCATATAATCTGAATTTGTGTTTAGAGTGAAAATTATTTTTAATCAGTTAATAGGAAATAATCTTTTATAGTAAAAAAAATTATAAACCCAGTTTATAAATTCTATATAATGTTTAGTGGTAAACTAATTTGTATTAATAAAATGCAATAAATATCTAATACAATAAAACACTAAAATTAATAATCTAATTTTCAACCAAAATTATATTATATTTACCTGTGTGTTAAAGGGCCTCTGCATTCTAAGGGCCTCAGGCAAACTTCCAGCCTGAGAAAATACTACTAAAGCAGGAGGTGGTAAAGGGTTGGGGACATAAGCAGAATTTTCCATCTGAAAAAGGCAAATCACTCTTAAAGTCTGAAAAATGCACATTAAATATAACGAATTACATAGTGTAAAGCCTCTTTTCGATTAAAATATGAAAACCTTAACAATAATTATAACCTGTTGAAGGTTAGCTTTTCACATATAATTAAGAGTAATAATTTTTTTAGAATAAAAGAATTTAAAACACTAAGATAATATAAAATTAAAACCTTGATTGAACACATAAACATTACTACTGTTAAAATATAAATTCAAATACATTACTTCAAAAACAAAAGTATTTTAATTATTATATTTCTTGAAAGTTTAATTCAAAATATTTATTGCCACTTTATAATGGGTATTTATTTACTAGAAATAATTGTAAACTATGTGAGATAAATCTTTAGTTTCATAAATAAGTAAGGATGAATCCCATATGACAAGACAGGTTATGTATGTTAAGGTTATATTAGACAAAACAGATCTGTGTTCTTTAAACAAAATTACCATTCAACTTTAAGTACAGAAGATATTTTTATATTAAAACGTAAACAGAGACCTTCAAATAAAAGTTTCAACAATAAAATTAGATAACAAATAATAAATAAATAAAAATACAAACATGCATTTAGAAGTGTTTATATTAGCCTAAAAGTACTGACAGTGGGTTAGTATGCAGGTTTACCTTAGACTTGTATTTTAATCTAATATACAACGCACATATTTGATTAGTCAGACAGAAGAATAAGCGCGTGTAGTTACTACTGAAATACAATATTACAGTAGAGATTCTTTCACCTAAGTGAATCAAAACAAGACTAAATTCCATGTCCACTTACCTACTCCCTCATGTTGTTCTGTTGTGCATGCTGGGTAATATCAAATGTGAGCGGGAGTATTCAAGATGGCGTACTATTGTGTTTAATATACGGATTATAGAGCCCCCTATTGTGAAATAGTTACACTACATTTAAACTAAACAAAGAATCTTGTCATAATTCTTTTAAAATTAATTTTGTAACTACAAACAATGGAATCTTAATTTCTATATGTTATAACCACCCCTAACGCGACTTCGCCAGGAATCTGTTAAATCAAATAAAAATTCTGAGGTTTAGAACATAAAGTCATTAAATCACAGGTTTACGTTTTCATATTATATTTGAACTTTTTCTTACATTTTAACTTGAAATATGTAATATATGTGTCTATATTATAAAGATAATTTTTTATGATACTCAGCTGCTTTTTCTCAGCTTGTGCAAGTTGATTTTTACAAGTCTAACCTGTAAATCAGGCACCAAACATAAACCTGTGACTTAATGACTTTGCGTTCTGAACAACAGATTTCATATTCTACTTAACAGTTTGCGATCGAAGCAGCGATAGGTGGTTGGTACATTATCCATTTAATTGAACAGTTTGTATTTTTACTATAATTATAGATCTTTATAAATAAATAAATAAATATATATATATATATATATATAGGTTAATTCTAGTAGAGCCTAAAGCTTATTTAGGAAAATATATATATTTATATATATGAACGTTTGCCTGTCTGCCATTTAAGTGTTACCATACATATGCATAAATGTACATGTGCATTCATCTGATTAACGTAAAGTTTTAGGTAGTTGTGGTGTACTCTCCTACTAAGGCTTCTAGTATAGTACATCTTTCCTGTGATAGGTGACACATGTGTTTATAAAGACATTAATTTAAATTGACTGAATTCATTTAGAAAATGCTACTTCATTACTAACTAAGCATTCAGTCATTTAATTTGAAATTTTAATAATTATTAAAAATAACATTTAACAAAAAACGCCTTAAAATTAATATTTTGAAAAATTCTTTCTTGACTGCCTCTACATTACTAATAGAAGGTTTCCTCCATATTTTAAGTCTATACTTATAGCCTGTGCATTGATTATGTCAGAACATCTTGTTTTGCACATATATATTAGAACTTAACTAATGGAATTTTATCCATTAATTGATAAATTAGTTTATTGTTTAACTTATCTATGATTTCTCACACCATGTTGTATTGTTCAAACAAACAAACTATTTATTACAGAATTATAAAGATGGGTCCTTTTTGTAGACTACACAGCATTGCAAATATGTGAAAACAGATACTGTTGTATTCACAGTGTTTTTATTTTCTTTTTCTTAAAAAATAATATAAAAGGGAAGAACATAGTACTGAACAATAATTTGAAAAATCATTACGCTAATACAGGACTAACTTCAGTACAGCATCAATTATCATTCAGACTAATTAATGTCAGCCCTAGTCCAGATATTCAAATTGTCTGGATAAGGAACACAATTACACATTCAGTAAAATTGGAAATTAAGAAAAAATAATATCAAAGAATATTTATAATGTATGTTTATTTAAATGAATAACCATTATATTTATGACACTTGTGAAAAAGTAATTATACACATTTGTTGATTCCATTTGTTGAGCTACTAGTAATCACTAAACACTTTTAAATGTTTTAAACTTGCCTATAGTAGCCAAGAACATTACATTACCAAGAACATATAAAAGCACTAAAAAACAATAACTACCAATCAAACTTCGCCGATCATCTCAACTCCACAAAACATGACTACATAGACATAACATCTAACCTACAAATTCTTCATAAACAACACAGAAATAACCAATGCTACACAACCGAACAATACGAAATATATAGGCACTTCAAACTACACCCTACACACATGCTCAATACACAATTACATTACAACTCACATGCACTTTTTGACATCATAACTCATAATACACACAAAATACACCCACACCACCAAAATATCCCACCCCCACCCTAACCTAGGTAAACCTTGAGATCAGTTATGGTCTGAGTTGACAAAGGGACAAATCTCCTGAAACGGCCGTCCTCAACAAGCCGAGTAAGTGCTACTATAGGCAAGTTTAAAACATTTAAAAGTGTTAAGTAATTATATTCATTATATACAAATAGAAAAGAATTTGTATGTATTTTATTGAGTAGCTGTACATTTTAGTTGTTCTAAATTTCTTAATCTTTTCTGAGCTGCCTCATTTCCTGAACTACAAAGCAGCAATATTTTTGATTAAGTAAACTCTTCTTATTCTTGTGATTGTTTAATTGATGTTTTAAGTGATACACAGTCATAACTACTTGCAGACCCTGGTATTTCGTAATTTCCATCTTTGTTCACTTTCTTTTCCACCTTAATTTCTTCTTTTCCAACAAATTTACAACTTCTTCACCTGGTTAACTTTTGCTTATGTTTTCATTTGCAATAGTCAGATCATTATTTTCTCTATGGGTTTTTTTCAACAATGGTTAAAACCATCATTTGTGCCATCCTTGAGCTAGAGTTTGTCTTTTAATGCTTCCACAATCATGTAAATATTAACTTTCTAAAATATTAATATTTTTATAAAATGCAATGATACCTTTTCGTCTTCATCTACAAGTTTTAATTCAAGTAATAATCTCTTCCTGTAGAAGCTTTTAAATGAATATAAGTACTTGGTCCGATGGTTGTATGAGGGAAGTTATATTAGGTGTTAATAAACAAACTTTAAAATTTTCATATTTGTTGATTCCATCTTCATTTTAGCTATTAGTTTTCACTAAACACTTGACAATATTTACAAACTTGCCTATAGTAGCACTTACTTATATTTCTTGAGGACGGCCATTTCGGGAGATGTGTCCCATTGTCAACTCAGACCATAACTAGGTTAGTTAACAATGGGACACATCTCCCGAAACAGCCGCCCTCAACAAATATAAGTAAGTGCTACTATAGGCAAGTTTGTAAATATTTACAAGTGATTAGTTACAAATTTTCTTTTATCGACTCAATCACTGTTTCAATTGGATGTGAGGGAGCTTTATTCAACAATAACAAAACTTTTCCGTTAATCCCCAAACACTTTTATTTGTAAAACAGCTTTCTTCCTAAATATCTAGCTCTCAAACTCCGTGTCTTGATTTTAAATTATTTAAGCAACGAAAACTAGCTTTAAATTCCTTATCATCGTTCAGTTTGATATTGAAATTTATCGCATATATGGACCTCACATACAAATGGGCCTGATACGGGCTCTCTAAAGGGCCATCCCACCCAAAAAACGTCCTGCCTTGCAGATGTCCTTCCTACATCCAGCCCTTACCAAAAGCCCTGTCCCTATATTCCTACCCGCAGCCATTGTCGGTGACAAACATTGCATAACCTCGATGGCCACCAAACCCCCTCCTTCTCTGACTGACACTCTAAAGCTTCTTTTTTAAAACAATCATAGAGCTACATATAATTTTTCAAGAAAATAGTAACTTAATGGTTTTATCAACTTCATTATTTTTTTGTTCCCTCATCACTTTCTGTAATTTGATCAAGATTCTCAATAAATAAGTCAAGTGAAATTATTAATAAAATTTGCAATAAAAATTTTAATAATACTTTTTTCCAATTTATATATTGTAGCTTTATTGATTTCACATTCCTCAGCAAGGGCGATAAGATTTGTGCACTTTTGTGTTGTACATCTTGAGGTTTTAATATATACTTATTGATATCACTTAACAATAAACCCCTACTCACCAATATTTTTCATCAAGCACATTTCCCATTAGAAGAGAGCATTGTTTAATGCATTGAGTTACGGGCAATGCTCTAGTCTAATCAAACACGGGCGAAACTCATCATAACTCGACCATAACTATGGAGTTATGGTTTGAGTTGACATTGGGACACATCTCCTCAAACGGCCGCCCTCAACAATTATAAAAGTAAGTGCCACTATAGGCAAGTGTAACATATTTACAAGTGTTTTAAATTAAAAGCTAGTAGCTCATGTGAAGATAGAGTTAAGTAATATTATAAAGTACTAGTAGAGGAATCTCAATCTAAATCAATTTACTATTTGATCAAATTATTGAAAATCTACATTTAACATCTACTACACTTGAATCAAAACACCAAATAGATAATTTACTTAAATTTATTAATATGAATAATATTGTATTTATTATAAATGTTTATATTAATGTATAAATTTTATATATAATGTATCTAGGCTGCAGATATTTTAAAATTTATTAAATAAATTTAGATCAGGTAAAATGGATACGAGACATTCAAAGGCAATCATAACATGGTCCTTTAACAAGAACTTCAAACTTGCTCAAGGATAATATTTATTAGGAGTATTGAACCACTAATCACAACAAAATAGGAAAAAATTAATTGTGATTGAAGCTCGGTATAATTGACAATATGGCAGACCTTTGCTTTGAAAATACTTCTTCCATCCTTCATACCATTTACAGAAGAATAAACATTTTCATTTAAATAAAAACCCAATCTTTTGACGTATAGCACAGATCATATTATATTTGTGGTACTTTTATGTTTCCAATTATTCTAAAGAAACTAAGCACTTAAAACAATGTTACCCGAATAACCCATAATTGAAGCACATACACTGAAAACAATTTTTTCAAGTGAACATCTAGAACAAATATCCTTCATTGAAGATAAAGTTTTTTGAAATGTTTATCTTCCCTCATAATATAGTAAAGAAATTACTTTGAAATTTAATAGACAAATCAAGCATGTTAAAACTCAAATTGTTTTAAACTGCTTAGTCGACTCATTTCACATGGTCTCTTTTTTGTGACTGACTTGTGTCCTTAGCCTCCTTCAAGATCAATACCGCTCATAGAATTTTCAATTTATAGTTGAATAATTCTCTGGTAAACTTTATTACAACATTTACTTGAGAGATTGAATTACTATTTTGTGACTCACTTATGGCCAGAGAAATAACCATACAAACTATGTTTATGTGTCTCAAGTCACCTCAGAATGTCACTGGGGGAGCAGCAGCAGCTTATGTTTCAGTGCCTCCCTCTGCTCAACTAACTTTTTTACAACTCAACAAAGAAAAAAATGCCCTCATATTTACTTGGATGTTCACACAGTCATCATAGTTATCAGATATCGATTTAATAAGGATTCAACTTAATCAGTGATTTAGTTATCAATTGACATGCTTCGCGTTTGTGCGTCCTTAAATTACAATATAATTAATTTAATGATAGAATTTAAGGAATCTGTTATCTTAGAAAGGGAAGTGTCCTCAGTCTCTTTTTTATTTCTTTGTTTTTGACACCTATTTTTGTAGGTGCCTATTATTTTTTTATAGTCATTAATTTATGAGACTATAATTAAATAATACTCAACTAAGTGAATACGCAATGGCTTACTTGCTGATGCGTTTCGAAACAATCATTGCTTTTACGAAGCAAAACCTCTACTGGTGGTGTTCCACAAGGTACAAAGGTTGTCGGTATAAGACTTATGAGTGTAGAGAGGGTGGGTTAGGTTGGTTGTGTGCTATGTAATGAAACAGGGTGTTGGCTTCAAAATGTCTTTGGTCATGTAATATGTTTTCTTTATCTGTTGCATAGTGTTTGCATATTTCATATTTTTCTAAAGTTGTTAGTTTTTTACTTTGTTTTAATATGTGGAGAATGTTTAAATTAGTATATATATATATATATATATATATATATATATATATATATATATATATATATATGAAGTTGATATATATATATATATATATATATATATATATATATATATGAAGTTGATATATATATATATATATATATATATATATATATGAAGTTGATATATTACTATTGTAAATACTTTTATCCACCACTGCTAGTGATTCGACAATGGTCAAATGACTGAAAGGTGCCTCATCACAACAAGGTAAAATTATTGCACTTAGTGGTAATGTGTTCATCGAAGCGCGTGTAGAATGGCCTACTAGTTTGGCCGATATAATAGCTGGGACATTCATTACATGTTAATTTGTAAATACCGGATGGATTGTATTTGTCTGTTTGTTGTTGAAAGGGTTGTATGTGCTGTCTTAAAGTGTTTGTTGCTTTGCAAGATATTTAGTAATGAAGTTTTTTGAATGTGGTAGCTGTACATTTTTTAATGTGATAAGTGAGAGATCTGTATTTGTTGTTTTTTGTGTGGTTTGTCAGCGTGGCCGTTTGGTGATGTTGTTCATGTTTAATTTTCATGTGTATGTTGTCTATGAATATATGTTGGTAGCCGTTTTGTTTAGCGATGTATTTTATTGTATTGAGTTCTTCGTCATAGTCTTTCTGTAGCATAGGTATATTGATTGGGCGGGGTAACATATGATTAAATGCAGTGTGTTTGTGTTGTGTAGGGTGTTCAGATGTGTTATGTAGTACAGTATTAGTGGTTGTTGGTTTTCTGTATATTTTGAAATTGTTTGGTGATGAAAGTTTATTTTATTTTTTTTTTCTTCTAATTCAAGGGTAAATGTGAGGTTTTGGTGTATGCTATTAATGTAATTGTGTAGTTGTTTGATTTGCCGTTTGTTGCTGTTGTACAATGTTAAAATGTCATCTACATATTTATGGTAATAAATTATTTTTTGTATATGTCTGTTGTTCTGTAGAATGTATTGTAGGAATATTTCTGCGAGGATGCCTAAGATGGGAGAACCCATAGGCAGGCCATCTTTGTGTGTGTACAATTTGTGTTGGTATGTGAAGAGTTTTGTGATGTGATGAGTTAGGTGAGTGTTATGATTTGAGTGAGTTTATGTGGAGTTTTGTTTGCTGTGAGCATGTTATGTAGTATTTGGAGTGTTTCTTCAATGGGTACATTAGTGCAGAGGTTTCTTATGTTGAATGATGCAATGGTGGAATTGTGTAGTATGTGGATGTCTTTAATTTTGTGAATGAGGTCTATGTTATTTTGCATGGATGTGTGATTATTAAAGTTTATGTTGTCTCTGATAAGTTTGTTTGAAGCATTGTGTGTTAAAGGAAATGTGGGGGGATGTTTTTTATATCTGGAGTTTCGTCCGTCGGTACAACAAGCCACTTTAATATATTAGAATTAGTTTTTTTGATATACAGTGATTTAAGACTTTCTATGTTTTTGATTTAATTCTGTCAGTCAAACACTTGGATATCACAGAAAGCAATTTGTTTGAAGTATGATCAGAGATATTTTTTAGTGACTTACTAAGTGTATGGAGCTGGTACAAAGCCAGGGGTAAGACTAGGTTGGAAGGGTGGTTGTTCTACCCCATTACCATATCTAAATGTAGCCTATATCGTGATATTTTGAAAAGGAATAATAATGAGAAAAACTAGAGTTAATGAATGACAAGATAGTTAAATTAAAATTTCATTTAATGTAGTCTCACAAACAAACTTTATAAGTTTAATTGATTATTATAAATAAAAAGTCAATTTTCAAAAGCTTTTTTTTTAACATGTGGCTCAATTTAAAGTTTCTTTACAGCAACAGTCTTATTCTTTTCTTACCAGCAATTTTATAAATCACTGCACCTGGCTTTACATTGAAGTTTGATGGGGGCAATCTTTGTAGGCCCACTCAGTCTTTCATCTGTCATCAAACTCTATGAATACCTTTTAACTTTTTTATTGTTGAAAAAGACTTTTCCGCACTGCATGTCATCACAGGAAGGATATGCAACACTGTCAGAAGGAAATTTTATTGACCCATAATATGTTTTGTCTAATGCTTTTAAGACTTGCAGAGCCTCAATTTATTTTTTTACATTAATGTTATTGTAACTTTTGATGGCAGCAAAGGACTAATTTTCTTCAAAATACTCAACCAGATTTTTCAATTGGTTTACTTTGTCAGTACTTGTAAACACAGCAAGAAGGGCTTAAAATTCAATAAAATTGTCTCATTTGATATAAACCTGTCTTTTGTTTTAATTCAGTGAATCAAATGATATGTGTGAATCAAATGATAAGAACAGAAGTATGCTACATATTTTATGTTTTATTTTTGTGACATTGAAAATAGCATTTGTATCCAACATGTGGTATGCAATGAATCACTCTAAAATAATCATCTATTGAATTGTTTCAGGATTTGGCCAACGTGTCTGTCATGAAATTAGCTTAGGGATGGATAATTTACAATCTAGTATTTCCTGTCTTACTGATTCACCTGAGGTAAATATTTCATCAAATCCATTGATTACATTGTTTCTCATTGCATTCAGAGACTGCAACAGTATTTTTGTATAGCTAAGCAGACATATCTAAATTTTTTCCTGAAGTATACAGTAAACTCCCGATTATCCGTGGGCGGTTTAACCGGTTTGCGGATTATCCGGGGTCTGCCATTGTTTTACATATATCCAGTTTTTATTCCAATCAGATTCATATGTTTAAATTTCCAAACGGTGAATTACGACGTAAATACATATTAGGCTTAATATAAGTTAAGATGAAGGGAATAGATATGTACGTATTAATTTTTACATTAAAAGGGAAGCATCCTGAAGCGGGCCAGCAAAATAAAAGGGCGAGCAGACTACTGTATATAAGAGACAATGACAAAATGCTTGGATGCCCGAAAATCTAATGCGTATCATAAGATTGTAAACAAATGTCAGCTAATCACGGCTCTAAATAATCTAGGACGTGACATATGCATTATCCATGTCTGTCATATACATTATCGATCTTTATGGCTTTGTGACACAAATAAACACTGTGCGAGAAAATGGTGAAGATCTCACATTAAAGCTAAATCAATGCTCACAAAAAAAACAAACGAAAGTGACAAATTTTTTTTGTATTATGTGTAAAGGAAATTAAATATGTATATACATACTTATTTTTGACATATACTTATGTACGTATTGTAAATAGTTAGACATATAAATGTACATGTTATAATACGTCAAATACATCTACATTTTAAATTATTTTCTGTATTTATTTTGTCCTCTGAAGATTATTTGTGAATTGCATTAACCGGTCGTTTTGCGTATTCTTTGTTCATAGCGGATTATCCGGGGAATTCGGTTATCCGGCGTTGCCGGGCCACCCTATTCCACTGATAATCGGGAGTTTACTGTATATAGAACAGACAGAGGTTATATAGCACAAGAGAGTTTTTTACACACAAACAGGTTTACAATGAAATAACTTTTTCAACTATAACAGAAAAGTTTGATATTGACGAAGGTCATTTCTCTGTCGTTTCATGTCTCTGTCATTTCTTCCAAGCTTATTGCAATGGGATGAAGTAGCTCAACAAACGTCAATACCCTATCGTGCTTTTCTACAAAACGTGCCTCACACAAATGTGCCAGCCCTTTTTTTCTTTGATTCTATTGTATGAATGCTGTTATTATATCTTAAAATATTGTTAGCACAGGTATTGTTTCCGAAAATGCTGGAACTTTTTTTAATTGCTCCAAAACAATTTCTGACAAAAGAGTTTGAAAATGTAGCTTGACACAAGGTTTACTAGCTAATGGCTGGCACAATGGGAGTATTTTGCTTTACAGTAAGACGACCAGAAAAGGTGGCAACTTCGCCATACCCTTGCTCTACACACTTGTTCATATCTAAATTAAACTTGTTACATTTTTGAAAATGTAATATTTTTTGCTGTTTGGCTGTATGTTGCTACAAATCCTATAAAATTTTCTCGAATTAAAGGTACACTATTAGTTAACAGCTACATAACTAATATATACTGAAATAATAAGTAATTATTTGAGTAATTAAGTGAAAAGTGTTAAATTACCAACATTTATGAAAACTGTTGTTTTATAGACGAAGATAACCCAATACTGGCAGTTATTGCTCAAGGTTTCAAGCGTATGATTTATGAGTGTGGAGGGGTATTGTCATTCAAGATATGTTGTTTTTATGTTTGTGAGATGCTTGTATTTTTTAAATTTTTCTGTAGTGATTAGTTTTTTACTATGGTTTAGTATGTGGAGAATATTTAAATTAGTCTGGATGTTAGTGTATGTGTGTTGGTTATTTTGTTTATATCTTGATTAGCTGGATTTTGGATTTGTGTTTTTTATGTTGTTGATGTGTTCTTTGTATCTTGTATTAAATGTGATTATAGTTGTGATTAGATGTGATTATAGTTGTATTATTATAAAGGGTGTGGCAAATTAACCTCCTGATTTTCATTTCTCTGTAGTTAGCAATAGGAGGCAGTCAATTGACACAAGAGAGGGGGAAGTTTACGTTGAGCTCGGCATCAGTTGCCATTTTGGTGTGGATTTATGCACAGACAGATATTTCCGTCAAGGCATTTATTTGCAGCAATGAATCAGTTGTCGCAGTCTGAGTTGACAATTGGACACATCTCTGTGTTGTTTATGAAGAATTTGTAGGTTAGATGTTATGTCTATGTAGTCATGTTTTTTGGAGTTGAGATGATCGGCGAAGTTTGATTGGTAGTTATTGTTTGTTAGTGCTACCTCTCAACTTCCTAGACCTTACAATTAAACGAACAGACAAACAAACACATTAATTCAACATATACCGAAAACCCACTAGTACTAATACGACCATACACAGTTCCTCAAACCACCCACACTAACATAATCTAGCTGCTTACAACACCATGATATATCGCCTGCTTAAAACACTGTTAGACAAAGAAGAACACTACCAGGAGTTAAACACCATAAAATATATAGCACAAACTAACGAATAAAACCCAATAATGATTGACAAATTATACAACCGCCTAAAAAATAAACATAATAACCCAAATACAAACACACAAATGGACAATCCCATAAAATACTTATCAATACCATACAGATCATCCCAAAACCCACAATCTAACTAACACATTACGAAAATACAACTACAAAATAGCCTACTCCACACACAACACTCTCAGTAAAGAATTTAAACCCCCTCCCCCCCCAACAACAAAATCGACGACATTTACAACGCCACTGGAGTTTACAAACTAACTTGCAGTTGCTGCCCCAGTTTTTACATATGCCAGACAGGGAGGTCCTTCTACACACGTTACCAAGAACATATAAAACACTAACAAACAATAACTACCAATCAAACTTCGCTGATCAATTCAACTCCACAAAACATGACTACATACACATAACATCTAACCTACAAATTCTTCATAAACAATACAGAAATAACCAACGCTACACAACCGAACAATACAAAATATACAGATACTTCAAACTACATCCTACACACATACTCAATACATATTTACATTGCAACTCACACGTACTTTTTGACATCATAACTCTTAATACACACAAAATACACCCACACCACCATAATATCCCACCCCACCCTAACCTACGTAAACCTTGAGATCCATTACGGTCTGAGTTGACAATGGGACACATCTCCCGAATCGGCTGTCCTCAACAAATACAAGTAAGTGCTACCATAGGCAATTTTATAAACATTTAAAAGTGTTTAGTTATAACTAGTAGCTTACGTGAAGATGGAATCAACAGATATTAAAATGACTAGTTTTTATTCTAATCAAAATTGGCTTGTATAAAACAAAAACAACTTATACAACTATTCCTTGAGCTTACCGTGTGAGGTTATGTTAATACAAATAAAAGCTAAACACTTGTAAATATTTACAAACTTGCCTATAGTAGCACTTACTTATGTTTGTTGAGGACGGCCGTTTCGGGAGATGTGTCCCATTGTCAACTCAGACCGTAACTGATCTCAAGGTTTTTGTAGATTAGGATATTAGGGTGGGGGGGAAGATGGAGTCAACAAATACAAATAAAAGACGAACACAGAACTCACAAATTATTCATTTATTAACTCATACGGATTAATATGACAAAGTCATCATCATCATTGAGTGTTGTTACTACAAACACAAACTTACAACTAACTAGAAAAGTTGTAAATTAGAGTTTGTAGTAGCAACACTCATTGATGATGATTTTGTCATTGAAATGTGTATGAGTTAATAAAATGGTTAATTTGTGAGTTTTGTGTACATATTTTATTTGTACTAAAAACAATTTACTAAGTATAAACTATTTTTTGTAACTAGAAATTTTACAGAAACGGGGTTCTTGTAACAGTCATCCAGACTGAGTTGTTTGCAGTAGCTTAGTGTATAATTTGAGCTAATTCTGTTTAACCAGTAATCAACATTTATTCAGTTCTTGAATTTTCTAGTCCATTACGTCCGGTTGAATCTTATTAATCACTTATACAATAGTTTATGACTATGCGAACTTTGAATTTAGTAAATTTGTTAAGACTTACTGAAACAGAACGTTTTCGATCGCTATGAGCCAATCTTCATCACTGTCTTCTGCTTGGAGATGTTGGGTCAAGCGGTGATGGTTTTAAAGGTAGGTTTTCGATAGTATCAAAAAGTATATGTGATTTGTATTGTGTTTGTTCGTTTAATATGTTTGTAATTTGTGTTTTTGTGTGTCTGTAAATTTCATATTGTTCTAGTGTGTTGAGATGTGGTCCTTTTTTGTTGATGTGTAGGATTTCTAGGTTTTGGTAAATGTATATTTATTTGTGTTCTGTATCTTTTATGTGGTTGTAAATTGTTGAATTGGTGTTCTTTTTGTGTTCTTCGACTCTTTGTTTAAAGCTGCGACTTGTTTGTCCAATGTAGAACTTGTTACATTCGTCGCAGTTCAGTTTGTATACGCCTAGTGCTTGTAGTTTATCCTTGTTGTTGGTGTTGTGTTGTATTTTGTATTGTAGCTTGTTATTAGTTTTGTATACTATTTTGTATCCTGTTTTTTGAAATTTGCGGGCTATTTTGTTTGTTGTTTTGTTTATGAATGGTAATGTGATGTATTTGTTTTCCCTGTCTGTAGTGTTAATTTTAGTGTTTTTTTGTATTTTGTGCCATAGTTTGTCTATTATTGTAGTGTTGTATCCATTTGTGTATGTTAAATATTTAATTGTGTCTAGTTCTTTGTTTATGTTTTCTGTGGTCATTGGGACTTCTTTAAGTCTATGGGGCATGGATCTGAAGGCTGCGTGTTTGTGTTGGATAGGGTGGTTTGAGGTGTTGTGGGTAAGTGTGTCTGTCGTTATGGGTTTCCTGTAAATGTTGAAGCTGTGTTTTTGTGTGTGGCTTTTTGTCATGGTTTGGTCGAGGAAGTTTATTGATTGGTTGGTTTCAATTTCTGAAGTGAAGTGGAGTTTTGGGTGTATTTTATTAGTGTAGGTGAGGAGTTGTTCGCATTGATGGGAGTTGCCTCTGTATAGTATTATAATATCATCGATGTATCTGTGCCAGTAAATAATTTTGTGTGCATGTGTATTGTTTGTAAGTATTTTGGTGTTTTCTATGTTCTATGGTGTTATCCAGCACAAACACACTGCCTTCAGATCCATGCTCCATAGACTTAAAGAAGTCCCAATAACCACAGAAAACAAAAACAAAGAACTAGACACAATTAAATATTTAGCACACAGGATACAACACCACAATAATAGACAAACTACGGCATAAAATACAAAAAAACACTAAAATTAACACTACAGACAGGGAAAACAAATACATCACATTACCATTCATAAACAAAACAACAAACAAAATAGCCCACAAATTTCAAAAAACAGGATACAAAATATCATACAAAATTAATAACAAGCTACAATACAAAATACAACCCAACACCAACAACAAGGATAAACTACAAGCACCAGGCGTATACAAACTGAACTGCGACGAATGTAACAAGTTCTACATTGGACAAACAGGTCGCAGCTTTAAACAAAGAGTCGAAGAACATAAACAGAACACCAACTCAACCATTTACAACCATATAAAAGATACAGGACACAAATACATAGACATTTACCAAAACCTAGAAATCCTACACATCAACAAAAAAGGACCACATCTCAACACACTAGAACAATATGAAATTTACTACAGACACACAAAAACACAAAGTACAAACATATTAAACGAACAAACACAATACAAATCACATATACTTTTTGATACTATCGTAAACCTACCTTTAAAACTGTCACCGCTTGACCCAACATCTCCAAGCAGAAGACACTGATGAAGATCGGCACATAGCGATCGAAAATGTTCTGTCTCAGTAAGTTTTAACAAATTTACTAAATTCAAAGTTCGGATAGTCATAAACTATTGTTTAAGTGATTAATTTATTCAGTGATGTGATGACAAATTTTAAAATAGGTTTTGATTTAGTTTTGCTGATTCAAATAAGACAGTCATTTAAAAGTATTTGCTCTACAGTTTTATTGGCTTGTCTACAAAAAAATATTTTTCACTTGGGCTGTCTTCAATCATGTTGAAACAGTGCAAGAAGGTCTTAGTAAACTATTGTAGACTATTATACAGATATGACTTGCTCCGATATGGCTATATATTGAGGAATAATACAAGGATATCCTAAAATCCATAGTAGCCTTTGCAAGTCAAGATTATCCCACAAGGTTATTGGAGGGTCATACCTTATAAGGTTGTTTAAAAAATAGGAGCCTTGTGTTATTTTTATTTCTAATTCTCTATTCATATGGGCTGCTTTTTCATTTTTAGTAGTTACTTGGCATATGATCTTAGTTCCAGAATAAAGACAAATTAAGTAACGCTTTTTGCACCACACTACAGGCATTTTCATTTTCATAAAAACACCAGTAAATGGCGATGATTTATAAAGAAATAGCTTTTTCATTTATTAGTACAGGGATCTTCTTCATTGAATTTATTCATATGGACTAGACCATTGGAACCAAACTTATCAATAATCAATTTGCTATTAAATCCCTCCATTTCAGAGACAAAGAGAAATATTTATTTCTGGAATTAATCAATTCCCATATCTTTTAAAACAAAACATATAAATTCATTTAAAAACTACAAAATGGATTTTTCAAATAATTTTATAATTATGATAGATATGGGGTTGCAGGGTTGCAAGGTTTCACTCTGCTACATTACACGCCTTGTTTGGATTCACTGTAATATTTAGAAAATCATTTTACTGGTTGTTCTCTTGTCCTAAGCTCTTCAGAAGCATCATTTTTAGTGAGTCAAACAGATTAATGGAAAACTGATAGACAAGTATAACTATGGAGTGTTTTACAAACTTTTACGACTACAAGGTGTTCACTTTCTGGAAGAACAGAAAAATAAACAAATATTACAATAAAATAATTATTGTATATTTGAAAGATAACAGACACAATCAACAATAAAAAGATATAATATAAAAAGTATATAATGACAAATTAAAATCTATACACAACACACAAACAAATGAATGTATATATATTAAAATAACTATATAAAAAATTTAAAACATTATATTTTAAATAACACATTTAGATGGCATAGGAAGGTCATGACATGGTCAATGGCCATGGCATCATCTCTCAACACCACCTTTAGACTTCCTTTTAAATAAAAAACTATCCTGAACATGCATTGAACCACCACAGTCGGCCAGTATATGAGTGATTGTGATGGTATTTCCAGAACTGACATAATAGCGGGTCCTTATGACACACCTGGTAACCATGAGTTAGATAAGAATGGCCATAGTGAAGGGTGAGAGCTACCATTTCCTACCTACATTTCGAATAGATGACCTCCATTTACAAACAGTATCCTTAATTTCCCTCAGCTTATTGTGATTTACACTAGCTCCAAGCATATAATGGTATCAAAGCATAACTCCTTTATATAATGTTATGATAGTGTAAATGAATCTGTACCAGTAAATTATGTTATCTGAGTATTTATTATTGTGTAAAATGTGGTTTTGTTCAATATGTACAACAATAAATATATGATAAAGATGAAATAAATAAATATGTACAACAATAAATACTCAGATAACATAATTTACTGGTACAGATACGTCGACGATATCATAATATTATATAACGGTAACACACGCCAAGCACACATATTTTTAAAACATCTAAATTCCATACACCCTAAACTAACATACACCATCGAAACAGAGCAACAAAACTCTCTCAACTTCCTAGACCTTACAATTAAACATACAGACAAACAATCACAAATTCAACATATACCGAAAACCCACTAGTACCAATACGACCATTCACAGCTCCTCAAACCATCCACACCAACATAAACTAGCCGCTTACAACACAATGATATATCACCTGCTTAAAACACCGTTAGACAAAGAACACTACCAGGAGTTAAATACCATAAAACATTTAGCACAAACTAACGAATACAACACAACAATGATGACAAATTATACAACCGCCTAAAAATAAACATAATAACCCAAATACAAACACACAACACGACAACCCCATAAAATACTTATCAATACCATACAGATCATCCAAAACCCACAATCTAACCAACACACTACGAAAATACAACTACAAAATAGCCTACTCCACACATAACACTCTCAATAAACAATTTAAACCCAAAAACAAAATCGACGACATTTACAACGCCACTGGAGTTTACAAACTAACTTGCAGTTCGTATCCCAGTTTTTACATAGGCCAGACAGGGAGGTCATTCTACACACGTTACCAAGAACATATAAACACTAACAAACAATAACTACCAATCAAACTTCGCCGATCATCTCAACTCCACAAAACATGACTACATACACATAACATCTAACCTACAAATTCTTCATAAACAATACAGAAATAACCAACGCTACACAACCAAACAATACGAAATATACAGATACTTCAACCTACACCCTACACACATATTCAATACACAATTACATTACAACTTACATACACTTTTGACATCATAACTCTTAATACTCACAAAATACACCCACACCACCATAAAATCCCACCCCCACCCTAATATCTTAACCTACATAAACCTTGAGATCAGTTACGGTCTAAGTTGACATGGGACATATCTCCCAAAACAGTCGTCCTCAACAAATATAAGTAAGTGCTACTATAGGCATGTTTGTAAATATTTACAAGTGTTTAGTGAAAACTAGTAGCTCACGTGAAGATGGAATCAACAAATATAATATTTACTTTTTTATTGAATGTCCCTTTTCAAGCATCTTAGAACAATTTGATTTGGAAGTTTTATTTCGAACCTGACACTCTACTTGGTTTTCATATTTTTTATAATGATCATTATGTTTCAAATTTGAAACATTTACCAGAACATATTTATTACGCTTCATAGAATATATATTTAAAAGAGAGAGTGTGATTCTGTCTATGTGTGGGTGAGTTTGAATCATGCTTTCCTATAAATAGGACACTGGGACATTAGTTTTATCTCATTAGGCTGAGTTTGTATAACATCATCTGCTGCCTGTGATCACTGTCTGTATTTTGTTTGATGACTCATTGGTTCTTACAGTCAGTGTTGTATGTTTGAAGATTCATTGGGTCAGGTCTTTCTGTGATTTGAGGAAAATGAGGCCAATTTGAGTTTCAAATAAACCAAACACATAGTTTCTTGGAGAATCAGTCATAATTCTGTCAAGTAGATACTGTTTTAACTTCAATTTATACAGTGGTAAGGAAGTAGCTCAAAATGAAAGAGAAGATTTGGTTTTTAGGATCCTATGTTGTTCTAAATATGTTGGTCCAGTTCAAGAGCCCAAAACCTACAGGGTATTTTTCTATAATCGCTTTACTAGCAAAGATTTTCTTGTTCATTATAGATGTTGGTTTTAGAGCTATTGATACTCTGAGGCAGAACCGTCTATGCAAATATCTTTGGAAGGATTCTAAAGGTTTGTTTAAAGAGCCAAGGGGTACTTTTGATTCAGAAGGAGAAGTTCTGTTTGGGAAGTGGAATGAGAAGAAGTGTGTCAAAGTTGTGAAAAATTTTGACACTGTTTATTCCCTACGCCGTTCATCATGATGGAGCAGGATGTCAAGGCAAAATGTGTCTGTTCCACAACCAAATGTCATAAAATCCTACAACAAATATATTAATGGAGTGACCAACATGATTGGTTAGTTGGGAAGTATAACATTTCTATTCACAGTAAAAATTGGTACCGGTGTTTCAGAAGAAATGTCGCCATTGCATATTTGAAAAGAAACCCTTCAAAACAAGGGAGAGTAGTTAATACATCCTCTTGAACATCCAACACAGACATCAAATTGATGGAAGAGGTAGTTTTATATCAAGACGAGTCAAACAAAGACGATACCAAGGAGAGAACTGCAATTCAAAGCCTCTTACCTTTTGTAAAAAGTATAGTATAACTTTGTGCAAGGACTGTTTCATCCCTTTTTACGTTAAGAAATGATATATTTAATTTTCAAATTTATCATTTTATTTTGACAAAATCATTTTTAGTACTTTTGTTAGAGATTTATCCGGCCCGCTGGACCAAAAGATGTTAGAGATTTATCCAACCCGTAGGGCCAAAAGATGTAGCAATTGTTTAATAAGAGGACAAAATTATTGTTAGAGATAGCGTAATAAATTTACTTTTAGAAAAGGCATTAGCATTGAACGTAAGCAAAAGAAAACCAAGAACCACCAATTACTTATAGCTAAATATCGAAATCTTGTTGCTGTTCATGACGAGCTGGTTGTAAATTACAAATTACACTTTTGCTATTACTTGCGACCAGACATTTATCTTCAGGAGGCTGAAGAAGTCGTAAGACGAAAACATTTCCTCCAAGTGTAAGTTAACAATTAACAACTTTTAGTTAACAAATGTCTGGTCGCAAGCAATAGCAAAAGTGTAATTTGTAACTTATAGCTAACTCGAAACTAATATATATTACTGGCAGTAATCTGGTACAGTGAACTTCTAACCTTCTAACTGCACCACGTAACACACGTTAGGATGGTAGGGAAAGGAAATATAGGATTTCACCCTAATCACATTCACCCCATGTTTCTTAAATGCAAGGGACACTCATACGGAAATTAGCGGTCACTTATGAAACACTTGTAGTCACTTATAAAAAAACTTTTGTCCTCATGTTCAAGCAGCAACAGAATAGTCAATTTTTGGCATAGAGACTTCTATGAAAGCATTGCATGATCAGCAACATTACTTTAAGGCGTGAAATTTTGAACCAGTACAGAACAAACTTGATGGATAATAATTGTAATAAAATAACGTTTCTTAACCTATTTTAAATTATTTTTAACCAGTGTAATCTTATATTGACTCAGCATCCTATTTTTAGAACAGCTCATCATTTGTAACAAGTAAGAAATATTTTTGTAACGTGATACATATGACTTCCGTAAATGCATACAAACAATTTAACAGAAATTTTCAAAATTAATTTAATCTTAAAAATCATGGTTGTTAATGTATATTGTATGACAGCTGTGGTGGTTTGATTTATTTGTTAATCTTTAGTTGCAATTCTAACTTTGAAATAACTCGTGCAAGATGAAGGAGACAGATTTCCTAAGGCAACCAAGGGGTTTGAAAATTGAGTCTATGTAGATAATCTAATTTTTGGTGCAAACTCTCTTAAAGAAGCTCAAGCTATTTAAGAGGAGATATTTAGATTGTTTTCAAAGGTATCTTTTAACTTAAAAAATAGATTAGTACCCATTCACAATTTTTTAGTAACATGCTTAATTCTCATTTGAGAAAACAATTTTTTTTTAAATACTAGGATAACCCATTGTACAGGACTTTAGGAATTAAATTGATTTCTACAAAACTTAGAAACAAACTTCACTGGTTTTGAGCCTCTTATGATTGGTATAAAAAAAACAATTTCAGCAGATAAGCCTGACATATTTCTATTTTATTACAGAGTTTCATTTCATTTTAACTAGTTTCTTTCATTTATTTAGTTATTGATAGCAAACATTACTTTTTTATATTCTTCTCTTTTGGTTTTCTGAAGAATGATGTAATTAATAGTGGTTTGAATTCTTCGATCTTTTAATGCCAATGCAAACACATTATCACAACATAACAACAATGTGACTTATAAAAAGCTAGTTTCTCTGTAACAAGTACAGTCCTAGAAGCAAAGTAAAAAAATCTACTCAAGCAATACAGACCACTGGATCACTAACAGTTGCTGGCTAAGGTAGTTTCCTCTTCCAACTCTCGACCACTTGTTATAAAATCACCAGTAATGGGTAGTTGGTATCATTGATTTTGAGCTTCTATTGTTTGTATGGCTGATATGAATAAACTAATATTATATAGCTGCTTTTATTAATAATGAAATTAAATACAGACTAAATAATATAGTCTAAAAATATAACCTCTAGATTTATATGTGAAATGTCAATGTTTTGTAAATCTGGTACAAATTTTGATATATCCCAGAAATTTTCAGGGAGAGTTGATACCCCTTGACTACATACTTGAGGTAAGCTTCATAATAGAGAAATATATGGTTGTATTAACCTCTAGTGGACTTAACATCACTTTTTCATAAAAACTTTTAAACCCAATATATTTTATAAAGCTTTTCATAAAATCAAACATTTTACATATAACTAACTCAAAATACTCTTTAGAGAAGCTGACACTAAATGGAATGACTCAAATTGTAAAGTACAGTTTTATTGAAAAATTATTTTCAATGATCAGTCTTCTAGTTAGCAAAGCACTGCACTGCACAGAAATCCAATTTTGGCAAAAATTTACATTTCTACTTGAAATTCAATGAGTTTTGTTTTTTTAGTTATATTATTGCGACCAGTGAGTACAGAAATAACTGTAGAGAGGACATCGTAGCTAGGTGGTTGAAGAAAACTTTCACTGCTGCCCCCCACCAAGATGGCGGCCTCAAGCGATGAGTCACTCTAATGGAGAGTGCCAGACTTTGCCCAGTAGTAGGCCTATCGGCTGGGTAGAATTACCCAGTAGAAACCAAATTACAGTAAACTCCCGATTATCCGTGGTATAGGGTAACGCCTGATAACCGAATTCCTCGGATAATCCGCTATGAACAAAGAATATGCAAAACGATTGATAATCGATTATTATACCATAGGTTACACAAATAATCTTCAGAGGACAAAATAAATACAGAAAATAATTTAAAATGTCGATGTATTTGACAGATTATAACATGTACATTTATATGTCTAACTATTTACAATACGTACATAAGTATATGTCAAAAGTAAGTATGTATGTACATATGCAATTTCCTCTACACATAATACTTTCACTTTTTAACAAAAAAATCTGTCCCTTTCGTCTGTTTTTCTGTGAGCATTGATTTAGCTTTAATGTGCGATCTAAGTTTCTTGAGAACCATTTTTCGCACAGTGAAGAGTCGTCTTGCTCTAATTATTGTATCCGTTGTTTTCATCTCAAAAATTTTATTTCTACCATATACAGGTTTATTTGGGACATTAAAAAAGAGTATTAGACATTAAAATGTTGTTTTATTTATCGGTTTACAATAAAAAAAAAGGAAATTTACATAAAATATTAACTAATACAAATGATAAATACTGCATGACAAAAAATAAAATTCAATAAAAAAGACAGAGAAACAAAAATAACGCATACAAATTCAAACTACCTACTACTAAAATAACCACTCAAGGTTTAACTGGGAATGTTTGTTTCTACTTGTGTCACAAAGCAATAAAGATCGATAATGTATTAAGCAGATATGGATAATGCATATATCACGTCCTAGACTATTTATAGCTGACATTTGTTTACAATCTTATGATACACATTAGGTTTTCGGGGTCCAAGCATTTTGTCATTGTCTCTTATATACAGTAGTCTGTTCCCACCTCGAGTTGGTTCATTCACTCTAACAGGACAGTTATCGTTTATCCTTGCGTTATTTGAGAAAGCTTAGTTTATTTTTATGATCGTTGTTTTTACCGGAGATTGTGCCGCGTTGAGTGGTTAAAAAAAAACAATAATGAATCTGATTGAAATAAAAATTGGATATTTGTAAAACAGTGGCAGTCCCCGGATAATCTACAAACCAGTTAATCCGCCCACGGATAATCGGGAGTTTACTGTATTAATAAAAGGACATAAACAGTTTTGAAAAGGTGCATTGGGCAAAATTTGTTTCCTAATAGTTCAGGACATTTCTATGAACAAGATGTAGATTTAAGTCATTTTTATCTACTTATAAAATCTGTATGTATAAAGTATTTTAATGTAAGGTTACAATATTATAGTAAAGACTTTAATTCAAAGTTGCATTCAGAAGAAATTAGACGTTACCTTTTCAAAACAATAACGTTTTTAGGGTAGTAATGTTTAAAATTATTGTTTAATTGTATACAGCAATTCTATTTTTTTCAGTGACTTAGTAAACATCAGACAAGTAACTGTATTTTTACGACAGGACAAAACTGGGAAAGTATTTTTGTCATTTGTTTTTCATTATATACATTTTGTAAGGAAGATTAATTAAGATAACATCTTGGTACAGATTCAATAGACTAGACAAATAACTTAACATGAATAACTACCCTGCATACAGTATGGTTATTCGTTTGCGTTAGCCAGTCACACTCTCGGACAATAACAGCTAATGTTTGTGCTCAAATACTTCAACGCCACAACCAAACCAGTGGTCTTAGCAAAATATTTTTTTTAAAGAAATAAAATTTGGGATCATACCTCCAACTTTCCTGCTAACATCATTTACCTGACCAAAACAAAAACTTCACAGACTGACTTTTTTATGTCAAACTGTAATTCTATTTAGAGAGGTTTTAATTCAATATCGTTTTAAAATAAAAGAACTATTTTATAAAATTAAAATATTTTCACCATCGTAATCCCTGTATTATATATTACTATGAAACTAAATTTTATTATTTTCTGACAATGGTAACAGGTTTAAAACGCTGTTGGAGAGAAGTGCTAACTATTAAACGTAGTAGGTAGCCAAGTCTTGTTTTCCCAGCCAGATACCTCCTCAAGATGACCGACCTTGCTACACCGGCGCTATGTAGAGAATACACATGCCCCTTCTAGTTATTTCTGTGCTCGCTGGTTACGACACTTGGGCTAGTTGTTACAGTCTAAATTATAATGAAATTCATTTTTGTAGTTCAAATTTGTTAATTAATGTCAATTTTTGTTAACTCTGGGGTAAAAAATATGTTATACTCATACAAATTTTGATTCTTTTCAACTGAATTAATTCATTAATATAATTATTGTTGAGACTTTAACATTAATAAGGTCAAACAAATCTTTACATGAAAAATAAGTAAGATATTTAACCAAAATCTAAGTCTGTAGTGTTAAGTATGTAAATTGCTGGTAAAATATTTAAAGGGAGCCTAAGAATAAAAGAACTATAACACATATGTCTTGATAAATTATAAGTTACCACTAATGAAATAAATAACAATTCATTATCACCACTATTTACAATCATTTTTTTCTTCCCTTGTTTGACATTTCTCAGCAAATGAGTTTGTTTTATGCACAATACCCTTTAATATTTCATATATTTACACATACCGTATCCAAAGCTAATTGGCTGATAATTTTATCTACATTTTTCATGTTTCTTATACGTGTGTCAACCATTGGTTCGTTATTCACATTTGAAATTTTGTGGATAAAACACTGATCTTCATCATTAGGATTACATCTAAGCTAGTGTCAGATTAACCAACAATTCTGCCACTGCCTTATTCGTCTCATTCTATCCATACTGTCCACCACTATCTCTTTGTTAATATTATCTAAAGATATTCCACCATAAATACCGGCTTAATCACTCAAAATAATCATAACCAATTATACGAATGATTATACAAATACCTAAACATTTGTATAGTGAAAAGCCTGTTTACTGTTTGTTTATGTGGTCAACTGTCACCGACTTTTTCTTGTATAGTGATCCTTCCAAGCTGCAAAGTTTCCAAATGGCCAATTTATATTATTTTTCATTACTTTTATTCCAAGAAATCAGGAAAAATACTGTGGCCATAGAGAGATGAAAACTAGCAGAAAAATGCCAAATTACTGAATGGATACGTCTTATCAAAGTATTTTATGGTACACAGTGGTGAAAAGTGACGAGTGAAGTGGCAGATAGGTTAAAAGGACAAGAGGTAATGCCGGTTAATCTGAATAACCTTTAGCAGCTTCTATAACTGACCTTAACCAAACATAATTAAAATAATACATATTAGTCTTTATTGCTAACAAAATTTGAGGTAAATATGTTTCAATAACTTAGTCATATTTAATGAGCTTATTATTCAATAGTCATGGAGGTGTCACAGTATTTGTTTTCTGTAGTTATTTTTACATTTTTCATACTTTAAAGATTTAAACTTGTTCATATATGAGCAGTGCAGTAATACTTCGACTTACGCTACCCCATCTTACGCGATTTCCAAGTTACGCGGTGTTAAATCATGCTGTCTGTGTTACACAGAAACTAGCCTGTTCTCGAAGAAAATGCTTATGAGAACTTTTATAGCTCATGAACAGAAAATATTTTCAGGTTTCTGTCAAAGACCGATTGACAGTGACATTTGACCCAAATACAGCTGTTGACTGTTAGTTGCAATCTGTCGTAGTTTATCGCTCAGATAACCCAATGGCAGAAAAAAAATATTTCTAAAGCTCCTTGCCCGTGATTTGAAAGTCGAATCGGAAGGCTTTGGTGACTGCTTTTCTTGAGGACTGGTTTGGTCATCATTTCATACCTCAGAATGAACGTTACTGTCGGTCTAAACCAATTCCTTTGAAAATAGTTCCTGTTAATTGACAATGCACCTGGTCATCCTCCTACTACTTTAACTAATTTTGACACACGCATAAAAGTGATATTTATGCCACCAAACACAAATAATTTCCTTCAACCGATGGATTAGGGACTCATCAAAACATTTAAAGCTTATTACAAAAGAAGATCATTTTCGCATCTGCGTGAAGCTATGAGACTGAACAAGCTCTCTGATTTTTGGGAACAATTCAATGTTAAGTGCTTTGAGAATCAATGGACAATCAAGGAATAAATTTCACAAAAACTTTGAATGGGGTTTGGAAAAAGGTGTCTATTTTTTTTTTTTGCCACTGAAACTCAAGCGGAATCAGTGCCAGAGTCTGATGATATTGCTGTGATTGAGGAAGTTGTCGGTTTTACCAGGCAACTAAATTTAGAAGTGGATAGTGATGACGTTCAAGAACTGCTAGATTTACACAACCGGGAGCTGACAATTAATTGATGAGCTCATAGAAATGCGTGAGCAAGAGCAAGACCTTAAAAAAGCAGATTGTTTAGACCCAGTTGACGCAGAAGATGAAATGACTGTTAGAAACTTGACAAAAGGCCTTAGTTTAATTGAGCAAGGTTTACAAATTTTAGAAAACATAGACTCCAACGATAAGCGTATTTCTGCCACAAAACAAAAAAATTGGCGAGTTATGAGGAAATTCTGGGTGAGAAGAAAAAATCTTCAAACGAATTAACTAGATTTTATAAAGCCGTCTATGTCAAAATAACTTCTTTTTTCTTACTTGTTTGCAATATATATGTATAAAATATAATTTTTGGTTGTACAGTATTATGTATTTAAGAATTTAATACATACACATTTTCTTCTAAATTATTAGTTTATTTAGTCTTTGGTCCCAATAAAACAAGATTCCTATGTAATTGTATGTAAAATTATACCCCGACTTACACAAATCCAAATAGCTCGGTCCCACCTATCGCGTAAGTACGAGGTACTACTGTATATAAATAAAGTCTAAGTTAAGCTGTTAAGTCTATTATATTTTGTCCTGGAATCGGAATTGAACTGAGAATCAAAAGCAATGGGTAAAGTTCCAAAACTGAAATAAAAACCAAGAAATTTTTGTTATCTAATTTTTATGATAAATACTGCATAATAATGTAACATAGTTTATGTAAAATATAATTTTTATATTAAAAATAAACACATTTTTTATATCATAGCTGTAACAAAATGAGATTTATGCCATTTTGTTTATTCCTTCAATGATGCTATAACCAATGTCCTCAGTAGTTGGCTTCCACGTGAAAAACCAAATGGTATTTTAGGTTGAAAGGGGTAGTAATAAACAATACACCACTATAACAATACAGTTTATTGCAGCTAACATTAGTACAATAAAATATTCATTATACAAAATCTGATGTACTATATATATCAAATAATTGATACTGTACTAGTAAAAATTTAGTTTCATTTTAAAAAAATCATAAAACATATTTGGAAGTATTTTTCATCACAAGTAGTTGACTGAAAAATTATAAAACAAAATTTATTCCTTCTTCTCAAGGAACACATTAGATAAACTGGAGTGAAATAAGTAATAAAACACAACTGAAATACAAATTATGTTAAAATAACTAAAATTCCAACTCAACTTACTTTCACAAAAAGGCAAATTGCCTTATTTTATATCTGCATTAAACTTTACAGATAACAATAGTAACGTAGCTTAATAGCTTCTAAAATAATCCCTATATTATCAGTCTATTGTTTCTACAGAAAAGTGTACAAAGTTATAAAACAAAACACTGAATTTGAAACTAAACTGCAAATGTTATTTTGGAAATATCGAACATTTCTCTCTTTAAAAGTAAAAGGTATTGTGCATTTTTTTAAAATGCCCTTATATCTAGATTCAAAGGCATTCATTTCACAATCAAGTAATATTTCTATTAGAAATACATCATACAATAACTAAAAAGCTTGCAATAAACTTATAAACTAAAATCATATTCAAAAACAATTTTTGTAAATGCTTTAACTTTAAAATTAGTTTTAATATATCACATTCCAAAACATTCTTATAAAACATACACTCAAGCATACAAAACAACACAATGCTACATTTTTCAGGACACACTTAACAACAAATGAATTTATGCTAGTAATTAGGATTATTTAGGAAATGGACATATAAATCACTTACTTTGTTAAAAAAAATCTGAAATAAAGATTGAAAAACTCAAATTTCTTAAACAAAATGAAAAAACTGAAACAAGAATTCTCATAATCTTATTAATATTAATGTACATACAAAATACATTTATTAATAACTTAAGTCATATGTCTCAGCGGATGTTTGCAAACAAATTCAGGACTGACTTGCTCTCCTGCAATTAAAACAAAACAAAAAAATTAAATTAATTATTTCCTATAAAAAATAACTAGTTTATGTATATACAGGATTAGTTCAATAAGTATCAGAACTGGTTCGCTGTATCCTCAACGGAGCAGTGGAAGGGGGTCCGACCGGTTCGCCCTAGGTAGAGGCCCCCCTCAAGGTGCTCTTTAATTCAGTCACCTGCATTTAGATGGGTGCTATTGTGACATGTGATTTTTTATGGTGTAATCACGTCGGCATTGAGCAATCTGTCAAGCGACGCAATGCTGTGAAGTTTTGCTTTAAACTCCGGAAATCTGCAACACGGACACTTTAACTCAATTAACAGGCTTAAGGGGATAATGCCTTAAGCTGCACCAGAGTTTTTAAGTGGCTCAAAATGTTTAAGGAAGACCGGGAGCTCGTCAAAGAGTTTGAAAAAATGACAAATGATATGGTCATCTGCTGTATTAATTTATTAATTCTGGAAATAAAAAAAATTAAAATAAAGTATATGAATGGCACTAGAAAATCCAAAAGTGTAAATCATGAAAAGTTCTTTTTAACACTAACACATTTTTTTTAGTAGCATTTAATTCAGACACATGGATTTTACAGTTTGCAAAAGAAATGGGGTTGGAAATTAATGAATGAAATTTAAGATGTATAAAAAGCTAGAGTCTTTCTTATCCAGAGGAAAACACTTAAAAAAATCATGAAAGTATCCTAGCATACAATATACCTAGTTGATGTTCATTGAAATATCTTGGATCCATATATAGCAAAAAGAATGACTCAAAGGAAAATATTAAAAAAAAAAGACTGTGGTGAGATGTAGAATTCTGTGGTAGGAAATGGAAGGAAGCAATAGTTGGAAGATGTTGAGAAGAATTGTGTATACAAATGAATGATAGGATGGTCTTAGATTAAGATGGAAAGAGAAGTAACCCAGGAGAGAATCAAGGAGAAGTAATTTATGCACTATTTTCCTATAAACTCATAGCATGTTGATTTTATCTATGCTATAAGACAATGCATAATAGAGTTTTTATTAAATTAAAGTATAAAAACCCCTTTTGATGAAGACTTTTCTAACCTTATTGCATAACAAAAAACATCGAAAAATATGTCTGTTGATAATTTAGCCCTCAATCGGTTGCGCCGTTAGGGGAGCCCTAACAAAAATAGTTAGTGTAAAGGGAATTTTTTACTTTCTTGCACTACAGTTTTGATGAGCTAGTTATGTGTAGTTGATCTTATCTGACACCTTTTTTTTGTGTTAATCTCATGACTAAACATTCTGCAGTGATGTGGGCTGGGGGTAAAGTGTCGCTCTACTGTTCAGTTAGAGCTGTCCTAACAGTGTGACTATTTGTGTCACAGTTTTTAACAGTATATTTTTTTGGGGACCAATCATAATCAAACATTTTTGATTTCATACGTTCCAAAAAAAACCAAAAATGTTATAATGTTATCAACATTATATTCAGACGATGAAATCTATCACGAAACAGGAGATTTCGTTATAACACCAAACTTGAAGTGTTTTTGTTCTACAACTGATCAAAGGAAGGAGTTGGTGTAGTTAATAGATTGAAGAAGGAATACTTAGTAAAAATGAGAGAGTAACAGAGATGACTATATTCAACACATTATTGAATTTGGCAACAATCAACAATCAGATCATATATAAGGAAAACACAGGGACGAACATTGGTAGAAGAATTTTCATTGCTGAGTTAGCAAAGGCAATTGCAAGCCTCTGCTGTCCATACCGCTCAAGCAGAGTATAAAAAATATAACTGGTCAAGAATGTTCTATCAGGAGTAAAAATCCATGTAAGTATGTTACCAAATTATGAAAAGTTTTTATAAAATTTATTTCAAGTAAAAATTATTATTTTAAAATTTATTGGTAAAAACACTTCATGGAAATTGAAGAGCTATACTACTTACAAACACAGAATTTGGTTTCATTTTAGAAAATCATGGAGGAAAGGCCCCACAATGTGTTTATTATCAAATAAAGAAGAACCGTTATATGAAACAGAAGGTTCAAGAAAATAACAGATCGATCTGTCGAGAGCATACTAAATTCACGGTCTCAATTTGCACAATGTGCTATGAAGGAAATTAAAACGATGGCTAGTTTACTAGGTGTCTCGTCGTTTCAATTCCCTTCCTCTAAACATTTCGTGTAAATTAATTTTAAACATTTTCTTACAGCTAAATTGTTGTAAATTTTGTAAATTACATATTTTGTAATAATTTTATACCTAAAAATGTAGTTTTAATTAAAAAGGTTTGCTATAATTAATGAGTTTGTAAATGTTAATGGTTACACGACTATTTACGTTACAAAACAAGGTGCGACCGATCACGGGTTAACAAAATGTTTAGATACAAGTAGAGATTTATATTTGCATACCTTTTGTGAACGAACTTTGGAGAAAACATTCCAGAAACGGAGAGTTTCATCTCCAGCACCAGTAACAATAGCTTCTCCATCTGGAGACATTGCAAGGTACAACACACGATATGAGTGACCAGTCAACTTGGCGACTTGAGTGAGAGTTGGGTATTTCCATACCAAGATCTGGTTTTGTGAATAACCATGAGTGCTGACCTATGACACAAACAATTTAAAATATTCAAACAATATACAAAAAAAATTTTGATAACTATTCTAAATAACAAGTTAATCATAGCAATAACGGTGTGTGTTTACGAATCCTAAAGCAGTTACATATATATTTCATGTATTTTTTAATTTTTTGTTGATTGCTGCACTTTGCTTGGTATTCCAAGTATAAATCTATAGAGTAATATTACCTTAAATAGGTGAAAAGTTTTATAGATTATTGTTTGAAGTTTGTAAAAAAAATGTAGTATTAAAAAGAATAAGTTTGAGAGAAAATATTTTAAAATAAGATTCAAATGTCCTACATCTATTTGAATGTCAATTAGAGAAGGAGGTTGTGTGTAATGGTTATCAGAAAAAGTAAAATTTACTTCTAGTACTATAATAATTAAGCTCCTTATAGTGTAAATTTCTTTACTAAATTCTAATGGCGATTTCTCCAAGTGGTACTTCTGGATAGTAGTAAATTTTATTTACAATCTACTTTAATAGAAGGTTGAACTAATAAAGTTGAAATCTAAGATAGTGACTGCAACTAAAGGTGTGCACTTTGTGTAAATCTGTATACATAGAGTGATAGGTTTAACACACTATGTTAACGATGTGTGTTAATCACAACCTATTATGTAGGGACTAGATATACTATTACAATACCTACTTGGTTCATTTCCGTAAGTGTAAATTTCCAATTCCTGACTCATAATTACACACCGTATAATGTTTGATACTCAATTTTCGGAGGGCTCAAATTTCATAAAACCATGTCCAAAATAATGGTTGTTACCATTTAGAAAGTTTGTAGTAAAATTAGTCAGCACCACATGTAGAAAGGAAAGAGCAATACCAATATCACAGAAAGATTTATTTATGTTCAGGATTTTTCATCTAAACTGAGTTTCCCCCTGTTTCAGAAAATTTAGACTAATGTTGGGTCTATTTATGAACACTTTTTTGTTATTTTTTTTTTGTTGCTAAGTAATATTATATTTATTTAAAACCATTGTTTTAATTTCCCTCTGATAGAGAACTGCTGGTTTTTGTATATTTTCTGATATCAATAATTCTGAATAATGTTTCTCAGATCCTTCCTCAACAAAATTGTTTCTTTTTTAGTGAAAAATGAATTTTTGCAACTGTTTTCATGTTTTGGAATGTGATACCAGAGCTTTTATAATATAATATATAAAGCTTTCCCTTGGTTAGCTTTATACTATTTGAGCACATGTTACAAAATGTGAGGAAGAAGGCTTACTCGTTACTAAACACATGAAAGCCATGAATTCTGGGTAAATCTTCCTGTTCAACCAACGTTTAATATATGTTTGCCATTTTGATTAAACTACTGCACCAGGTTCCTTAAACATCACACTAAATAAGTAATGGAAAGCTCTATTCAACAAACAACATATATTACAGTAAAGAAAGAAGTATTACAGTAAGATACAAGAATACAAATACACAGTATAGCTCATATGTATACACTTGTGAAAATCCTGGAAAAAATGCTACAACAGCCTGGATCATGTCAGATAGGAGCACTAGGTCCCCCCTCAAAATATGACCCTTCAACTGCGGATTTTTTCCACGTATGCCTAAATTCTAAAAAATAATTTTCTGTATAAATTTTCCATTTCTCTGATTTTTCAAAATGTTAACATCCTGTAGTGATAATAGTTCGTAAAACACTCCATAGCATCCTCTTGATCATCGGTTTTCTATTAATCTGTTTGGATTGCTAAAAAATGATGATGCTGAACAGCATAGAGCAAGAGCGCTGGAAGTCATTAACAACCAGTAAAACGATTTTCTAAGTATCCCAAAAATGTCACAGTGAATCTCAAACAAGACTGAAGCAGCAGTGTAATGTAAGAGTGACACTTCTCATAGCCTGTAACCGGTCACTTATTCTGACATCTTGGAGTTCTGTAGCATGACAATGTTAGACCCCATTCTACAAATCAAACTCAAAATCAGATAAGATCTTTTGGATGGAAACAGAGTAACCATCCACCATATAGCACAGACTTGATACCGACTAATTTTCACTTGTTCTATTATCTAAAAGAGTTTCTTGGGTGTAAGTGTTTCACTTCAAATGAGGTGAAAGAAGCAGTTGAATATTGATTTTTCTCACTGATTACAGACTTACTATGACTTCGGCACACAAAAATTTATAGAACAAAAAACATTATGACAAAATATTAAGTAAATTAGAGCTTAGTGAGAACAATTCACAATGGTAAAAATTAAAACAGTTCACTCTAAATCTCACTACACATTAGTTTACTAAGCAAACAGACTAGTTTTAATGATGTCATCTTCAGTGCTTAGCTACTGATCAGTGCATTGAGTAATTAAGCTCTGATGAAGTCGTTGTCGAAACGTTTGTTTGTTTTAATAGACTAGTAAGTTTGTTTTAATAGACTAGTAAGTTTGTTTTAATAGACTAGTAAGTTGGTTTTAATAGACTAGTAAGTTTGTTTTAATAGACTAGTAAGTTTGTTCTAATAGACTAGTAAGTTTGTTTTAATAGACTAGTAAGTTTGTTTTAATAGACTAGTAAGTTTGTTCTAATAGACTAGTAAGTTTGTTTTAATAGACTAGTAAGTTTGTTTTAATAGACTAGTAAGTTTGTTTTAATAGACTAGTAAGTTTGTTCTAATAGACTAGTAAGTTTGTTTTAATAGACTAGTAAGTTTGTTTTAATAGACTAGTAAGTTGGTTTTAATAAAGTAATGTGTAGTAAGATTTAGAGTCAAATGTTTTAATTTTTACTGTTCTGATTATGACAAATGATCAAACTAAAACGGAATTAAGTAGAAAATAGATACAGATATATAATTAAATAAAAATACTTTGATGATTTGAAAGTAACTTTATGAAATTTAACTTTATGTTTTAAAATGTAACCATTTGCAATACAACATTATTCTTTTTTGTGAAAATTTCACGAATGACAAGAATGCTCTGTTAAGCTAAAACTCCAATTGTAACTGATAGTTGCTCACAATTGAAATTAAGATTACCAATTTAATTTTAAAAAGTCTTTTTTTTTACCAGTTCAGAAGAATGTTTGGACCATGCTAAATTGCAGACTTGAGATCCAGTGTCCACACATTGCATTGGTTGACCAGTAAGGGTATTCCAGAAGCGAATACATCTATCAGCAGTACCACCTCCACTGGCAAGTAGACCATGGTGGTGAGGAGACCAAGCAATTGCTATGACAAAAAATTATAAAATGGTTAAAGAAAGAATACAGAATGGCCTTTACAACAGCACCAATCTGTTGAAAATATAACCACTCTTAGTTTTTATACTGAGTTTAATTAATTTAAAAATCTTTTGTGGACATAAAAATTTATTATTTAAACTTTAACCCTTTCATTAGCAATATGTGGCTGCCCCGATATAGCCCCTGGGAGCAACATAACTTTTAAAGATTTGTACACTTTTTCTTTTTTTCTAGTTTTTTTCTTTATTTTTCTCAAATTTTTAAAATTATAGTAATATCTGATAATATATTTTTTATATTTACTTATTTTCTCATGTTAACCAGACTTTACCTTACGTTTAGTGACAATGTCTTTTGCTAAAAATTATCTGTTAATCTTTCTTTTTTTGTCAAATACTTATTCATTGTAAAATACCGCACAAACTTCGAAACGTTCTGTAAACACGAGGGAAAACCATAGACTTTGAGACAAATGAACGTCTTCATTATTCTATCACCTATTCACTATAAACTACAGCACAAACCTCGAAACGATCTGTAAATACGTGGGAAAACCACACAAAAGAAGACTTTGGACACAAAAGAATGGTGACAATGTACTCTGTGTAATATTGATTGTCCAAATAGTTGCAAATATTTAACCTAGAAAACAGCAAAATACAGAGAAGAAAAAATCGTAAATGTACGGCAGTACTAATATAAGAGAAACGGTAGAATGTACATATACAGCAATGTTCCCGCTGGTCGTTGCACTATCTCACATAATGGTGTGTCAATGTTAACCAAATGGTTAAAAAGACTTACCCGGTCAACTATTTGTATGACCAATTGTATCTAATAATTTGACATAAAAATAATAAAGTTGTAATCAAGCTTCTAACACAAAGAAATGTCAATGATTGCTGCCCATGTTGATCTTTTATCTCCATAGCTGAGAAAACGTAGAGTAAAAGCACACACTTTCCATGTTAAGTTAACAGAATCCTCTCATCTTTACACACTTAAAATAACTGATTAATTTTGAAATTCACTATACTTGAATTTCAAATGACATCCCTAGTAAATTAATAAACAAAGTAAATTAATTTACTTATTTCTCTAAACAATTTTTTTAATTTCTATTAAATAAAAAGTTATTTAAATAAAATTAATAAACTCAATAATCTCGTTCGCATTTATTTTTAAATTTCAAATATGAAGTGGAAATAAATGAATCCTAGGCCTGCATTATCATTTACAATTTGGTCAGTAGTACTTTGTCCAAGATTCATAAAGGTCATGGAATCAAGTTATGTGATATGTATTTTGGAATTGTAAGTCCAATTAATTTCATGTTAAGTGTAAAAAATTATATACAAAGGAGCACTCTTATCATATAATTATTAGTTGTCGAGTTGAGTAAATTACATACAAAGATACATTTCCATTTCTCCAAGTTCAAGTTAATTGACTTCTTTCACCATACACAACAAATTATTTCCCAAGTGGCATATTTAAATTTTTACTGACTCATTTCAGGTCCATATATAATTGTAACTTGTTACAAATCTCACAATTGCAACACTTGAAAAAATTTTAATTTAAAATTTACAAATTTTCCAAATTCATATAATTAAAAAAATACTAAATTCAGCAGATTTTATTTCATATAACACAACCTAATAATTTAATTGAATTTAAATTGTTTATAATACAGCGTTCAACATTATTAACTGTTACTTTAACATTAGGTTCAAAATTAAAATAACATGAGTTTTTTGAAATGTCAATCACTAAACCAGCGTTTTTGAATAAACGGAATTCCTAATATCATTTTACAGGCGGTCTAGTGAAATTCAATTGTGAAATATCATGGTTTTTCAAGGATTTCCAGGGTAAAAAAACTTTTTTCCAGGATGTTTAAAATTAAAAATTACGATGTTAGATTTATAACATTATAAATATTTATGAAAAACTTTACATTTCTGTATTTTGTTCTTATATGATTTACTTATTACAATATGTTTATCCATAATATTTTAATTTACCTCATTTTAAGATACAATTTCTTCTTTACCTATCTCAATATATCAATAAAGTTATGAAATTGATAACTCATATAAAATTTTAAGGGTTTTAATTAAGTTTTTTATATTTTCCTTCTTCCTCATTTAACAATTCAGTTTCTGCTTTCATGCTTTTAATTAGTATTTTTTTGAGTTCATCTTTCTGCACTACGTCTATCTATTTCTTCTTTCATATCCCTCTTCCCTTTTTCCTTTAAAGCAATTTTCTATTTTTGTGGGCATCACAAAAACTTTTTATCATGTCTTGGGGGGGGGGGGGGGGAGAACACTTATGCAACATCTACAGTTAAATTTGACTACAAACTCCCCCATAGTCAGTGTGATTATAAATGCATGTTGAATATATTCTGTGTGCGCAGAACAAATCATGTGATACGACTGACATGGGAAAAATATAATAGGGATATATATGATATTGTTGTAATTTTTTGTCCCAATTCGTTAAATTTGTGCTGAAAATTATAAACATTTATAATGTTAATACATATGGCATTAACTTTTCTGCACCAGAAAACACGTTCACTGCCACAATGTTAACAAAATAGCTATTGGTATATACCAGCTATACAGAGTGCGATTGAAAAGTAATAAGACTTTTTTTTAGACAGTTTTATTAAACTTTTTGGATCATACAACTAATACTCCTCAATACGACCCTTGTGCGTCAATACACCGCTGGTAGTGGTTCTTCCACTGCTGTAAACAATTTAAAAACTCACCCTCCGGGATCGCCTTGAGCTCGTCCATCACAGCTTTTTGGATCGCTTCGATGGAGTCAAAACGCCTAAAAACTTCCTAAGCTTCCTTTTAACAAGCGGGAATAAGAAGAAGTCCGGGAGGGACATATCTGGGCTGTAGGGAGGGTGGGGAGCACCGGAATACCCATCTTGGCCAGTAGAAAGGTGCAGAGGAAGGCAGTATGCTCCGGCGCATTGTCGTGATACGAAGTCCAATTGTTGACCATGTCGGGCTGACACCAGGCGACACGTTTTTTGAGGCAAAGGAGCACTTCCTTGTAAAAGGCTGTTTTCACAGTGATTCCTTGAGGTACAAACTCCTTATGGACGATGCCTGGAGAGTCGAAAAACATGATTAGCATGGTTTTAACCTTGGATTTTGACATGCGGTTTGTCTTGGGTAGTGGTGATGAGTTCGTGTGCCACTCCGCACTCTGTTCCTTACTCTCTGGATCGTACTCGAAACACAACGTTTCATCACCAGTGATAGTACTGTCCAAGGTTTTATTCTGTTCGTCACTTTCCAACACTTCACAAGAAAGTTGCACACGCAATTGCTTTTGCTCATCAGTCAAAACTTTTGAGACCATTTACGCACACACTTTCCCCATCGCCAGTTTTTCGGTTATGATTTCCCGCACATTGTAATGAGTTAAATTCAACTCCTCACTAATCTCATGGAGACTAACATGGCGGTCAATGTTTAAAAATTCACGAATGGCTCAGGTCTTTCTCCGTTTGCGTCGTCGAAGGCCTCCCCAGTCCTCTTCGGGGTCCTCTCGGCCTTTCTTGAACGCCCTGTAGCATACATTTACCTGGGCCCTGGATAAAACTTGGTCTCCGTAAGCCCCTTTGAGTAACCCATGGGTTTCGGTAAAAGTTTTGTTGAGCAATAAGCAAAATTTTATTGCGTAGCGCTGTTTTAACGATCGCTTCATTTACGCCACTGGCAAATTGGAACAGACTGCCAAAACAGCTTTCACACACAAAACGATGTTGACTCAACCGCTGTTGCAAGCAAATTGGGAGCGGTTCCCGTGGAAGGGGAAGGTCAAAGGGACATTTCCCACTCTACCCGATTTTTTTGGCCGCTTGCCAGACAATGAGTGCGGAAAGTCTTATTACTTTTCAATCGCACCCTGTATCAACAAACATACATCTAGGGTATTTATGTAGAATAATAACTTATTACAACATCCCAGTTTTGATCTGTAAATGAAGGTCAGACCCACATTAACGCGGTCTGTGTGGAAAGATCGAATTCTTACTTCCAGTCTCTCGTGAAAAATCAGACAGCGTATATATGTGCCGCTTGGTAGCGAACATGTTAAATGAACAGATGAACAGAATTAAAATTGAAAAAAATTCCAGGGTTTTTCAAGGATTTCAAGGTTAAAACAATTCTAGGGTTTTCAAGGATTTTAAGAATTCCAAGATCGATAGACACCCTGTTTTACAATTGAGTCTTTCTGCTATTAGAAATTTCACCTGCCATAAGAAATTTTTTTACTTTAATTTTAACAATGCAATTTGCTATTTTTGTTTAACAGTTTTCTAAGAAATTCTTCAGTTATTAAATTGTAAAACAACCAGTATCTAACGATGTATTACAGTACAAGTGAGATATTTACTGTAACATTACTATTTCTGTTTTGTTTTTTAACCAATTCCTTCTTTCTACTGTTTTTAAAATTCTTAAACATTTACGCCTATGCTTAAAATATTTAGATTTTTTAAAGTACTAACTTGTTTGAATTTAGTTGCATCGCATTTATTATTATATTTTGTTTACATTTACATTATTTCCTTTTTCTTAAAATTACTTATATTAAAATTCGTATTTTATTTTTTGCAATGAGGTTTAAATGATTATAATTATAAAACTTTACTGGGTTTTTACTGTCTTTTAGTTGCTACTGATTGTACAATTTTGTGTCTATTTCTAAATTTAGTTGGTTCGTTTCTCTTGTTATCATTATATTTAAACACAGAATCACTTTCATGTCTCATTAAATCATTCTAATACATATTTTGAACATGCAAACAATTTTGAAGTAATAAAGTGTGTAAACAATACCTTTCACAGCAGCTAAATGCTCGGTGTATGTTTGCAAGGGTGATAAAGAATGCATGTTCCAGACATAAAGGCGATTGTCATTTCCTCCTGAGGCCAGATACTGATTATCCGGAGACCACTTCAAGCCGCAAACCTAGAAATATTTCATATTCAGGCATATTTACGATTTTATTTTTAATTTAAACATTTTCAATGTATAATTCAGTAAAATCTTACCTTCATTCACCTACTAAAATATTGTCCAACAAAACCATTTTCAAATGAGTAGAAAATAATAAGAGTGGACTTTGGATGACCTCAAAATACTGTACTTTTTCTTAAACAAGTTCACTTTAAATTATTATTATACTTGAAATAAATAATAACCCAATAGAACCAAACTCACTAGAAAAATACCACATTTATAAAAACATACACAACAATTTAATGAATCTACAAACAACATATACAGATGACATACTATTCAGAAACATTATACACGAGACTTATGAGGAAACGTGTATGACGTCAACAAGTACCAACAACACGGACCGAACCAGAAAAATTGAGAAAAAGTAATCAGTGATTCGACAATGGTCAAGTGACCGAAAGGCGCCTCATCACACAAGGTAAAATCATTGCACTTAATGGCGGATAAAATTACTTATATTAGTAATATTACATATTAACTTCATAAAGTCAGTGCAAAGGAAAAACAATTGATAACGTAAAATATCAAGAATATATATATATATATATATATGAAGTTAATAAATTACCAATTTTGAGTAATTTTATCCACCATTAAGTGCAATAATTTTACCTTGAGTGATGAGGCACCTTTCGGTCTTTGACCATTGTCGAATCACTGATTGTTCTCTGCTGTGGATGCTATGTCCGTGAAGCCGGTGTTTGTAGAAGTTACGCGCACTATTTCTTGATCTGTGTGTATGAGGTTTCTGTATAGTATGTCTTCTGTATATGTTGTTTGTAAATTCATTAAGTTGTTGTGTATGTTTTTATAAATGTGGTATTTTTCTAGTGAGTTTAGTTCTATTGGGTTGTTATTTATTTCCAGTATGGTTAGGTTATTTTCGTAATTTGTAATTTCGTGTTTATGGGAAATTAGGTGTGCTGCAACATTTGATACTTTAGAATTTTTATTTTTGAATGCTCTATAATGTTCTTCAAATCTTATTTTAAACGTTCTGGATGTTTTTCCTATGTAAAAGGCGTTACAGTTGTTGCAAGTGATTTTGTAGATTCCTGATAGGTTATGATTTTCTGAATTTGTTATGTGGTTTTTGTTACTAAGATATTTTATTATTTTGTTGTTTGGTTTGTAAGTTGGAGTGTAGTATTCTTTGTTGTATATATTCGTTATTTTTTCTATTTTGTTATTGGTATATTTATATTTTAGGTAGATTTTTTTATTTTTATTGTTTTCGTGTTCCGGTTGTAGTGTTGTGTTGAGGTTAGGTTTTTTTGTGAATTTATTGTATATATTTTTTATAATGTGTTTGTTGTATCCATTTTCTATTGCTATTTTTGTAATGTTATCTAATTCTTCATTTAATTTTTGTTTGTTATCCTGTGTGTATTTTATTGCTTTATTTATCATGTTACTGTAAGTGTTAATTTTGTGTGTCCAGGGGTGGTTAGATTTGTAGTGTATTGTGGTGTTGTTGGAAGTAGGTTTCCTGTATACTGTAGTTTCTATTTTATTATCATTTATATTTAAAGTAATGTCGAGGAAGTTGATTGTTCTATTTATTTCTGTTTCAACGGTGAATTGTATGTTTTCGTTGTATGTATTTAGTTTGTTTAATATTATGAGGTGTTCGTTGTGAATGGTAGGTTGGTATATTACAAGTATATTGTCTACATATCTTGTCCATAGTAAGATATTGTGTGTGTTTATTATAGGTTTAATTATTATTTGTTCAAAGTGTTGTAAATATATTTCTGACATGACAGATGAAATGGGTGAACCCATGGGGAGACCTGTTGTTTGTTTATAATATTTATTGTTAAATTGGAAGCAATTTTGGTTACATATGTGTTTGGTTAGCGTAATGATACTATCTATTATGTTACTTTTTTCGTTATTGTGTATCAGTTTGTTTTTTATTATTTCTATGGTTTCTTCTATTGGGATACTAGGGTACATGTTAGTTATGTCATAACTTATTATTTTTGTGTTGCTGTTTGTTTTTATCGTTTTTATTTTATTAATTAATTCGTATCCATTTTTTATATTGTATGTGTTGTTGATGTGTATTTTAGACCTTAGGATTTTGTCTAGGATTTTTGCGATTATGTAAGATGGTGCTGTTGTGAAATTTATTAGTGGTCTAAATGGTGTGTTTGGTTTATGGATTTTAGGTATCCCTGATAATACGGGTGCGCATGGTTTAAATGGGTATAATCTTGTGTGGTATTTTAATTTATTGTTATAGTTTAGGGTGTTAAAAAAAATATATATATATTTTTTTTTTTAGGTTAGTTTTGCTTGGTACAATTACAACTTATATTTATTTTATTTCATTCTCTCATATTTCTTTTTGTGTTTTCTCTTCGATTGACAAAGACCACTGTGTGGTTGAAATATATCATTGTTTAAGTGCTTTTATGTGTTTCTATTTCAAGACTACAGAGTGGACTCTTACCAAGGTAAGTCTGTCAGTCTCCTAGTCCAAAAAATCTATATATATATATATATATATATATATATATATATATATATATATATATATATATATATATATATATATATATATAGATAGATTTTTGGACTAGGAGACTGACAGACTTACCTTGGTAAGAGTCCACTCTGTAGTCTTGAAATATATATCGTGATATTTCACGTTTTCCATTATTTTTCCGTTGCACTAACTTTAAAAGTTTTTATTATTAATTGTAAAACAATTTTTTCCACCACTAAGTACAATGATTTTACCTTGTGTGATGAGGCACCTTTCACATTGTCGAATCACAGAATTATTTTTCTGATGTTGTTATTCGGTCCGTGATGTTGGTAATTGTTGACGTCATCACAAAATGTGTCTACCGAAAGTTCGCTCATCCAAAAAGGTAAAAATTAATTGCACTCAGTAGTGGATCAATTGTTTACAATTAACAATAATAATTTTATAAAGTCAGTGCAACGGAAAAATAATGGACAATGTTAAATATAAAATATATATATATATATATATATATCTCATGCTGAATAACATTTCAGCTTAACTTAGGGTATTATTGTGACCTTGTTACAGTCACAGTGGTTGCTGATATAGTTTATTTATTCTTCTGTTGCTTTTATTCTAGTTGTTGCTTTTTTTCTATAAATTATTTATAAACATAAAAGACCGATGGTTCTAAAAGTACCTCTTAAACCTACAACTTTCCACTACTTTTTTCAGAATAATGGAAAGTATTTTTCCTATTGTACAGTAGAACTACAATTATCTGAATCCCAACTATCCAAATCGCTTTCACATTTTCAGAATTAAAAAATCAAGGCAGAAACCTACTGCGATTTCCAAAATAATGATTCTGTCTACATATGTTATTAGCAGTTTCTCTGTGAAGTTGGTGTAGGCGCAGGGCAAACATTATTTGGATGCTGAGTCACCGTCTCAGTGCAGTTCTGTGTTATTTGCTGTCGTCCTGCCCGACTGTCACTATTCGTTTTGATTAGTCAGTGTCTTTAATTGGCATCGATCCATTGTTTTGTTTATGAGTCAGTTTCATTGTTCACCATGGCTTCTAAAAGAAAACAAGTTGCCTTATTGTTAGCGGATAGATTAATTATAGATCAATAAGATAAAGGAATTACGGGTAAACAGTTGGCTGAGATATATGGTGTTGAACCATTAATAATTTCAGACATTAGAAGGAGCAAACCTACACTTTTAAACTTCGTGTCAGTGCTTGAAAATAAAGATAAAAGCTCTTCAACAACATTAATGCAGGAAGCAAAATACAAAGAATAAGATGTTTTTAAATGGTTTTTGCAACAACATTCTATGGGAAGCCTGATTCCGGTTACAATTCTTTTGAAAAAACTAGGATCTTAGCTTAGAAGCTTATTAAAAAAATATAAAACTTGTAGTTTTTTTTAAAAATCCATTTAAAACTCACACTTTTTTGGAAAATACTAATTATCTGAATTTCTGTCTAACCAAATGGATTTTGGTCCTAATTGATTTGGATCATTTAAGTTCTACGGTACCTGGAAGAACTTATGTTTTCACCAAACTTTATGTCACCATGGCTTCTATTTTATCAAGTTTGTGCTAACTTGTGATTTATATTAAGAAGAGTGAAATTTTTTGCTTGTGATGTTTCCTTTTGTGAAAATAGAAGTAAGATTTGCTCCAAGGAATATCTATTCTTGACATTGTTCAACAGATTGTTTGCTAATACTATCAGTTATATTTCAAATTTGTTTTAGGAATCTCTCTTTGCTCACATAATACTTCTTTTCAGCTCTATTGCCTCCAGCTTCTAAACCATAATATATTCAGGAATTTTTACTATTTCAACTTCATTTTTGTTTAGTTTCTAGTTAATTTTTGTGTAGATAGCTCCTTTGTTGAGTGATTTATTATTTTATTTCATTGAATAATAAATATTGCTTAGTTTTGTTTAGCAATATCCCCATGTTTGTAGAAAAATCTGAAAGTTTAATGTGGAAATTTCTATACATCTGTTTTTCCATACATGTTTGGGAACTTGTTCAGTTTACACTTCTCAAGAACGATATTGCTCTTGGTTTTAAGGTCACAAGAGTGTGATTAATAGAATTACTGATCAATATAGTTCGATCTCTGCTGTGTAAATTCTTGAACACCTCTTAACTTCTTTCTATCAGCTTAGATAACACAACTGTTCTTTTCTTAAAATATTGTTCCTGGGTTATTACATTTATAACAGAATAAATAAAATAAGGCCTAAACATCCTAAATCACAAAGTAGATAGCTTAAATAAATGCAAGGGTTAGGCCTACATATAATTTTATGTAAAAAAAAATAAAAAATTAAATAAATGCAAAATATGCAAAGAGTATTTCAAAATGGAATAATAACAAAGCAGAAGGTGTATTTCGACCTTCACTATTATTTATTATTGCTGGTCCAACAGGAGTTTTACGAAAAAGATCAGAAAATAAATGAAATGCTCACTTCTTGACGATGTCCAACTAATCTTCTTTCAGGTGCAACACATGGGGTTCTCACATCTCTCTGAAGTATCATTCGATCCCTGCTTCCTGATGATAACACATCCCCGTTCCAAGCCAGAGCACCCACACGAGCAGAATGTCCCACCAATTTGTTTACTTGTTTGGATACACCAACATCCCAGACTTGTACATATCCATTGTGAGTACCAACAGAAACAAAATTTCCCTATAAAATTTTAAATACACAAATATTACAAACAAGTCCAGCTGTGGTTTATTTCAAAATGTGGAAAATTCAAATTCAATATGATGATAATGGTTTAACCCTTTGATTAGCATTCACGTACCAGTACGAGAGATCGAGCTAAAGCCAGCGGGAATATTCTTGTATATGTACGTTCTAACATTTCTCTCAGATTAGCATTGCCATAAATTTACGATTTTTTTCCCTGCGTTTGTGTTGTATTCTAGGTTAAATATCTGCAACTATCTAGACAATAAATACTAAACAGAGTACATAGTAAACATTCTTTTGTGTTCAAAATCGATGGGTTTTCCCACGTATTTATAGATCATTTTGAAGTTTGTGCGGTATTTTACAAAGAATAGGTGATTGAATACTGAAGAAATTCTTTTCAAAAGTCTATGGTTTTCCCCACGTGTTTACAGATCGTTTTGAAGTTTATTTTACAAGGAATAAGTATTTTACAAAAAAATATTATGAGATAATTTTTAGCAAAGAAATTGTGAGTAAATGTAAGGTAAAGTTGGGTTACCATGAGAAAGTCAATAAAAAAAAAATGTAACAAACATGACTATAATTTTAAAAAGTAGAGAAAAATAAAGGCAAAATTAGAAAAAAGAAAAAGTGTAAAAATCTTTCAAGAGTATGTTGCTCCCAGGGGCCATATCAGGGCAGGCACATGTTGCTAATCAAACTGCTAAATAACCCAGAAATCTTTGTATTGAGCATGAAAATATGAAGGTAAATTTTATTAAGAGGACATAGAAATTGGTACCACTCATACTAATAATCCAAAAATGAATACTTACGACACCCAATAAATCTGATCAAAGCTGCTGTGGGTCAGATCCTTCCTCCAGAAAATTCAAAAGACAACATTTTGTAATTAAATATCTAATATAAAATATTTCAATAATTTATGTTTTGATACATAATTTTTATAAAAGGGTTTTGCATTTCAATTTAATTTTAGTGTTCATCCAAAATTCAATTTGTTGTTTAAAGCTTAAACCATCAAATCATTCTGGACAACAGATAAGAAGTCGATTAGAACTCTAAAGTAACTTTTCCACTTCTTTTAATGAAACTAGACATAAGTATTAGTTAAAAATAAAACTTACATGAAAAGGAGAAATACAATAAATAATCATATAAAAATAAAATATTACCATCAATAATTTTTAAAATATGTTCTCTAGTCTATTAATCAAGTATACAAAAAATAAATATATAATTTGCAGTTTAAAAAAAAACACCACTTACTGATATTTTCAGCATTTTCAAGACACATTTCGTACTAGGTCAATGCACTGTTCAAACTTACGAGTCATGGACAAGACTGTTACTCAGGTGTGTTGTACTTTTGTGAGTCTGTGGAGTATTATCGTTCATAGAGTAGTTGTTAATTATGCGTTCAAATATAGTATTTGATTGTGAGTGTGTTTTGTCGTTTAGAATGTGTTGTGGATTGTTTTTGTGGTGTTTGTATATTTTGTAGTTTTCTGTTGTGTTTAGTTTGTTGGTTTTTTTATGTAGTATAGGATTTTTAGATTAGTGTGTGAGTGTAGTATGTTTTGTATGTGTATGGCAAAATTTGATTTGGGTTGTGTCTTTTTTATGAGTCTTTTGAATCTTCTCCCTGTGGCAATGTCTTTTATGTCTTAATGTATAATGTTTTACTTTTCTGATGTAGTGAAGAAGTTGCTTTTTTTGATGCTGAAAAATATCAGTAAGCAGCGGCGGACTTCCCAATAGGCACACTAGGCACGTGCCTATGGGCGCAGCCTCGAGGGGGCGGCAGGCGGCAGCCGTTTTTTTTTTGTACCGATGAGTTTTAGTGACAATAGTAATAGTACCTAGTTAAATTTGGTGAATGTCATAATGTGACCCTCAGTTAGATCAGTGGCGGATCCAGCAGGGGGCGCCCCCCTGAGAATAGAAAAATTCCATTTATTTTATTGTTTTTTAATTTTATCGATGGAACCAAAATAATTATTTAATTAATTTTTATAAAAAGTCTTTAAATAATATCTTATCTATATTTCTTTGAACAGGCATGAAAACGGATTCGTATGGGGAAAAATTAAAAGCATTATATTATGTTGGGACGTTTCCAATAAATTCGCGAATGGGGCGGCCGGCCGAATTGTGCCTAGGAGCGGCACCATGGCAAAGTCCGCCACTGTCAGTAAGCAGTAGTTTTTGCCAAGTGATACCAAAAGTATTAAATATATAATAATTTTTATGAAAAAACATTTAGAATTAATTTCTTTAGATCAAATTAATTTAAAATATCTTCAGTATAAATATTTTACAAAACTACATAATTCATTTACTAAGGATAATTAGAAAAAAAAATTATAAAATTATTTCCGTTTTCCAGAACTAACACAATATTAAACACTAACACAATTATAAAGCAAATTATGTATACAAGTTCATAAAATAAAAATTAGACATTTTTACCAAACAGTAAAAATTCATTTATCTAGTCGATTCCTAGCTTATCACTATCAATAAAATTATGATTAGCTCTTGAAAAGGATTTTTAGATCCATTTCATTTTCTACTCCTTTGTTACAAAAATACAGAACATTAAGACAGAAGCTTTTTAATAAGTCATATCCAGTAGTTATTTTAAAATTTTCAACCCTTTTATCTTTAGGCTAATCAGGTGCAGCAGTAACAACTATAAAATAGTTGTTCCCCTCTTTTCAATCCTATCCACAAAATTATTTAAATGTGTTGGCCTTTCATAGCTGTTAATAACGTTTGCCTTAAAATACAAAACTTCCTTAGTGGATACAAGGGCTTGTATTGCTGATTTTGAGACACATAATATAAATGTTTTGTTGAACACAATATTAAGAGCACAGTGGTACAATATATTACAATGAAAATATTGGAAAGAACCCCAATACCACAAAAAATAATCAAAAATAACAAATAAAACAAGTTACTTGAGATTAAACCCTTATGTACATTTCGATGACCATGTCATCATCATCAGAGGGTATTATTGCAAAATTACAATCTAGCAAACAAGAAATTACAAACTAGAGTGAATCATCTTGTACACAATATCAAGAGCACAGTGGTACAATATATTACAATGAAAATATTGGAAAGATCCCTAATACCATAAAAAAATAATCAAAAATAACAAATAAAACAAGTTACTTGAGATTAAACCCTTATGTACATTTCGATGACCATGTCATCATCATCAGAGGGTATTATTGCAAAAATACAATCTAGCAAACAAGAAGTTACAAACTAGTGTGATGATTCACTCTAGTGAATCAGAATAGTTTTGATTATTTTTTGTGGTATTGGGGTTCTTTCCAATATTTTCATTGTAAGTTTTGTTGTATGTTTGCACAAGCTGTCACATTACAATTCATATTCCACCATTAACCCTTTGAATAGCATTCACGTATCGGTATATATATTTATAAGGAGAAGGAAAGAGAGAGAGGGGGGAGGATAGCAGCAACAAAAAAACATCATACAAAAGATATAAATAATTTAACATGTTAATATACTATAACTATTCTTTGAGCTTGGTTTGTGAGGTTATTTTTTTACAAATAAAAGACCTACACAAAACTCACAAATTAATCGTTTATTAACTCAAGACATGTTTCAATGACAAGTCATCATCACCAAGTGTGTAGTAGCAACACTCATTGATGATGACGACCTTGTCATTGAAACGCGTCTGAGTTGATAAATGATTAATTTGTGAGTTTTGTGTATGCCTTGTATTTATACGTTAATATAAATATAACACATTATTAGAAATTACAAAAAACAAACAAGTAAGAAGCACACCTCCCAATTCTGTAGCTCATACACCCTAGCTTGGATTGTTAGTAGTCACCTTTACAACCCCAAATGAGAACAGGTCTACTTTAGATAAGCAACTCTGCTCACGTGATGCTATAAATGTCTCCTATTCTAAGTACCAGCAACCCATTACGTCCTTTTCTTAGTGTAACGTTTATTTTTATATAGTTCTGAGAGCAAACAGTTCTAATTGTCACCTCGAGAGAAAGACTGTTGACCGATAATAAAACAGCTGACCGAGTAAAGTTTGATATTTCCAGCAGTTTTAATAAGAAATAAGTCCAGTCGTTGAGAGAGACCTGGACTAGCAAGTCGAAAAAGATCTTCCTGGCAACCAGCGGACTACATCCGGCTGAATGTTAGCTTCCTGAGGAAACCATTAAGAGGTAACGCATAAGTAACGAGTCGCAACAAGTAAACGACTCATTTCATATTCTTTTATATTTGTTAATAATTCGTACATTTATTTGAACGCACTGTCCACGGCCAGTAGAGGGTTTTATGTCCCTTAATTGTACTCAACGGTATTTTAGAGTTAATATCAATGACTTCCTCTTTTATCAAATCCTTCGACAGCCGTAGCGTGTCAAATTTACCTACTTCCGTCTATCATTTCTTAACTTTCTCTTTACAAGGAGGTGGATTAGGTAGAGACTTCTTTATGACCCCAATACAGGATAGATCTAACATCAGATATGCAACCACACTATCATCCCTTCCTATATTTCCTACTAAGGGGGTTTGGTCGCCCACCTATATTCACAAATATCTTTTTATCATTCATAGTTGATAATAGTAATACTTAATGATCACTTTGATGTTTTTAAAAATTAATAAATAAATAAAACTAAAAATGTTTGTTAAATAAAATCTTTTTTCCCAGCAAAGTTATTTTACTTGTGATTATTTTAAGACAGGTTTTATCTAATAATAAAGAGCTTTAACATGAAATAGCATTGCCATGTTGACTGTTAGAAATTAATTATAAATATTTCAACAGATCTTTTAATTTTGTTTAATGGATATTGGATACAAAATATAAAAGTAAAAGTCTTTGTGCCACAAATGAATACATGAATATTACACTGATATTTACCCTTTCGTTCCAAGCAACGGAAGTTACAGAATTTCCATCACTTGAGAGATCACAGAGACGAGTTACTTGACTTGTACAAGCAGACCATAGGTAAACACAACTACCAAGGCCTACACTTAGGACATTCTGAGAAGACCAATCAACAAGGTTTAGGTAAAAATCATCTTGAAGTTCTGGTGCATCTAACACCTTTAAAGAAAATAAACAAAGGTTAGAATAATGAAGATTGCTCATGTAAGGGATATACAATAAGGAAAAATCACTTCTAAGGCTAAACACTAGAAACAATATAAACATAATATAAGCTATATAAGTAAATAATATATAACAATATATAGGCATATGTTATTAATATAACAATAATGATACATTACATATATACACATGCATGCATACACACATGCATGCACACACACTTGCATGCGCACACGCACACACACATGCACACACACCACCTGTAGTATAATACATACATGTTAAATTACTTATAACTTTGTGAAAATTATTATGAATAAAATATTTATTTACAAAAATATTCTATACACAGTATATAAACAAATTTCAAATATATATAATTTATATAATTTTAGAAAACTAATTGTCAAAAAAAAAATTTAAAATATTAAGGAAAGAGTTGATAAAGTTAGCATATTAAAAGCAGACAAAGAGGGCTTAACAACTGTAAATTTCAGTTAGTGTTAAACATCAGTCTTGGGTACTTGTTGGTAAAATAAGGGATTCCATTGTCATGCGGTATAACGGTACTGTTCTATTTTATTTTTCACTGCACTGAGGTTTAGTTTTGGGCTGTCTTGGAGTTAATTTTGTCTCTTACGTTGAATAATTTATCATATTTTGTTTTATTTGTTTATAAATTTTCAGTTGTTCCCAGATAGTCATTTTTAGGCCTTTTTGTACTATTTTTAAATGAGATGTAGGTTTTCTAATATGGGGAATAAATGGTTAGTTTTGATGGCGTGTGTAGCTAATTTCGAATTGGTGTTATGTATGCCTTGAGGTGCTCTTTATCACCGAGTGAGTGATTCGACAATGGTCAAGTGACCGAAAGGTGTCTCATCATACAAGGTAAAATTATTGCACTTAGTGGTGGATAAAAGTATTTACAATAGTAATATATCAACTTCATATATGTGTGTGTGTTTTCAGCAGTTATTATGGCTAAAAGATTTATATCTGATTTAAAGGTATGATGTGTGGCAAAATTGTCATCACCACGAATAGTCAGAATTACAGGGTATGTTTTTGTTATTACAAAGATTAGATATTGCCTTTTCATTTTCACTTGCTTCTGTAACGTCTCCTGTATCATTCTTTTACCAAACCCTGCTTTAACAAAACAGTTTGTTATTGTTTCATTTTTGTTTGACAGCCAACCTAATCCAGATTATAGCACCAGAATTGAACAGATCTTGCCAAACGATAAGAGCTATCAGCTTCTTCTATATTTAAAATCAAAGATTTCATTAACATGTTCGCTGTGAATGGCCTCTAGCGTGTAGGTCACTAAAATGCTAACACATTTTTAAAATTTAAATTGATGGTTTTGTTTCACAAACAAAAAATATGACAAAAATTAATTTGAGCCTTGAAAACGGATAAAATATTAGGCTGCCCTTCTGTCTCCGATTGGAGACAGCAGCAATTTACAAGCGTTCCATGATCAAGTATTCAATTTGTCATGTTTATGCATGTAATTCTCATTTGTAGCTATAATAAACAGTATTTCAACATTGCCAAATGCATGAATCACAGCCTTGGCAATGTTAATGGCGCTATTTGAGTACAAAGTATACAGTCGGAGTTAGCACTTCCTGTCCATGTAAGGTAGATTTCCAGGGCTGTTCTGATTGCAATAAGTTCGCATGTTAAGTTGGATGCAATTCGCCCTGTCGAGACCTTGTGCTTTGAAATTGAGTTGTCTGGGTACTTAAGAAATATACCCGAACCACCCCTATTGCAGTTTGAGTCTAAAGAACCGGCCTGAAGGTGGTTACTAAAAGAGGCCTCAATAGGCCCAGAATTGCACCCATGCCCTTCCTTTTGATTGTGCTCTTGGGCTCTGTTTTTTTGCATGGTTCAAGCAAGTCTAAAATAATTTTAACAGAGGGAGGTGGTTTGACTGGAAAACAAGGTTCTTGAATGATTTCAAGGCTTGAATGCTTCAAGTTAATGTTGTTTCTTATGGTATAATCAAACTGAAGTGTTGAGGATCTCTTCAGCCTATTTTTAGCTGTCAAGGAGTGGAAAGTGATGTTGGAGATATGCTGCTCATTGCAGCTTCTAATTTTATTCGTAAATTTGACAGTGGCAAGTTTCCTCCTGTTTTTTAATGATGGTAGGCCACACTCACTTTCAGCTGTTGTATTGTTTGTTGAAGACACAGCGCTGATAATCATTTTGGACGCCCTGTACTGAACAGAGCCGATTTTCTCTGTTGAGGTGGAAGTCGATGAAGCCCAAACGGGTGCTGCATATTCAAGAATTGGTCTTATTAGCGCAGTATAGATGTTTAGAAGTGTCTTTGGTCTGGAACCCAAAGTCGATCCAAAGAGTTTTCGAAGCAAACTGAGCTTTTTTAGAGCTTTTTGTAAGATATTCTCAATATATTTGCATCTAGTGTCAAGCAGAGGTATTTGGGGTGGGAGACTTTTTCAACATTTGAGTTGTTAATCTTTAACTCGTGGAGAAAGGTTGCTCTATTCCTCGTGTCAGTGGAAAACACACAATATTTGGTTTTCTCAGGATTTAACAATAGTTTCAGATTTCTTGCCCAGTCTTTTCTTTCTTGCTCAGTACATTTTCCGAGACCTTGATGTCAGTATGGGAGTGCCAAATGGCAATATCATCTGCATAGCACGCAACTTTAGCCTCATTGCCAATTTGATTATGAATAGTGTTCGTGTATAGTAAAAATCAGCTTTTAAAATAATAAATTAAAAATTTAACGAGAAAAGTTCCAGTAATTGTTGAAACGATTTACTTGTATAGTTCCCATATGAATCAGTAGGCCTACGAATGTTTTCACTTCAGCCATTGTCATCTCTTTCCAGTTATTTATACTTGATAATGGCGTGGGACTCAGTTTACCATAGACACCAAATGCATAACTATTAGTAGCTTTAACAATATTCTCCAAAAATATGTCATCAAGAAGTAGTCTGAACCAGTCATACAGGCGATTTCCTCCTGGGGATGGAACGATAAATTTATTTTCCTTTGTAAACAGAAAGTTGCACCGGCTAATATACTAGGTGCCCATTGAGAATTATTATCTATGATAAATGAAATTATACTTGTTTGACACTCCATGTACTGAGAAAATTTACCACATATTGTAAATCACACAATAGTATTATAAATTTTAATATAATAAATATTTACCAACTATACACAGTACCATTGAGATCAAAATCTTTACTAATAAACCAGTTCATGAGCATGTGATTATACTCCCTTTGCTAAAGTATTTGATGAAGGTCACAAAATGTAAATATATACAAATATAAATTATAAATATTATATTTATTGATATTTTACGTTGTCCATTATTTTTCCGTTGCATTGACTTTATGAAGTTGATAAATTACTATTGTAAATACTTTTATCCACCACTAAGTACAATAATTTTACCTTGTTGTGATGAGGCACCTTTCGGTTACTTAACCAATGTCGAATCACCTGGTGATAGCAAAATAAAATTTTTTCCATTTATTTGGGTATTTTGTCACTAAAATATGTACCATGTGTGACCACAAAAGTTCCAACCTAAAGCATTTTTTTTTTTTATAACTGGAAAAAACTTTTAATGTCTTACTTTAAATGGAATCCTGGATATCTTGCGAGTAGCTTTGCGAGGCGAGCGTAAAAGTTTTTGGCTCTTTGGTCCTATAGGTGACAATGAGTATGGTACAATAGATTCAATGTTTCGTTCTGATTCTGGCGATGGACAGTACTATAATAAAACAAAATTTAATTGAACTTGAATTAATAATTAATACATACAGAACACAATTATTGTAAATTATGTTTTATTATATATTTATTTATATTGTTACAAGATAAACTGACCAACTTTAATTTTTTAAAGGACAGTAAAGAAGTGATTGCAACTAGAGATAGGTTTCTATGAACTAAATGTGTTATAAATATGTAAATATTTATGACATGAAAGGCATTCAATAATAGCCAAAAATATCACTATAATTTATCTATTTCATTGACCAACTATTCATATTCATTATTTAGTAAATTTACTATTGTTAATTTAAAATTTCTTTCTACCCCCAAATTGATTCAGGAGCTGTTGAAAGACAAATACCATTGAGTAGAAGGTTAGCTTCGAAAAAAGAACGATCATTTTGAAACGTGTCAGCAAGTAAGCAATTACGTATTCACTTAGTTAAGTAGTGTAAAATTAGTTTAATCAGTGAATTCAAGATGATTACATCAAGAAACTTAAATACCATCAGTTGGGAATACTTGTATTAAATAACAAAATTAATTATATTTAAATAAAAACTATTCATTTCTAGAATTATTTGAAATTTTTTTTTAAAATTATATTCATTGTAAATGACTTCATGCACATATACAGACTCCTTTTAAGGTCACGTGAAATATGGGTGAATTTATAAACATTTCTTGAGTGAAAATTATTTGAAACCTTTAAATCCTTTTTTTGGCCATAAGAAATAGAGATCATTTTACATTGCATTGTATATTCTATATAAGATGAAAATAGTGTTTTTATATTGTTAGTAATAAATTTAGTAATTTCTCATTTGCTAGTTTTAAATCACTGTAAGTTTTTTACAATTCTTAGTTGTATGAGGTGGAAATCCAGTTCTTTCTAAAAATTATGAGTTTATTGTGTCTTGTCTCTAACAGTGATTCTCGTTGAAGAAAAATAATCTTGAAAAATTTCATAGCTCATACACTAAAAGATGTCTTCAGTCATATTATGAGAATCGTTTTTAGGTAGAATGGTTTATATTAATTAGCTACCTTAATTGTAAGTAGACCCAGTTATTTTTTATAAATTCGAAAATAATAATATAATAGTAGCTGCTGTATAGTGTGATCACGATTTAAGTTACCATTGGGTAATTATTATCATTCCACTTGAAGACAAACACAGAATCATATAAATACATTGTAATCGAGTTGCTTATTGTTATCATTTAATTTTTTGTGTAATAAAATATGCGTTCAACAGCACAGACCAAACAAAAATGTATCGTACAAGTATCGTAAATGCTGAGAAATCACTTTAGTGATATGGTGGCTGACATCCTGTCCATCTGTCCTGTTATTGACATTATCAACATTATTCATTATCCATATGTCATTCACATCCTGTTTGACTTTACTCAAACACATTTTATAGGTTTCATAAAATGTACAGTTTGTTGTTTGTCCATCTAGTTGTTCGTATCCTATTTGTTCATGCGATACAGCACTGTTTATTTCTTTATTTTCATAAACATTTATGGTTTCAGTGATTTTAAGTAATTTTATTTTGGAAGACATTTTTTTCATTTGTTTTGATTTGGTGTCACTTAAAGTTACAAGACATCGCGAATTTTAAAAAAACGACGTGATTTGTCTTTAAAAAAACTTGATATGGTAATACTTAATATGGTCTCTAGATCGATATGGTAATTTACAAAATCGAGTCAAAGACATGCTGCTTCTCAACTTGGCGTTTTGCAACCTCTCTTATGTAAAATTTTGAAGAATAAACACTATCTTGTCATTATTGAAGTGTAATGAAAAAGTTAAAGCAAAAGAAATCGCTTTGGGAAGTGGAATAAGCTTTAAAATTATGGTTTAAAAATGTTCACAAAAAAGATGCTCCGCCCCCATATCAATCCCAAATTTTCGCTAATCCAAAAAGGTTCGCCCCAATTACTTCGAAATAGCAGGGACTGTACTGCACTGTCAAATCTAGCATACTTCAAACCAGAATTCTGGTTTTAGATTGGAATACAATTTATATTGTTTCTTCACAACTACACTTGTTCTAATGATAAATCTTTGACTAAGTTTGAGATCACTAATTATACTGAAAAATGTATTTTTTGATGTTTTTCTCATTTGGTTTGATTTTTTACATTGTAGCTGCTTGCCTTATTGCATTTATTATTTTATGAATTTAAATATTCTGGACACCTTAAGTGTTATTTATTTATTAGCACAGGTTATTTTGAAATAGATTAAAAAGATTTTGTACAATAATTTTAATGATTAGAAAAATAAAAATTAACACAATTATACACTTCTTAATTTCTACTGCCTTTCTCAATATGCAGAAAATATATTAACACCACATATTTAATTGAATTAATTTTTTACATATATTCAATTTATCTCATGAATTTAATCATTGATTCTTGAAAACTAAATTAAAAATTTATTTTCACAGTATAATACGTTAATTATTTCCATAATTTTTAACTCTTGAATTAATTTTTCTACAGAGTTAATAATTTTAACAACATATTGTTATATTATTAGTCATTTAATAAGTTCAAAATCATTACCAATATTACATGAAATTATTACTTTAAATTATTCAAACTTTTGCAACAATTCTTTTCTCTTTTAATCTTATAATTAAAATAACTAAGTGTATAGTCGAAACCACTGTAATAAGTTTAATTAAATATTCTTTTGTTGGTTTCTTCATGATTACCCAGTCTAGAAACTTCATTATGAAATTTGAATAATTTACATGCAAAAACTTGCCTTTTTGGAAAACTGAGTTATTTCATTTGATTTTAATTATTTTACACAATTCAATATTAAAAATAAGAAAAATCTTTTACCTTTTTTTAAACTATTTAATAATTTTATTTAGAATGAAGTCATTGTTAGTTTCTTTATGAATCAAAATTTTGAAATATAATTTTCTGAATATTTTATTAAAATTTAACTAATAAATTTGACTTTAAAAATGACATGCCAAAAGTTCATGGGTCTTCCTCCCATCCTACGTTTCTGGCCCATAGATCTTGTTGAGGTTGGGTTCTTGTTTCCTGGATCGTTTGGATTTGTGAACAGCAAAACCATGGTAAGTTGTTATGTAAGTACCGATTGCAGATTCATGATTTATAACTTGCGTTATAAATTTGACGATAGAAACATTCTTGAAGACACCATCTGGGCTTGCCTAGCTACAAACCGAAATAGTTTCGTTCGGCACTTGTAAATTTTTATTTTTTCGGACCATCAAAAACCTCTTGCGCTTCTGTATATATTGGCCTTGCAGCACTATCCCCCTCCAACCACTTGGTCTCACAACTTCGATACCATATTTACATGTTTTAGATTGTTTCTCTTTTACGTGAACCAGCTTGGTTAAAAGCAGTTATCGTTTTTTTAAATACTTGAAATGTCAATTTTATTTAAATTTGCTGTAATTTTTTTTTTACTACAGTTTTATGGTTTATGATTTCACTATTGATTTTTTTTCACACTTTATTTGTTCTTTAGAAATGTTGATGGTGGTTGTAGGGAGTCAGGTTCACTTGATAGTATTTTTTTAGTTATCTTCTTGCACCTAATTATTGGTACGATTTGTCAAATTTATTTATTACAATTTGTATTATTTACTATAAAATATTGGCTTTTTCCACTCTGTTATTCTATGTTTTACTTTAATTTTTCTTTAATATAGAAATTTTAACAATTGGTAGTTATAATTTAATTTTTGAAATTCAAAATTATGAAAATTTCAATTTTTGTAGATTGCATGCAACACACACACACACACACACACACACATACATACATAGTGAACCTATTACACAAAGAATTCCTTTTATACATATTTTAATACATCATAAATTTATAACACTGGGAAAAGCTTGCCTACCTGAAAAAGATTCTTTCGCTCAGGAGAAGACACTGCTTGCCGTTCATCACACTGTCCTTTCACCCCCTCTATTGTAGCTCCTAAAAGTTCATTGCGAAGCAAACAGTTGTATGCTAATCCATCACGATTCCCATCAGCTCCTCCAGTCTCCCTGGTCTTCTTTTGAGTTGTTAAACTAACTCTTCCATCCTATAAAAAGTGTTTAGTTAAACTCCAAAACAAGTAAGAGAGTTTTTCTCCTGGATTCTTCAAAAAAAGCTTAAATAAACATTTGAACTTGTTTCCTAATATTTGCCATATGTATATTTTTAAAATTGCTTCTAATGTTTTAATAATTATAGTCAGTTGAAATTTCTGTAAATTATAATTGGTTTTATTGAAATAAACTACATATATTATTTAATTTTCAGATTTATTACATTTTCATTTTTCAATCCACATATTTATATGGTAAATATTATCTTATATATTTATATATAAACAAACAAATGACAATATTTTTCTGAAGTTCATAGGCATTTATTAATACTTAATGTAATGTTACTGGTAGCATCAAATTTCATAATAAAAGATTTTCTCTGCAGCAGTTTTTTTTCAGTGAATCATTAAATAACATTTTAACACCAAAAAATTATTGCTCTTGTATGTACAATACACATCTTTTATACTGTGACTTCAGTATGACTAATCATACTTGGATTAATATTATCACCATGTGTTACATTCAAGGTTAACTGAAATATTAAATATGTTCAACACCAACAATTGTGTATTTTGTTTCTATAGATACACAATCAACAATTTCTTGACATAAACGCCCCTGCCCTACTGGCGCCTGCAGTGATAGGCATTGATAGACGTTCCACTCTTTCTCTTAACTTATTGGTTCAGTGTGAGGTTAGCTTTTGCCGAAAAACGTTGCATCGCTAGTCGGTTACTGTCCCAGTCTTGATGAAAATTTCGGTGTGTTTCATTTATTGTTCCACCATTGCTGACAAAAGGAGACCGTGTTATCGTATTAGTGTTATAGTAGTGTTTATTAGTTATTGTACAATGAATATAGATAATGATAAATAAATCCATATTCATTGTACTAAAACTAATAAACACTACTATAACACACTTCAAATAACACAGTCCCCAATCCGACAGCAATGGTGGAACAAAAAACGATACCCAACTCAATGTTCACAAAGACTGGCACAATAACCGACTAGCGATATGTTTTCCAGCAACGGCTAACCACACACTGGGAGTGGGGCGTACATAACTGTATACCTCCGCATGCACTAGTAGGTCAGGGGGTGTCATGCATACTCTATACACTCAACGTTTTAATTTGTCTATGAATGGACAGAGGTCCATAACAGTAGAGAAAAATCAACAGCCATCGCCTTCTTAGTTGTAGATGTTCTTAGAGATGAAAGCATTTGTACTACAAGTCCTATTAAAGAACAGACTATTTTCAATAGATCTATTTAAAAATAAATCACTCCATGAATATAAACAATTGGATTCTACAGTCGGAAAAGGGCAAGAGAATTTTAATCCAGGAACAGAAAATTGGAAGTTTTTTTAAATGATATCAACAGCCTTCCAAATGAAATGACATCTCAAAACTCGAAGATCAAATCTGCTTACCTCAATCGCCTGATTACTCTGAATCTGCAATGAAATAGAATGATTTATCCTTAATAACAGATTAGAACCTTGATCTGCAGAAACTGAACAAGATATAATTATTAAGAGCTTGCTTTCAGATAATTTAAGCTTCTACTCACACACAAATCTTTTCCATGATCTACCATATATTAGGTTAAAGCAATCTTCTAATCTAAAAAACATAACAGTGCAGTCCATGCTACCAGGGTTTAATACTCAAAAGCAATATAAATTTTCTTATAGCCTCTTTCCAAGTAATAGAACGAGCTGTAAGACATATCGAAAACACCCCCTCCCCCCAACAAGGAGTTGCAATAGCCTAACAACTACTCTAACCAAGTGGAAAATAGTAGCAAAAGCAAATTGAAATATAAATCAAACAATTAATTATTTACTGCTAAGTGTTATTTGAAAAAAGGCTATCTAGGTAAAAAATATAGAGGTGAGTTAGGGATATTTTTTACTTGGATAATCTTTTTTCAAATATGATGCATTATTTTAATTAGTTTTTTTATTTTATTTATTATTATTAGTTGTAGTTTATATTACATATTTATTATTATTATGTACTTTTTGACATAGCCTATTTGGTTCAAGACGGTCGCTCGTTATTTGTTGGTCGAGGGCAGAGCTTACCTCATGCCTATATATAGCGACCACAGAGAGCAATTGGTGTCACTCTAGTTTGTAACTTCTTGTTTGCTAGATTGTAATTTTGTAATAAGACCCTCTGATGATGAAATATATATAAGGGTTTAATCTTAAGTAACTTGTTTTATTTGTTATTTTTGTGGTATTGGATTTCTTTCCAATATTTTCATTGTCAGATGAATATATTGAGTAATTTATGTTGCTAAAATTTTACATATTATTTCTTATCTCACAATTATTTTCTCGTTTCTGTTTAAAAATGTGTTGATAATTATGTAATGCTAAAACTCAGATAAATATACAATAATGCTATATCTAATAATTATTAGGAAAAACATTTTTTACACATAAAATATTAATACATATATAAAGTGAAAATTGATAGTATAGTTTTATTTAATGAATTTATCTGTTGATATTTAGTGAAGCCATGAAGATTTCCCCTTGATGATTATTGAATATCTCATTTAAGGTAAATGAACGAAATCGTATTTTCAGTGTGTTTATTTTGGCTTATCTCATTCGAGTAATACTAAGCTATATATCAATATGGGTAGGCCATTAAAAAAAAATGCTTTCAAGAGGAAAATTCATTCATTACAATCCGATGATGCTCGTTCTATGCATTTTTTCAAGCAACAAATAGAAAAATCTATTTGTTTTATACTTTTTTTACATTATTTTTATATGTGGTAGAATACTACATAAATTAATTCTGTGATTGTTTATTTTTTTTATTAGTTACTTCATAGTTCATAATCTTTATTAAAAAAAAACAACTTTTTTCACTCTAAAACAAATTTTTATATTAAGTTATAGCATATTACTGTCTGAAAATCCGATAGATTGGGATGTAACTGTAGTGGTCCGCCGAGAGGGTTTCCACTTTCATTTGCAACTAAAATCACTTTTTTTATCGGTTTAATACTTTCAAAATTATCATGGAACAAACATTAAAAAAAACACGGATACAGAACCTCCATCTTTTTTAAGTTTGTTAAAAATAAGAAGAAAATGATAATCATAATTAGTTAAAGTCTTTTGATAAAACCTACAAGAAGAATGTAAGTATGTGGTGAGTAAATCCTTGGAATATAAAATACTAAACAGTGACTAGCCTAATACATTTCATGTTGCAGTTTATTGAAAAAAAATGGTGTTATTACAACTACACAGATAAACTGAAGATTTGTAAAACCAATATAGAAAATAAAACTTTCATTCAACTAAACAAAATCTTAAAAACTAAATAATTTCTTACAACTATGTACAATAGAGAAATAAAATAATCATAACTGCACTACTTACTCTATAAGAATATAGACTTACAGTAATCAAGGAAAACTTTGTTTGCCAATTATTTTCTCTTCGAGTAGGAATATAACGATCAGCTATAGAAATTGGTGACATATTATTTTCCAGATTGGAAGGTGAGTCCTGAAACTGTAAAAAAATATCTACTTACGACATCCCTTAACTAAATAACAGAAAATAATACAAAATGTGTGTGAAATTTTTCAAGTACTGTTTCTATTATTCTTTGTACCATCATTAAACCAAGTGTTAAAAAAGTATGAAAAGCTTGTCTTTTTCTTAAAATAGGGTTTTTTTATCCAATTATGATTCTGTCCATTTTTAAAATGATATCAGTATATTTACATACTTATGGCAAAATAACGGCCATTTTGTGAAGCAAATCCTCTAGGTATTGTGTGTAACTACATATCAGATAGTATGAGAAACATCAATAAGATATTGCATGTTAATTTGGCCCAAATGAAGCTTGTCTAATGGGTACAAGAAAATGAGAAATTCATTCAAGGTGCCTCATTGGCTGAGTATATCATCTACACAAGTGAAGTGACATTGATCTATGTAAAAGAGCCTGAGACAAAACAGCAATTGACTGTATGGATCTTTCTAATAAAAGATTTTTCTAGAAAAAGCGTTCAAGTTTAGCAGACAGGGAAAGTCAAAGGAGAGATATTTCTTCATCAAGAAAATGCAAGTTCTCACACATTGCCTCAAATAATAGAACTTTTTTGTACTGAACATGGAAAACAACCTGCACTGTCAACGATTTTCAACACTTAAAAAGCAGTTGTTGCATACAAAATACATGTTTTAGAACTACCTCAGTCAGAGTGGAAAAACTGTTAAAAAAATTTCTTCAAACACATACAAAAGTTATTGATCTTAAAAAAGAATATTTTGAAAAACAATAAAAGAAAGTTTATTCATGAATATTCATTGTTAGGCCAGTAATATAATATGTCTTTTATCTACTTGACATAGCAAACTCTGCAATGCATAGAACTTTATTTACCTAAGAGCTAATTAAGCCAAGAATTTTAAAATTCTAAAGTACTTACTATTATTATTATTATTATAAAGCCAGCTAATTTCGTTTACAATTTCAAAATTTGTCAATATATTCATTCGTTTAATGACTTCTAAAATTTATAAACTGTTTATGATATTACAGTGGTGCAACAAAGGGAGGGGCAATACCCCCTTGGCCATCCCTATAAAAAACGAAATTAGGCATGTCATCCTTCATTGGAAAACATATAGTGTGCATGCCCCGTATATAAATTTAACTACCAGGATTTACCAATAAATAAGTGTAATTAATACATTTTTTTTTGTTTTATTTGTGCCTGAAGTATTAGGAGCATTAGTTAATTAGCAAATTAAAATGTTAATAATATTTAAAGCATCAATAATAAAAAGCTTCAGGAAATTTCCTTAATAATATCCAATTGTTGAGTTTTCACCCTAAAATTAAACAAAGTATGCATTGAAGTAACTTGAGTGATTTGGGGGAACTGAGTTGATGACCCCGTGCTACTGATGTCCTTGGTTCCCCCTGAATGAAATTCTAGGTGAGCTGTTGTGATATTATACCCCATAACGTAAGTCTGAGTAATAGAAATTTAACTAAAATTGTTTATTAACTAGAGGAAAATATCTTAAAAGTTTAAGAAACATTTCAATAATCATTATTTTGATGAGAGTATTCATTAATTTTATGTACCATAAAGCCTATTTAGTTTGTTTCTGCAACATGGTAAAAGTTTGCTGACAAAACAAACATAAATAACCTCCATATGCTATGGTATGCATTTCAGAATGGTACTGATCTGGTTTTGGTTTGCAATTACAACATACTGAATAAATAATGTTTGTATTGCAAGTAGAGATGCAGCTAGTACACACGTTTATTCACAGGATGTAGTACACAATATTATAAGACATAACAAATTTGACTTATTCATCATTTCAAACTAGCTAGTACACACATTTTTTCATAGGATGTAGTACACAATATTATAAGACAAAACAAATTTCAGTTATTCATTATTTCAAATTAAAAGGAAAACTTAAAAAATTAAAATTTTCAACTTACAAATTCATTATTTGAATTAATATTGTCTGGTTTTCTAATTATAAAGCTATCAGACTCAGCTAGTTCTTTCATTTCAGAGTCAGTATCTGGATCTGACATTGTAGTCACATGTTTCTTAGCACTCTTTGGAAACAAAGGACCATTTATGAAATTTTCTTCATCTTCAGAAGACTTGTGTTTGATGGGATTTCCACAGATATCTAATGATACTGTCTCCATTTCCTCACATGTTCTCTTAACTGGCGTTGTAGTAGGTGTTATGTTTGTACCAGTTCTTAGTTGGGGTAATACCAGCTGACATGGAGATTTCATTTGTTGTTTCTGTAGCCTTTTGGCAAATAATCTGTTCATTTCACAGTCAGTATCCATCTTAACTGCAACAAAAATATTGACAGATATCAAAATTCATTGCAAAATAGTGAATGATTTTGTAAGAGTTGGTATACAAAATAATTGAATAATCTGCTTAATTTGATAATAATTATTTATGAATGCTGAATCAAGCTAGATCTTACTAAGGCTATTGACCTATGTCACCACAATATTACAAGGTATTTAATTTTGTAATTGAAAAATCTTGAAAAATATTTATAAAGTTTCCTTTTTTAACACTGATATTAGCAGAATATTATGTCAGAATATTAGAAAGTATTTAGCACACAAAAATGGATATGACAATTATTTAATAGACAAACTACACAGAAAAATACTCAACAAGAACAGTAACAACAACACAAACACAAACAAATTCATCACCCTCACATACATAAACAAACTCACAAATAAAATAGCACACCAGTTCAAGAAAGCAGGATACAATGTAGCTTACAGAACAACAAATAAAAGCCAAACAGCTATCAGACACAGCATTAATAACAATACCAACACATACAATAACCAAGGAGTATACAAACTAAAATGCAACAACTGCAATAAGTTCTATATTGGACAAACAGGCAGATCTTTTGCCGAAAGATATGAAGAACGCAAAAGCGCACTGCACACTACTATTGAACCCAGCTTCGCAAATCACCTCATAGACACTAAACACTCATGCAAAAGTATGGAAAATAACGAGCATCCTCCACACATGCAACAATGGCCATAAATTAAACACACTAGAACAGTATGAAATATATAGACATAGCAACACACATAAAAATGACATCTTAAATGAACAAACATTGCACAGATCACGCATACTCTTCGATCACATCACTTCTAACTTTCAAAATAATGGTACCGAGGAAGCACAACAGCAGCATTCCTAGCGGTAAAATACGAGGCTGAAGAAGACGTAAGACGAAAACGTTTCCTCCAAGTGTATGTTAACAATTTAACAACTTTAGTTAACAAAAACTCTGAATGTAAGTAGTAGTAAAAGTTTAATAAGAATTTACAACCAGCTCGTCCTGAACAGCAACGAGATTTCGAATATTATGTGTATATCAATTACAAATTTTAATTAGCCCTATATTATTTATCCAAAAAAATGTATGTACATATTTACTTTCTACTATAAAAATGAATTCTTCATCCCAAATAACTGTTATACTAAGATAAATATTTCACATTAGGCGCCAGTAAATTATGACAGTAATGTTTTAATATAAAAACTAATAGAACATGAAAAAAAAAACCTAATGACACAAGATTACTAAATACAATGAATTATTTTTTTTTTAATGTAATTTTACAAAAGAATAAATGTGTATATATATATAAATTGTTGTGTGTGCTTTTATAAATGTGGTATTTTTCTAGTGAGTTTAATTCTATTGGGTTATTATTTATTTCATGTATGGTTAGGTTATTTTCGTTGTTTGTTGATACTTTTGTATTTTTATTTTTGAATGCTCTGTAATGTTCTTCAAATCATATTTTAAATGATCTGGTCATTTTCCCTATGTAAAATCCATTGCAGTCGTTACATGTAATTTTGTAAACTCCTGATAGGTTATGTTTTTCTGTATTTGTTTTATGGTTTGTGTTATTAAGATATTTTATTATTTTGTTTTTTGGTTTGTATGTTGGAGTGTAGTATTCTTTGTTGTATATATTTGTTAGTTTTTCTATTTTGTTATTGGTGTATTTATATTTTAGGTAGATTTTTTATTTTTATTATTTTTGTGTTCAGGTTGTAGTGTTATGTTGAGGTTAGGTTTTTTTGTAAATTTATTGTATATGTTTTTTATAAGGTGCTTGTTGTATCCATTTTCTATTGCTATTTTTGTAATGTTATCTAATTCTTCGTTTAATTTTTGTTTGTTATCTTGTGTGTATTTTATTGCTTTATTTATCATGTTACTGTAAATGTTAATTTTGTGTGTCCAGGGGTGGTTAGATTTGTAGTGTATTGTGGTGTTGTTGGAAGTAGGTTTTCTATGTACTGTAGTTTCTATTTTATTGTTATTTATATTTAATGTGATGTCAAGATAGTTAATTGTTCTGTTTGTTTCTGTTATGACAGAAATTGAACTGTCAGTCATGCCCTTTGACTAATATATAAAAAACAGAATGTGGAAGAAACATTTTCAGATGAAGGCAATTTCACTTAACACTCTTTCTAACATTGCATTGGTAACTAACATCCGACAGTCACTGTTCTACCATCATAACAAACCCTGCGAATCATTAAACACAATGGAATCAGGAAAAATTCCAGTTGTTTTGGAACAACAACCCTGGCTTCGAATCCCAATAAAAACCAATCTTGAAATTCCTGGTTCACTCACAAAAGAAGATTCACCTCACCTACTAAAATCTGTCGCTATGGAATTGATAAACACCACATATAACAACTTTGTAAAAATCTACACAGATGGTTCCGTTGATAAAGAGAACCATAGGGGAGGTGCAGCTTTTCATTGTCCAGAATTAAACGAGGATTACTATGTGCCCTGCGATTCCTCTTCAAGTATGAATGCTGAATTGATGGCCTTAAATGCTGCTTTGGTTTTTAGCAATACTATGGATGCACAGAACATCTGCATTCTCACCGATTCCAGGTCGGCCCTTCAAGCCCTTCAAGTACAGCACACTACAGACTACCATTTTCGAACATCTGAAATAACTAAATTGTTAAAAAACTTAGAACAGAAAAATATTGTATTTCAATGGATCCCCAGTCATTGTGGTGTTCCTGGGAATGAGGAAGCTGACAGATCTGCCAAGGCGTCTTGCAACTTGTTTCCATCTCCTGAAAGTTGTTACTCCTTAACTAATTGCAAAGAGGCAGTTGATAAAGAATCTCACATCTGTTGGAGAAAGAAATGGAGAGAATGCAATACTGGGCGCGAATATTATTCATTACAAAAACAACCTAATGATCCAAAGATCTTCAAGTCATTATCACGTTCAGTGGCATCTTTTGCGGCACGAGCTCGTATGGGACACATTGTCACCAATACATATTTGAAAAGGTTTCATATTACTAACGACTCTATCTGTGGAGTGTGCAAGCAAGAAGAGGAAACATTACAGCACATACTTTTGAAGTGTCCTGTAACAGCAGCAACAAGGAGTCCCTTGATAAAACAACTAGGACGGGAATGTACCCTGGACAGAATCTTGAAAGAAAGTTGTTTCTGGCCATTGGCAGAGTGTGTGTATAGGAGACATCGAGCCATCGAGGCCAACCTTGGAAGCTCGTAATAAGAAGTAAGAAGTAAGAAGTAAGTTCTGTTTTGACAGTGAATTGTATGTTTTCGTTGTATATATTTAGTTTGTTTAGTATTATGATGTGTTCGTTGTGAATGGTGGGTTGGTATATTACAAGTATATCGTCTACATATCTTGTCCATAGTAAAATATTATGTGTGTTTAGTATAGGTTTAATTATTATTTTGTTCAAAGTGTTGTAGATATATTTCTGACATGACTGATGATATGTGTGATCCCATGGGGAGTTCAATTGTTTGTTGATAGTATTTATTGTTATTTACCGAAAATCAACAAACCGTAATAGATATATTTCAAGTAGTTTTAAACATTGCTTCCAACATTAATTAGCTACGTTTAATTCTATGGGTAAAATACTTATAAAAGTGCCACTTACAAAAAAACGATTTTATAATAAGTTAAAAAATATAAAAGAGATTGCTAGGTGGAATTATTTTGACAGTAAAATTATTGATAATATATTGAGGAAACAAACAAAAAAATTGTTACAGCAAATTTATCAAAACCGTTACCTAAGGAAGAAAATAAGAGATATGTGAGTTTACCATATGGTAAGAATATGACCAAAGGTTTAAAGAGAATCGTCAATAAGTTTAATTTAAAAACTGCATATAAAAGTTCAAGTAATTTAAGAAGTTTATTGCGGAATCCAAAAGACAGTATACCTCCTTTAGAAAAATCGGGAATACATAAAATAAATTGTAGCAGTTCTGATAAAGTGTATACAGGACAGACTAGGAGAAAAATCGACACCAAATTTAAAGAACATATCTCGCATATTATAAACCCTGGACCAGAAAAATCAAATCCTGAACATATAATTGACACATGCCATAGTTTAAATAATGTTAATTTAGTTAAATATGTAGATGATGGAAGATTGTTAAATATTTTTGAAGTATTTATATACATAAATGTAAGAATAATTTAATAAATAATGATAAAGGGCCTATCCCTAATTCAGCTTTGTATAGTTTAATTGATTAAATAATAGTATATGTATAACATTTTACAATTGTGTATATTTTTGAGAAAATTGTTTGTTGAATATTAAAGCTGTATTTGTAATAGCTAAGCCCCGCTCCTTTAGAGCCTGACGAACGTATGATGATACTTGATTGGTCGAGATTGTTAGTAGGAGATAAGGGGTAGGGACCTTTTGCTATATAATAACGACAAAATTTAATGATAAATAGTACTTCTGAAGATGATTACCATGTAATCGAAATGTACATAAAGTAATTGTTATAAAGATTTTTCTATTGTGGTTAGAAGGTTTTATTTATATAGTTCAATAATTAGTCCACAGTGCTCCACAAATTTATTAATATTACTTTTAGGTTGAACATACTACTGTTCAGAACATTAAAACTAAGAAAAAGTTGATAATGACTAAATACAACAGCAAAATCAATCACTACCTTAAGAGTAAGACTTAATCTTTGTCGGCTCAAAATCTTAATCTTTGGTGAAATTATTATTTGACAAAAAAATAGATTACTTTCACATTTGGTAAAGTATTACAAATTTTTGTAACAAGGTTAGGTTGAAACAGTCGGTAGTTATTTCCTGTTCCCATGTGTTAGATTTTAGTAAAAAATATTATACCAGGTGATGCAGAAAGTTATCAGGGATACAAAAATAATTATAATAACTTTCACTCATGCCCTAAAAATGAAAAATTTTGGAAAATAGGAATTCTTCCTCTCCTCCACTGCATACCTAAAACGTTATAAATTCTTTGTTTTGGCTTAATTTTTTATGTAGTGAATCCCAAAATCCCTCAAAATGTACTCCCTTAAACCTGATGATAAATCCCAACAAATTAAAAATTTTTTAAAAAATCAACTTCAACACATCAATTAAATGCTGTGTGCCATGTAAGTTCTATCGTTTTTTGGCGATAGAAATGAAAGGTGTGTAAAAATGGTCAAAGAAATATTTTCTTAGTTTTGTGTATGGAATCGCATGGGAAAGAGACTATAATTGTTTTTGTATTTATTTACCGTAATCGTGTACGATTTTAGCAAAAAAAATTATACCGGCTGACGTAGAAAGTCATTAGTGAGACGAAAAAAATTATTACAACTCTCGCTCATGCCCCTAAAACTAATAATTTTGGAAAATTGTAATTCCTCCATAAGTGGTGCTAATAGTGCTGGTAAAAATGCACATTACCCACCCTCATTACAATGCTGATAAAACGAATCAAAAACATGTTCTGAAGCTATATTGGTAATTATTGCCACGGAAGGTTAATTTTATATACCTATGAAGTATCCAGTCAGGATAAATTTGGTTATAATTTTATACGTTTAACCAAATATACACATGCAAGGCTAGAATAGAGATCACAAGACGTCACCCGGCTAAAAGTATTACTCCGCGGAAGTAGACGTCTAATTAGGTAATGTAATGTTGTATAAAATTACAACCAAATCTACCCTTACTGGACACTTTACAGGTATATTTTAATATCGGTATATAGTAATTATAAAATTACAACCAAATTTATCCTAACTTGACACTTTATAGCTATCTTTAAATATACTTATACATAGTACGGCACGCTGTTGATATGCGAAAGTAGTATTTCTGACTACTCCACACTGAATTTTTTACACAACTTTAATTTGATATAATGGCATTTATTTCCCTGAGTGAGAGTTTTTGCTATTTTTTTCGTATCCCTGATGACTTTTTGCATCGGCCGGTATATTTTTTTTCACTAGAATCGTACATGTGGGTACAGTAAATAAATACCTGTTTTTCATATCCCTGAAGACTTTCTGCATCGCCCAGTATATTTTTTTCGCTAAAATCGAACACGTGGATAAGGGAAATAAATACCACTTAAAAATATGGTAATAATATAGACGTAATGATGTTGATGCTAAAAAATTTTTTTGTTATTATATTACTCGTTTTAATGTGTAGAACACGAATATCAACTTTATTTTCCGCGGAAAGTTACATTTTTACATTTTATATGTCAAGTTGTAAAGGCATGTAAGCCTATAGCGTGAAGCAGTCGCACAGTAGCTGCAGCGCACTTCACTACGTCTAGATTTGTAATTTTATACAACATTACTAAATACCTATATTAAAATATACCTACGAAGTATCTAGTCAGGATAGATTTGGTTATAATTGTAGTCAATATTGCTATCTAACTATATTAAAATATACCTACGAAGTATCCAGTCAGGATAGATTTGGTAATAATTTTATTTAACAATACTATATACCTGTGTTAAAGTATACCTACGAAGTATTCAGTCATGATAGATTTGGTTGTAATTTTGGTAGATATTTAGGTTTATTGCCAATGCAGAAAATTACAACCAAATCCATCCTGACTGGATACTTCGTAGGTATACTTTAATATAGATAGATAATAATGTTGAATAAAATTATAACCAAATCTATCCTGGGTAATTGTTTAGTTTGCTAAACCGGGCCTATATTTTCATGAAACATTCAGAAACATGTAAAAAGGCTATTTTCATTGAAATTATTTTTTTCTGTGCCTAGAAACATTATTTTTTTCTTAAATTAAAGTTAGGTAAAATTTTCAGAGCGGATGTAGCAGTTGTGAATAGGCAGCCTGCCTCGCGGAGGGATACACGACATCACAAATGTACTAACCGTTACACTTGGATAATGTGTAGCATTACGTTTTGGCATAATTTTAATGAATTTAACAAAATAAAAGTATAAAATATGAAGTATCCAGACAGGATAGATTTGGTTCTAATTGTATAAATGTAACCATTTAGGTAATGTATAAATTTAAAACCAAATCTATCCTAACTGTAGACTTTATAAGTATATTTAAATATATGTATAACAATTAAGCCAAAACGTTTCTCAAATATCTACACACATAAGGTTGAGTGATGTACCGGGGTCGATGCGCACAACCTTATGCGCAGCACTGTGACGTAAAAAAACATTTGTAACACTCCGCACCCATTCACAACTTCTACATCCGCCCTGAAAATTTTACCCAACTTTAATTTGAGAAAAAATAATGTTTCTAGGCACAGAAAAAAATAATTTCGGTAATTGTTTAGTTTGCTAAACCGGGCCTATATTTTTATGAAACATTCAGAAACATGTAAAAAAGGCTATTTTCATTGAAATTATTTTTTTCAGTGCCTAGAAACATTATTTTTTCTTAAATTAAAGTTGGGTAAAATTTTCAGCGCTGATGTAGAAGTTGTGAATTGGCGCGGAGTGATAGAAATGTTTTTTTTACGTCACAATGCTGCGCATAAGGTTGTACGCATCGGCCCCGGTACGTCACGCAACCTTACGTGTGTAGATAATTGAGAAAAACCGTTTTGGCTTAATTTGTATACTGTAAAAAAACATTTGTAACACTCCGCACCCATTCACAACTTCTACATCCGCCCTGAAAATTTTACCCAACTTTAATTTGAGAAAAAATAATGTTTCTAGGCACAGAAAAAAATAATTTCGGTAATTGTTTAGTTTGCTAAACCGGGCCTATATTTTTATGAAACATTCATAAACATGTAAAAAGGCTATTTTCATTGAAATTATTTTTTTCAGTGCCTAGAAACATTATTTTTTCTTAAATTAAAGTTGGGTAAAATTTTCAGCGCTGATGTAGAAGTTGTGAATTGGCGCGGAGTGATAGAAATGTTTTTTTACGTCACAATGCAGCGCATAAGGTTGTACGCATCGGCCCCGGTACGTCACACAACCTTACGTGTGTAGATAATTGAGAAAAACCGTTTTGGCTTAATTTTTATACATATATTTAAATATACTTATAATGTCTCCAGTTAGGATAGATTTGGTTTTAAATTTATACACTACTGTATACTTATATTAAAATATACCTAAAAAGTGTCCAGTCAGGTTAGATTTGGTTTTAATTTGGTTGAAATGCAGTACTCCGGCACTATACGATATTTTGGGAAATTGTTCAAAACCATCAAATTGGACGATATCCACAAGAATTTTTTTAAAATTGAAGTAGGAAAGTTACTTTTTTTCAATTTAAAGTAGGGTACTAAATTCAGCGCGGATGTAGAAGTTGTGAATAGGGGCGGAGTGATACTTACGTCACAGTGCTGCGCATAAGGTTGTACGCATTGTCCGCGGTACGTCACGCAACCTTACGTGTGTAGATATTTGAGAAACAACTTCTACAGTTAGGATAGATTGGTTTTAAATTTATAAAATACTGTATACCTATATTAAAATATACCAAAAAAGTGTAAAGTCAGGTTAGGTTTGGTTTTAATTTTATACATTGGAATTCAGTTGTAAAATCATGAAGCATTTGTATAACTCTGCGCCTATTCACAACTTCGCGTAATTTTTATACATATATTTAAATATACTTATAAAGTCTCCAGTTAGGATAGATTTGGTTTTAAATTTATACAATATTGTATACCTATATTAAAATATACCTAAAAAGTGTCAAGTCAGGTTAGATTTGGTTTTAATTTTATACATTGAAATACAGTTGTATCACGAAGCATTTGTATCACTCCGCGCCTATTCACAACTTCTACATCCGCGCTGAATTTTTTTCGCTACTTTAAATTGAAAAAAAAGTAACTTTCCGAGGTCAATTTAAAAAAAATTCTTGCAGATATCGTCCTATTTAATGATGTTAAACCATTTCCCAAAATATCGTATAGCGCCGAGCTTCTGCATTTTTACCTTTAATTTTATACATTACCTAAATGGTTACATTTATACAATTAGAACCAAATCTATTCTGACTGGATACTTCATATTTTATACTTTTATTTTGTTAAATTCATTAAAATTATGCCAAAACGTAATGCTACACATTATCCAAGTGTAACGGTTAGTACATTTGTGATGTATATCCCTCCGCGAGGCAGGCAGCCTATTCACAACTGCTACATCCGTGCTGAAAATTTTACCCAACTTTAATTTAAGAAAAAATAATGTTTCTACACACAGAAAAAAATAATTTCAATGAAAATAGCGTTTTTACATGTTCCTGAATGTTTCATGAAAATATAGGCCCGGTTTAGCAAACTAAACAATTACTCTATCCTGACTGGATACTTTCGTAGGCATATTTTAATATAGGTATATAGTAATGTTGTATTAAATTACCAGATATAAATATGTCAGATCTCTTATAGTAATAAAAGTTTACAGTAGCTTAAACACTTAAATTACAAAAAAAATATATAAGACAACAATAATGTTACTCTTTAACATAATTTTATGCAAGATTTATTATATAAAAATCTGAGAATACCCAATATACAATGTAGCGTCCTTTGAGGCTATGCCAAAAATTAATACATAGTCCACATATTAGCTTATAAATTGTTTGAATCAAGTATATTAACTACAATTGATTTTAAGCAAATGTATGTGGGCTTGTAACGGTAAAATATTATTTGTTTAGCATTGTTTGGGTTAAGCCTAATTTGTTATTCTCAAACTGATTTTGTTTGTATATAAACAAAGCTTAAAATCACAATATTTTTATGGGTAAGCGTTATGATTTAGATTAAGTTTAAATAAAAAATTGTGTATAATAAATAGTAAAATTACTTACGAGATTAAATGTGACCAATTTCTGTTATACTTTCTAAATACTAATTCTTATTTCACCAAAATGGACCAAAAACCTATGCTATAGGTTAATGTTAATGGTTCCGGTTTAGTACAGAATGCACTACTTGGATCGCCACAGCCACAACGATCGAAGTAAACGATGTTTACTATATAAAACGTTATATCTATTGGAATAAAGACACAGAGTATACCTAATTCTTTTATTTAGTAAGAATGGCTAATGACATGCAATGATTTAATACAAAAGAAAATAAAATTATTCGTATCTAAATTAACCCTTTATAGGACAAAGATATTATGAATCATTTTGTTAAACTGCCAAAGGTAAATAAACGTATTATTATATATATGGGTAAATATTTTCTGAACACTTAAACAGATTTTTATTGACTAGGACGGGTTGGGGTTTTTATTTGAACTCCTGTATATACCTGTTGGAAACGATAAAGTTAGAAGGGGTTAGATAAGCTATCACCGACCTTCCAGTGCTATCAGTAGTCGGCTATACAAAAGCTAGTTCTGACAATTATTTTACTCTGGCACTTTAAAGTAAGTAATTTTTCTTCATTACCTATTTATAATAATTATACATTTTACTAATTAAATATATGGCAGTGTTAATTAAAATGTCTTACTCATAAATATTATAATTATTAATTCCATCCTCACGTGAGCTACTAACTAAAAGCACTTACACACCTATAATAACACTTATTTTCATGATTGGTGAGGACAGCCGTTTCGAGAGGTGTTTTGTATTGTCAACTCAAACCCCAACTTACCTTTTGGGTGTCACGCGTTAGGGCGGTGGTGGCATTTCAAGGTAGAGATGTAAGTGTGTTTTAGAGAGTATTGGGGTTTATTATGTCAAAAAGTGTGTGTGGGGTGTAATGCAATTTGGTGTTGAGTATGTGTGTATGACGTAGTTTGAAATGTTTGTATATCTCATATAGTTCGGTTGTGTTTTGTTAATTATTTTTGTTTTTGACGAATTTTCAGGTTTTTAGACATTTTCCCAAATACTTATTGTATTATTTTTTCAGATAAATATTTCTTTGGCAGGCTATCAATTTTACAAAAAATCACAACTTTCTTACAGAATTGTTTGGTACAGTTCTTGATATTCGTATAGCTTGGCTTTCTGCCAAAATACTGCGTATATCCTATTGTGCGCGAACTACGGCACAATACTTTCTCCATTTTTCCGGAAATTTGTATCTCAACTCCTGACAGTCATTGTCACATCTCTTCTCGTTACTTTCCCATTTTGGGCTAATTCCCTGCACATTGTTTTCATCCGATTTTATCTTCATAATCACTCATCTAATAAGCGTTGTGAATATCTCAAACCAAAGGCTATTTATTTATAAACTTGGATAGTTATTAACCTTACGTCGTTAATTCTCATTATTGAACGTTTGCAATTATCAGTGGTCGAACGTGGTAAGTCATTATTAGTGAACATTTAAATTATCCCCTTTAAAGTATTTCAGTGAACAGTTAACATTGGAAAGGTGGTGTGCATACCAGGCTGCATCGACTACACTTACGAAGAATATTTATTCTACGTAATTTGAGTGATTCCAATTTTGTGCCTAAACTCTTTGTTAGATTATAACCTTGAGGCAACTCACAGATTTGCCGTTTTCAAGTTTATCTGTGTGGTCCTTTGGTAAGTTATTATATTAATTATTCTCAGTCTTGGTATTCTCAATTACTAATTTTCATTGCTGTTAGGAATATTTCTATATTTTATTACATTTTCTGACATTACAATATATTTCTCTGTTGACGTGTTTCGGAATTAAACCATTTTCAAAACTTCAATCGTACTGTTCACCGAGACAGTCAGAGAAGGAGGGGGTTTGGCGCCCCCGAGGGATGAATGTAGGAGAGGTATCTGAAAGGCAGGACGGTAAAAAGGTTTTTTCGCTACGGGGTACGTTTATTTAAAACATGTAGACTGGCACCTTTTTTTGTGACATTTTGACTTATTTCATGTATGTTGTACGGTTGTTGTGTGATATAACAAAGTGTAAAAATATGTAATATAACGGAATAACAAAATTTAACGATCTTAAACTAACTTAACTTGTCTAACGGAAATTACGTAAGAAACAACCTAGTATAATTGAACTTAATATTATTTAAGGCTAGAATGAGTTTATAAGTATTGCAGGGTAAGCTTAAGAATAAACTAAACTTTCTTAATTACTATGGTACATATACATGATACAACCCCTAGATACATGATGGGCAAATAGATGGATTAGTCTGATATAATAAACCAAAGTTACGTTGAGAATTTAAAGTGTGATCTTAAAAACTATTACAAACATTGAATCATACTTGGACTAAAACTTAAAAAACTAGTAGCCTATTCTAGAAGGAGAGAGGAAGCGCGAATTTCAGAGATGTGAAAAATTGATGAAAAATATGAACTTTCGAAGTGTTTTGCTGAGACGGATCTGACAAAAACAGCAAGCGATGGAGAGCGAAGAGAGTTGCGGATGGTGATATTTGATAGGAACTGAGGAGAGTTGTAGAGGAGTCTGAGGGATGGAGATTGGAAGGAATCAAGAGATTTCCGAGACGTGTTGGAGCAAAAGAGGCCACCAGACAGGAGCTGCATAGGTGAGGACTGGACGAAGGAGCATTTGGTACATGTAGCGTTTGATTTTCAGAGGGATTGTACTTTTAGGGTTGTAGAGAAGTTAGAGCTTAGCACGGATACCTCTATCCTTGGTAAGGGCTGAGGAAGCTTGAGAGAAGGATAGGCGCGTGCCCAAGATGACGCTAAGGTATTTAACAGAAGACCTCTAGGCAATGGACCTACCGTCAAGAATGACGTAGCAGTTGTTGAGTGACCTCTTCTAAAACCAAACTGTTTCGGGCGAATGACACAGTAAAGGATGGTAAAGATGTGGGCGTAGAGAACGCTTTTAAAGGGTTTGGATAAGGTGGGTACAAGGGAGAATGGTCGGTAGTTTTCAGGGAGGTTTAGAGGTTTTGGAAGGATGACTTTTGCATGAGGGCGGAGTTTACGATATCCCGGATGTAGGATGTGAAGAGAACTTTTAAGGGCAGTGGACGTGATGGCGTCTAGACCTGGAGCTATTTTGGGTCGTAGCATTTTGATTTTTCTTTCGACGTCAAGCAGGGTGGGGGTGTGCCTCCGTCTCGGGAGTCTGACTGAAGTATTCCCGGAGGTACTCAGCGACGAAGGCAGTGAACGCGTTATTGCTGATCTCATGGTGTGGCAAGAACTGGGCTTCCACAGAATAAGCAAAGACTTCGGATGTAGCAACGCTAGTCCTGTGGTGTCTTGGGAGTGGGGGACCACGTCTCTTTTCACAAAAGATCTAACGGGTAGCTCTCCACACTGAACCATCCAAGGAGTCTAAATAGGCGACCAATCCAAGAGACGATGGCGTGACTTTCTAGGAGTTCCTTCACCAGGAGGATCTGGCGATAAATAAGACGTTTGACCACCGGAGATCTCGTGTTCTTGAGCGTCGTAGTCTGCGTTTTTTTCGCGACTTCAATCAATATATCATTTGGAAGGGAAGATCTTTTGGGGGTTGACTGTATGGGAGAGGAACTTTTGGATTTTAAAGCTTAAAGGACTATTTAAACTTGGAGGATCAGAGCGTCCAAGTCATCGACCATGGAAATAGGTGGGGGGGGGGTTGAGGCAGTAGCCAGGCAACATCCTCACATAATCTCTCCAGTTAATCCACCTCAAGAATGGAGGCACAAGGATGCGGGATGTGGAGATAGTGATGATGATTGGAGCTAAGGGCACTAATGGAGGAAACAGAGAGGGAAGTTTTTGGTGATAACAACGTCAAGGACATCAGGCAGGTGGACGCTGTAAGTTGGTTAAGATGGACCAGGACGGCTATGGATGGATCGGAAGCGCCATGTTGGAAAAGGGTTTTAATGGAGTGGTTCTATTTCCAAGTGGGATGCTTGGAGTTGAAGTCATTAGCCAGTAGGATTGGTTTCGGAGAGGAGGTTAGGTCGGTGGAATCTTGGAGGTTCATAGGAAAAGATTATGGTAGTTTGAATGTTATTGATTGAAACCTCGATGTTGTTGGCACTAACTGCAACACATTGATCAGTTATCTAACAGTCCATGAAGATAAGTTTCTTTTGAAGAAGGTGCTCCTAGAATCGTTGACCTATTAGTCCTATGGGCAACGTATGATACTAGTGAGAAGCGATGGCGGGGACTTATTGGGGATTCGTTCGGAGATGAGTACAACATCCACATCATACTCTGTAAGGAAGGATAGTAATTCAAATTTCCTTTGGCCAAGGTCATAGGAGTTCAATGTGATCACACTGAAAGCACTAGCTATGGCTCAAGAGGATCGATGAAATAGAGGTAACATTTATGGAGAGGAGTGATTGTACATCTCAAGCTTGAAACAGTTTTGGAATAAGTTCTTGAATGAACTTCAACAAAGTAGCGTTTGAAACAGGGGTCTGGATTTTGGTTGGGGTGTTTAGAAGGGAATGGAGGTTACTGGTGTAGGGTTTATGGCCGCTGCTGGAGACAAAAGAGCTGTAGGTTGGACTTGAGGTGGTGCCGGAATGGACACTGTTACAACTTTTGAAACCAGAGGTTTGGGTGAAGGTTTATTGGATACTGCACCATTCACCCAAACTTTGAGCTGGTCTTTATATACTGTTAGCCCCTTCCTTGCTACTTGCTTCCTATTGGCGCACACCTATTTGAATAATTTTTCTGATATTAAAATGACCTTATATGCTTTTTATATCTGGTTTCAAATTTTCGTTCTGTTTTTCTTATGTATGCTGCTTTGCAATTTACATAGCATTTAATTTATTCTTTTATGTATTGTTAGATTTCATTCCAACTTCTACATTAATTTCTTGAAATTTATAAACTTCTTATTCCGTATATGTATAAACAAAATTTAATAGATCATTTAAATATAAGAAAAATGATTGGTTAGAGCCATATACCGTAAAAAATGAAATACCCAATGAGGATTTTACATTATATTAATAAAGGAAAACGTTTAAGCAAAGTTAAAAAAGGAAAATGTAATAAAGGAACAAATAAATATGCAGTCGAACGCTATTTTGAAATTATTAAGTAGTTAGACGTGAGGAGCAAGAGAAGGCGTGCACCAGGCATATCATGTACCTTAGTTAAGTTGAGTTCAATCTTAAGCTTTTCTAGAAATTGTAAACTTATTCATTAAACATTATGCAATATTTTCACACACATTCTTACACGTCACACAACCGTACTACACACATGTATTAATTCATATAAAACCAAAATGTCACTTGAAAAAAAGAAAAGAAAAGTCAGTCAGCCAGTAATGTTTTGGTAATAATTCAAGGGAAAATTATAAAACCTATAAATATAATTCAACCTGATGCAAAAGACATTTTACTATTTGGTTTTAAAACCTCTAAGTAGATATATTGATGCATTCATAAATAATTGTTTTATACTAAGTGAAACCTTTAGCAACCGACTTTGCTAAACTTGAAGAAACTTCATTGACAAAGCCTACCTGCTAATGACTGTCACTATTAGGGTTGAAAACATAAGACCATTGATTGCAATTAAAGATAATTGTAGTCTTAATTTCCGAGAAATTAAGATTATTAAAACAACCAAAAGAAATATATTTATATATAAGGTTAGTTCTAGTAGAGTCAATGAAAAAATAGACAGTAGTTTGATGAGATCTCCAATAAAGTCGTGCTGAATGTGTTATTGTAGAAAATAAATGGAAATATTGAAAAAATAACAATAAATAACTTGGTCAGTTTTTGCCAACCTTGCAACACTTTAGCTGCCAAGTTGTGCCAATTGGCCCGACATTGTTGTCTAGTAACGTTTTATGTTTATTTGTACTATTTAACCGGTGTTGCTTCTTTTGGAAAAATGAATTCACAGTATTAAACAAGCTTCACACTACTTACAGATATAATTATGATGGTTTTGATAGCCATCATATAGAGTTTATATATATATTAAGGTAAGAAACGTATATTCGTACTTAGATATGATAGGGAAACAAAAAATAAGTACACGTTATTCAAAAATAGGCTTCAAATATTTTAGCAAGTCTCCGGGAAAATGCCGATATTGTGGTCAGCAGCTAATGTTAATCTGTTATTCATGTTTTTAAACAAAACAATAATGGTTTCAATAATTCCATAAATTTAGACATTATGGTTTTGCTTATGCAGGTATTAAGCGACAACTTAGTTACAAAACTAAGAGGAGACGTTTGTCTAAAAATATAGGTTGGTTGATGGGTTAGAGAGTAAGAGAAAAACAATTCAGTTTTCCATTAGATAACATGAGGAAGAATCAAGAAGTTCCACAAATGGTTGCATAAAGCTATCCATATATTTGATATAGAGGTGCCTTTTATGTAAGCATTACTAGTATAGAAATTGTCAACTGCCTGGAAACAGATGTTGCAGGTATTACTGGCAGTACTGTTGTTTCACAAATTTTAAATATCATTATCAGAACAGTATGCTAACATCAAATTCGGGATATATATTGTTTTGATAAATCACCTTTTAACACTTCTGAGTTGCTAATAAAAACATACAGCAACAAGATCACTGATAAAACTTCAATGACTGAAATACGAATAATAAATTTAATAAGGAAGAAAAAATGACATTTAAGTGATTTTGGACATGGTTTTTTATTTCAAGAGTAAGAAAATAATTTTACCACATATTTAATCTTCAAAGTTAAACTGTTAAAGAAGAACTTGATACACAGATGCTTAGGCAATTACAACCTAAAGGCGCTTTATTTCTGAAATGCTTCAGTATTTCTCCAGCTCTAAAACAGTATGACAGGCACAATGTTTCAACTCTAGAACACCCCCTTATTCTTCCATCTAGCTCCAGCTGGATTTGTACTTTTTTTAAAAGGAAAAAATTAAAGAACACTATTTGCTGATGCAGAAAAGGTATAAGAGATATTCCAAAAAACCAAGAAATTTCAACAGTTTTGAACATTTATATTAATGATGGAACTAGTTTTTGAATGGACAGTACTTTAAAAATATTTAAAATAAAATAAACATTTTAGTCAAAATCCCTGCCATAAAACAATTGTTATTGTTAGTAAATATTATGAGTCTTATGATTTATCTTCAACTGTTTTTCATCTGTTGTATTCTTAAGTGAAAAAGTACACACAAACTATCAACTCTTAGTAGGGATATTTACCTATAATAGATTTACTACTTACCAGTCCCACTGAAAGATATCTTACAAACCTACGAGGTACTTTTTAAAGTACCATTTTTTGAAATTTCACTGTTGTAGTGCTGCGGTTGACAATTGGTGTATGCACGCTGTGTACCTATATCTGTTAAAACAAACTACAGCTGCCATTACGGATTTATTCGTCCCTAACTTTAAAAGTCGTGAAAGCAGCTGATAATCGTCAGGTCTGTGAAGTGTGCGGAGAAAACATCATGAGTGATGGGATGGTAAGAACCATTAAAGATGGTTATACGAATGTGCATGTCGAGGAACAAGTGGACAACTTTTAATCATCACTGATGACTTGAAACAAAAAGTTTATGGAAAAGTGAAATAGAACAGAAACTTTACGTTTTGGTTATCTTGTGAATTTACTCCAGTGTCAAGAAGTGTGATTTACAAGATTGATAGGACATCTGAAAGTTCTGCTTACGCTAGGCCGCGAAAATGGTAACAGAAATTTACAAAAACAAACATTTAGCTATTTCTCTCACATTCCTACAGCGGGTATCATTTCCTTACTATCCCATCACTCATGACGCTTTCTTTGTACACTTGATAGATTTCATAATGAATGTCAGCTGCTTTTATGCCTTTAACATAAAAAAAAACATACCAAACTGCGTGTTTTAGTCGGCACTTCTGATCGAAGGAGACATTTTGAACAAACGTAACTATAACTGTAGCAAATGGATCCATAATGGCTTGCTAATAAATACAGGTACACAGCACGCATGAATCGATTCCCGACCAGTGTTACATCTGCGGAATTTCAACTTTGTAAATGCGCTTTGTATATTACTGTGTGATCTAAGGGCATTGGATGTAACAATGATGCGTCTGGGACAAACCATTACATTAACATTGCTGCTTTTCTATATTAGATCTTCTCTCTATCAGATCAATGAAAGATACTCACTAATTCTGGATTAGTAAATGTGCTAAGAGTAGGCAGGTAGCAACCTTTCAACACAAATAAAGTATATTAAATAATCAATATTGTAAGGGTACTAGAAACAAAGCATAAAGACAAGAAAAAATCATAAATTTAAATAATATTCTTTTTCTAATTTACATTAACACATTTGTAAGTCACAACATGTGTATCCATAGTAGTTTAATAATGCTCAATAATTTTCCTCAAATTATGATATATTATCAATATTTATTAAAAGAGTTTACCAGAATGTTGCATGAAAAAATGGCAAAATTGCTGTAAAAATATTAAAAGCTGTCCTATTTGTAGCATTTATAAATTCGTACACCTCTTAAATTACTATTATGTATGCCTATTGTATTGCTATGTATTGTTTGAATCAAGAACAATGTTGTTTTTAAATAGACAATTCATCAGTTACTAAAAGTTATAGTAGTTCTAATATTATGGCTACCCCTGCAAAGAATTCACAAAGCTTCTCCAACCGCTTAGCCTATAGTCAATGAGTTTTCCTTGTACAACTCTGCAACATGGGTAAGACCACCATTGTCGTTTTAGTTTCCCATAAAGTTTTCATATGACATCGATCATGTTCCTGTCCAAGGAACCTGTTAGTCACCTAATCAATGATGAACCAAATTTTTGCAATTTCTATTTTTGTCTCATAGCAGATAAATTTCTTCCTGCAGTCAAGACACCATTTACCTCGATGAGATAACACTAACAACTTTCAAACTGCTGTGTGTATAAAGGCCATCTCAAAGATCCTTTCACAAGCTTATGTAACAGAATCCTTCTAGGAAAACTAGAAAAATGTCCTTGGTGTGCCAGAAGGATGCTTAGCCTTGTGTTTAACCATTTTGCACTTCTTTTTAAACCCAAACCCTAAATGATTGAATAAACAAGTGGGATTTATTTACATTGCTTTAAACATAAGAACAATCAAACATTTTTGATGCTAATCGAGAGGCTGAAAATATTTCAGCAAATATAATTCCCAAAATTAAACTTACAGTTTTTAAGGACAATTAGCAAAATAGTTCGTCATTCTGTATAATGAAGTTGGTGTCATCTTCAACCCACTTTTACGTCAACACAATTTTTTTGACAGTATTAACTTAGGCACTGTATAACTTATCTAAACCTGAACACAAACAAGTGCAGTTAAAAAGTTTGAAAGATAGAATTTGAACAATTCCCCCTCCATTACCCAGTGCTCAGGTCTATGGGGTAAAATAGCCTGTGTACAATTATTCAACTTATCAGGGTGACAAAGATGCAGCCTTCTTGATATTCATGAAAATATCTGTTACTTCTGTAGGGTTGTCTTTCATTATATCAGTCCATAGAGGCTACATTCAGTTGAAGTGTGACATGTGGCTTCAAGTGGGAAAATGTAATACAACTGGCACACTATAATTTCCACTCTGACCTTGAGCAGAGTGATGGTTTGCGCGGATGAGACGGGTAAGAATCAATGCTGTTACGCAAAACAATGGTTTTCTTGGAAGCATGAACGTTCTAAGGTATTTATAAATTAATATATATGAATGGGAAGTAAAATTGCTTGCCATGGTGGAACCCCACAATCCATATGTTTCCATAATGATGCTAAATGAGCAATATTAATTAAAGTTATCTACTGAATTGCAAACAATTTTTTTTTAAACAATTCTAGCTAGCATGATAATAACACTGAATATAAGACAGGCATAAATTAGTTTTATTTTATCTAGATTTTAACACTTTCTTGGTTAATAACGTGGACAAAGAATAGAAGATAATTTAATTTAGAGTACAATTTTCTTTATTTAAACAATCCTAAAACTCCTTTGACATTGTTGAAATGGAGAAAATTGTACAGTTGGTTAATAGGAGTTATTCATTCTGTACAGAAATCATATACATACAGAACGACACTTAATGAAGCAAAATTTCAAATTATACAGGCGATTTTCTAACATTGAGTTCAGAGTCAGATAGCACAGTCTGAAGACGCGGCGAGAGGCGTAGTATGCACACTGGCTAGTAAGCAGCCACGCGAGAGTGGAACTTATAGTTCACGAGTTATGCTTATTAATAAAATTATTATTAAATAGCCTTTTAGGAAATCAAAATGTCATTGGTGAACTCTGCTAATTGGATAAATGCTGAACAGCATTCTTAGTACTTTTAATGTAATTATTGAATTATTTACTTGGTAAACTTTTACGAAAATCAACTTACAAAATAACTTGAGTTTAAAAATGTAGTTTTTATTTTTGTGACTTTATGAATCGATATAAAAATACTTTACAGGATTAATTCTTAGAAGTTAGAAAGTAATTTTAGACAGAAAATGAAATTTGAAAAAAACAAAACAAAATATTTATTAAATTCCAGTGAAGAATGTCTCAGTATTTCACCTTTGCAAAATACAGTAATACCCAGTTTAGTGCTGGTGATGCACAGCCACACAGCAATAAAAGAAACAGCTTTATATGGTGCCAAGCAACTATGCCATCAAGCCTGGTGATAATGTGAGTTCTATAGTAATGTTTTTTTTTTTTTTTTATAATATAGTTTGAAGGAAATAAACAATGGATATTTCCATAGTTGCTCGATCAACATGACTGACACAATGTCTTGTCAATATCATTACAGATTATAAAGTAACATGATAAATAAAGGTATGTAACTACATAATAAAAATGGCGGTATGTTTATTAATACTGTACAGTAACAGAGAGGGTATCGAATTGCTGACCATCATATTCTAGTCAAATAATCACACTTGTTTTCTGGGTCTTTGTAGACTATTATAGCGAGTTTATACAAATCACCAAAGACCTTAAAGTTTGAAGGAAATAAACAATGGATATTTCCATAGTTGCTCGATCAACATGACTGACACAATGTCTTGTCAATATCATTACAGATTATAAAGTAACATGATAAATAAAGGTATGTAACTACATAATAAAAATGGCGGTATGTTTATTAATACTGTACAGTAACAGAGAGGATATCGAATTGCTGACCATCATATTCTAGTCAAATAATCACACTTGTTTTCTGGGTCTTTGTAGACTATTATAGCGAGTTTATACAAATCACCAAAGACCTTAAAGTTTGAAGGAAATAAACAATGGATATTTCCATAGTTGCTCGATCAACATGACTGACACAATGTCTTGTCAATATCATTACAGATTATAAAGTAACATGATAAATAAAGGTATGTAACTACATAATAAAAATGGCGGTATGTTTATTAATACTGTACAGTAACAGAGAGGATATCGAATTGCTGACCATCATATTCTAGTCAAATAATCACACTTGTTTTCTGGGTCTTTGTAGACTATTATAGCGAGTTTATACAAATCACCAAAGACCTTAAAGTTTGAAGGAAATAAACAATGGATATTTCCATAGTTGCTCGATCAACATGACTGACACAATGTCTTGTCAATATCATTACAGATTATAAAGTAACATGATAAATAAAGGTATGTAACTACATAATAAAAATGGCGGTATGTTTATTAATACTGTACAGTAACAGAGAGGATATCGAATTGCTGACCATCATATTCTAGTCAAATAATCACACTTGTTTTCTGGGTCTTTGTAGACTATTATAGCGAGTTTATACAAATCACCAAAGACCTTAAAGTTTGAAGGAAATAAACAATGGATATTTCCATAGTTGCTCGATCAACATGACTGACACAATGTCTTGTCAATATCATTACAGATTATAAAGTAACATGATAAATAAAGGTATGTAACTACATAATAAAAATGGCGGTATGTTTATTAATACTGTACAGTAACAGAGAGGGTATCGAATTGCTGACCATCATATTCTAGTCAAATAATCACACTTGTTTTCTGGGTCTTTGTAGACTATTATAGCGAGTTTATACAAATCACCAAAGACCTTAAAGTTTGAAGGAAATAAACAATGGATATTTCCATAGTTGCTCGATCAACATGACTGACACAATGTCTTGTCAATATCATTACAGATTATAAAGTAACATGATAAATAAAGGTATGTAACTACATAATAAAAATGGCGGTATGTTTATTAATACTGTACAGTAACAGAGAGGATATCGAATTGCTGACCATCATATTCTAGTCAAATAATCACACTTGTTTTCTGGGTCTTTGTAGACTATTATAGCGAGTTTATACAAATCACCAAAGACCTTAAAGTTTGAAGGAAATAAACAATGGATATTTCCATAGTTGCTCGATCAACATGACTGACACAATGTCTTGTCAATATCATTACAGATTATAAAGTAACATGATAAATAAAGGTATGTAACTACATAATAAAAATGGCGGTATGTTTATTAATACTGTACAGTAACAGAGAGGATATCGAATTGCTGACCATCATATTCTAGTCAAATAATCACACTTGTTTTCTGGGTCTTTGTAGACTATTATAGCGAGTTTATACAAATCACCAAAGACCTTAAAGTTTGAAGGAAATAAACAATGGATATTTCCATAGTTGCTCGATCAACATGACTGACACAATGTCTTGTCAATATCATTACAGATTATAAAGTAACATGATAAATAAAGGTATGTAACTACATAATAAAAATGGCGGTATGTTTATTAATACTGTACAGTAACAGAGAGGGTATCGAATTGCTGACCATCATATTCTAGTCAAATAATCACACTTGTTTTCTGGGTCTTTGTAGACTATTATAGCGAGTTTATACAAATCACCAAAGACCTTAAAGTTTGAAGGAAATAAACAATGGATATTTCCATAGTTGCTCGATCAACATGACTGACACAATGTCTTGTCAATATCATTACAGATTATAAAGTAACATGATAAATAAAGGTATGTACCTACATAATAAAAATGGCGGTATGTTTATTAATACTGTACAGTAACAGAGAGGGTATTGAATTGCTGACCATCATATTCTAGTCAAATAATCACACTTGTTTTCTTGGTCTTTGTAGACTATTATAGCGAGTTTATACAAATCACCAAAGACCTTAAAGTTTGAAGGAAATAAACAATGGATATTTCCATAGTTGCTCGATCAACATGACTGACACAATGTCTTGTCAATATCATTACAGATTATAAAGTAACATGATAAATAAAGGTATGTAACTACATAATAAAAATGGCGGTATGTTTATTAATACTGTACAGTAACAGAGAGGATATCAAATTGCTGACCATCATATTCTAGTCAAATAATCACACTTGTTTTCTGGGTCTTTGTAGACTATTATAGCGAGTTTATACAAATCACCAAAGACCTTAAGGGTAAATTATTGCATCACTATGATAAATCGGTGCTAGACGGGAAGCATTAATCAAGGCATTACTTTGCCACTACACATTATTATTATCATCATATGAATTTTCAAGCAATTAATGATATGAATTATAATATTGAACGAAGTTGGAAAAGTTATGCTTAGAAAAACTTGAAATAATTCAAATGTTACTACTATTGGGCCCAGAATATAGTAGATCTATTGTACTAAAATTAAATGTCGCTTTTACATAACATTGTCTTGTTTTTAGATGATTGGCTAGCGAAAGCGGTTCAAAGTTTTTTTTTTTAAACTAGTAGAAGCATGAATTAAGATAATTTGTTTAAATTGATTGTTTTTATTCGTCTCCTGGACACACACACACACATTTGCATAAAAACAGTAATATTTGTTTTAAATCAAAATAGAAATTTTTATTATAAATACATGAGTTTTTGTATTTTGTAATAACATAAAAAATAAATACAAAACAAAAATTTGAAATACTTTATATTTTTTAAAAGTACATCAAACACAAATGGTGCTAAACAGAATATCAGTCGAATTTTACATTTACTTTTAATATTAATTTTAAATGAAATATACATTTTACTACAGACAAATTAAATCTAAAACAATTTTAGTTTCCTGGAATTAAGTATCATAAAATGAATTATTTGTCTTAAAATTTTATAGTTAATATAATTTTCCAACTATGTGATAATTAGTAGTAAATTGAAATTAATCCCAAAATTATAATATAATTCAAAATTATCTAAAGGGTTTTCAGAAGTAACTAAATATTTATAGATGATTTACAATCAAAACAAGAATATAATATTCTAAAGGCTTATTTTACAAAATTTTCTGAAACTATGGAGTTGATTATAAAATTTATTTTAATTATTACTCCAATCATAAAACAAAATATACAACATGAAAAAATTAATACAAATGTTATTGCAGTCAACATTATATAGTTACTGTCAGGCATACATACACACTCTCTCTCTTACACACACACACCCACATTATATCTACGGGGTGAGCTAGAAACCTGAAAATGATTAAAAGGGTAATGTATAGACAGTTCAGCTTAAAAATAAAACCATACTTTTAGAAGTTACTCTTTTACATGTAATATCCTATATAAAAAAAAAACATAACTTGAACCTCCATTTTTAAAAGATAATTATAATAAAAACTAAGTTTTCAGCTAACATTTCTGAAAGGTATACTAGAATTTGAGAATGAGTTCCTAATCTGGTGTTTTACCTAAATTACTTTGATGAAATATTCTGAACTAATATTCAAGAAAATTAAATAAGCACAATTTTCTATTCAATAAATATCTAAGACAAGTCAATGACATATTTCTATTATGAAAGAAATTAAGTGTGGTGTTTGTAATTTTAGCATATTTTTTTTCGTAACAATACTGGCACTGCAGTTATATCAGTCAATGCATTGTGGTTAAAACCGCATGCATAACTACCTATACATGAAGAATGGCAATTGCCAGAATGCTTGTTTAAATAAAATTCGATTGCTTTTTTTTTTTTTTTTTTTTTTTTTTTTTTTTGTTATTCATGAGTGTTATTGTCTCAAGAGATGGTAAAGGATTATAAATATGGTCAGTATTGAGGTTAATTATAATCATATAACCGGTTATGTGATTATCTTAGAGTAAAATCTTGTAACAAGACTACGAACAATTGCCAACATGAAAATATGTGTAAAGGATTGTAATTTTATTTAGGATTAAGGTTAATCCATCAAATGACTGATTACAGAATTATCTTCAAAGTAAAATTTGTAAAAAGACTATGAACAATTGTCAACATGAAAACATGTATAAAGAAAGGCTATTAAGGTTTAAGGTTATTTAACCACCAAACTGGTTATAAAATTATTTTAAAAAATCTTGCCAACATAAAAACATATCTCAAAGATTATGTTTTGAGTTAAGATTAAAGTTAATTAATCACACAACGGGTTATGCATTAAAAAAAAAAATCAATGGGTTCTAGTTCACCCCGTATGTGTATATATATAAAAACAATTCATATATATTATTTATTTGCTGTTGAATTTAATTATTTATATCCTTCTTGAAAACAATATATATATAAATAGTAGAGGCAAGTGGCATAACTACCAAAATAATAAAACAAAATGAAATAAATTGGAGTACTGTGTACAAATGAAATCTAATCCAATGCTCAATGAACCTCTACGAAATAATATTGAAAAAAAAACATAACAAAAGCAGTTATCAACTGCCATCAGATAATTTATCTGGTCAAACAAATAGATTAAACATAGTAACAAGAATCTGTTTTGTTTCATCGAATATTAAAAACTAAAAAACGAGTAGTGTAGAATTTTATCTATAACACTATCAAATAAAATCCTTCAACTTGTATTGACTTAGGTTCTTTATTCGAATGATCTCAGCCATGTTTTTGTTACAAATGAATTAAAAAATATATAACCTTTATTTGAACTATACATTTAATTAACAAAAAAAAAGCTAAAACTGTATTATGATATTTTTTTATAATTTTATGATTTTATATTTTATATTTATAAACAATATGCATGCTTTCGTTGACTAATTTATAGAAAAATCTTTAAAAAATGTTAACCTTTTTAAAGACTTATCTATAAAAATAGTTGAAAGAGTTTTACCATTGTCAGTGACTAGTGTTAGCTATTTATTAGCCCAGAGATGGGAAATCATGCTCATCATCAACTTTAGGAGCACTTTGACGAGAACCTCGTGGACCTTGATATGCACCAGATTCCCTTTCTCTCTCACGAGTCTGAAATACAAAGCAGATATAAAATTATGCGTAATACTATAATCAATATGAAATTTGCATTAACCTAATATAACACCCCAGTTGTGTATTCAACATTTTAAAACGATTGTGTATAAAAAAGTATTTCTATGACAACAATGACTAATAATATTGTATTATACCAATAGCCACTAAAGTTGAATTCTGAATAATGGCCCAACAATGTGTCTCCAATGCTCTCTGGCACCAAAAGCGTCTCATCTCTGTCAGATAGGTTCTAATTTTAATATCATCAATCCAGTACAGTGATAGAAATACCTCCACCGTTGTAATAGACAATTTTCCATCCTGGTACTCTATGTCTCTGTCTAGAGTCCTTGAATGATTTCATGATAGCTCTATTATATTAAATTAATTATGGAAGCCTAAAAAATGCCAAATGGAGGTTTAGATGGATCGAAACTTAATCAGATGGAAGTTAGATTCTCCAGAAATTAATTCCGTTGCTAACGTAGGTACTCGGGCATATTATTGCATTTTGTAAAACCAGTCTGCCTAAGTGGGTGATACTTGATTTACTTATAAAAGGGGTTTGGTTAATATTGTCGATAGTTTGTATACCTGTAAAATAAAACTTATAGCCTCAGTTTTCTAAATCTGCTTCAGTTTTTCTTTTTGTATATCATTATTGCATTATTCAAGTCGTAAGGAACTTTTCTTCCAATGCTTCAGGAGTAGAACCAGATAATCGGTGTAAAATTTTGATGAAATTGGCTATGGTGTGGCAAAACATACCAACCCTTCTTCTGGCAGACATTTTGTTTGAATGTGGAACTCCTTAACAGGTGTAGTGCTGCTTGGTGGGTCAGCCTACTCCTTTAAACATATTTTACAATTCATAATTCCAGTTTGTGATATTTTAGGTTACATACGAAACACAATCTATTTAAAGATATTACAGTTTTGGTATGATGTTGCTACAACATTACAACCCCAGTTGAAGCATGCATGCTGTGTATCTTCATCTGTTGGCAAGTCAAAGATGCCGATAGGAAAACATTCAACGATTTTTACATTTTTTAATAACAGCTGAAACTCATTGTTAGATCTGTCAAATATATTACGAGTAACTGATATAGAGATGGTCTACTTGAAGGTATATAATCCTGTACATATGAAACGTATTCTTGCTATATATTCCTTATACATACAAGGAGTTTCATGTCTTCTGATCTTCTATATTCATAGTGCTTTATTGGCGACGTTAAACAATTTGATTGGTTATCCCAAAATAGCAAACAAAAACTGATAACCCAATTATCAAAGAAACCACAAATTACTAGCACTGTTTCAATGACAGTGGTAAATATACAAGAAGTATATTTTCTCAATTCGTAGCATTTGAAGCTCATAATTTTATAGATGAATGGGAGTTTTAGAAAAAATAATTCCTACCCCAAACACTCTAAATTTAAAAAAATATACATGGGTTTTAAAGACTACGGGGATATTCTTTTCAAAGTTAATTTTTAGACTTGCATTATTTGTTGATAAGGCTAATATAATTTTTCAGTTCCTAACATGTTAGCTGACACTAATTATTTGTTTGGTCGCTTCCCTCTAAATTGGGGGGTTGGTTTAAAAGCCAGTGCCTTGTTAGGCAAACATTTAAAAAACATACCAGCTTCATCAGCAATGAATATGTCCTTCGGTGCATAATTATTAAAATTTTTGTTCACATATTCCTTCCATAATGCACAATTAACCATATAAACACCTGCGCTTTCTCCCGAATTGACTTTTTTAATGTTGGTAAGCCGTTTATTAAATGTCTATCCAATCAATACTTGCATGAAAGTCACTGCGTTCTAACGATGCAGCAAATTTCAAAACTTTTTTCTTTAATTAGTGCCCCTGACAATAGAAGATTTTTCTCATGCATTACCGTATCAATTGAATTGTTTCATTATCGATTTCATCAGATACACACACTTTAATTTTGTGAACTGTTGATATAGCACAATATTTTTTTTCTTCAGTTGGAGAAAATTTTACATAATTGAGAGGTCTGAAATTCGTTACTGTAGAGGCATGTTATAATACTAATTTCTAATATATAAAGGGATGCCATAAAAATTCGTTACTCAAAGGATTTTTTTCTTTGGAAGTTCTTCAGAAAGAAGTTCAACTGTATGTATTTCGAAAGCTATAAATAATGTTATAAGTGTTGATACTTGAGTTTAAGCTTTTACTACAAGGCAACCGATATATTTATAACAAAACAAGATGCACCAAAATTTCATAAATTTTGTGTCTATTAATGTAGACTTAATTTTTTTTGTTGCAGTTTTAACTTTGTCTTTCAGCGGGTTGAATGAAAAAAAGTACCAGTTTCTTGGCGTTTTTCAGACAATGCCAGACTTTGAAAATTTATAATATAAAAACTATTAAACCAATCGCGTTAAAAGTTTAATAGGTTGTAGCACATATATTTGTATACCATATTTATGAATTTCAAAATTTTTACTTAATTATAAAAAAAGTTGTGATTTTTGGCAAAGTGTTTTATTTTGGGATAGGATTAAGATAAAAATAGCAATGAAAGCTTGAATTGTAGCTCTTAAGCTATGAATTGACAATTTAAAGCAATACATTTGTTACAATCTTTAAAAAATTATATTGATGTCTGATCGAACAGGTATCGGGATGCATTAGCGTGTGAAATTGCTACCGCTCGGCCGTCTTGTGCAGGGAAATTTCCTGCAACAAAACAGGTTTTCGATGGGTTGGCATGCCACGGCCAACGAGCTACGAGTTCTGTCTTTGGTTCGATTATAGGTTGTTTTAATTTATTTAATATTTTAAATTCTAATTTATCTATAGTTTTTTTTATTGTATCCATTTTTTTGGGCTATTTGGTATATTATTTGTTTTTCTTTGGTATTTTCTTTATTATTTAGAGGCAGTTTTCGCATTCTGTATAAGAGTGAGGTGTAAGCAGCCATTTTATGTTGTGGGAGGCGGTTGGAGTGGTTTGGTATTGTATTAATGGTTCGTGTGGGTTTCTTATAAATTGAGTATTAAATGTTACTTGTATTTTTGGTTATTGTTAGGTCTAGATAGTTTATTTTATTGTTTATTTCTTCCTCCATAGTGAATTTTATGTTAGGGTGTAAGTTGTTGATTTCATTTAGGATGATGTTATTATTTATTGCTTTATTTTGTGAGATGTATGATCCATCGTCAACATATCGTATCGAATGTCTGTTGGGGTTGTGTGTTTTTATGGTTTGTGTGATTAATTCTTCAAGTTTTTGGAGGTAAATTTCTGATATCATACTTGAGAGTGGTGATCCCATTGTTAAGCCATCTATTTGTTTATTTATTTTAATGTATGCTATCACTTCCGTTTACCACAAATGCGCAACAAACTGAAGTAAAACTTTTTTTAAAAATCTATTTTTAAGGATATATTGTTATTTATAAATATCTTTGAAACCCCTTATTTATACCACTGGAAAGAATAATTTTTACAATTGGCTATTTCATAAGCATCTAGTTTGAAAAGGGTTATTTTTTGCTTGACAAACAGCATCTGATCTACCAGAGCAATATTAAGTCACCCAACACTTTTTTTTGTGTCTCATAATATTTCGAAGAGGGGCATTTTAGAATTAATTGCTGAACTAATTTTATATTCAAATTATTATAATACAACTTACAGAAGTAGGTCCTTTATCTGGAGGTGTTCCACCATTGTTGTTGCTGGATTTTGAAGTCACACTTCCACCTCCAGTTCCAACTCTCGATCCTCGGCCTCCAGGTCCTCCCCGTCCCCTTGATCGTCCACCGAGACGGGCATCTTTGTAGAACTGAATGTTTATTTCTAAGAGATGTTTTTGACGGCCAACACGCTGCGGGTACTCTGAATTATCATATTCCTAAAAAATTTATTCATTTAAGAATGACAAAAAGGAATAATTGTAGCAGTTTAGTACAAATAAGTTCTATTTTTTTAAAATAAAAACTTACCTCATCTTCATCTTCTTCCTCTTCTTCTCCTTCTTTCTTTTTCTGTAGAGCATACATCTTTTTCCACTGTGATGGGTCTTCACCCTCCCCAGCCTTGCGCAAATTATATTGTGGTTTTTGCCTGTTTCCCCTTAAAGCTTTCCATTCATCCAATGTTAGTTCCCTACGTTCTTCTTCTGGAGGAGGAGGAGGAGCTTCTGCGTCATCTTCCGGTCCATTTGTTTCCTTATGTTCTCTATAATACAATTAAACTCAATAAATTATAAAACTTTGAGGCATATTTTAAAAATTTTGTCACAGAGCAGCTGTAGCTATTGGTTTATATAAGCATCTAGCTGTAGCCTTTAAAAAATTTAGGCCATCATAATGTTTCAAATTTGATAATAATGAGGTTAATAATTGTACCCACAAAATTAAAATTCTATTCAAGACGTCGAGGTTATAAACTCAACATTTGGGAAATTAGGTAGCTGAAAAGGCTAAAGTTTATTTTATGAATATTTACAAACATTGTCGATGTATCTTCAAAGTTTCAGTTGAAAAAAAAATGTTGGTAATAGATTAATATTAATTATTTTTCTTTTATAAGGTGACCAGTAAACACGTGATCTCAATGAATAACGAACACAATTACAAGTAGTAGAACCAGATAATATGTGAATGGCGAATAAACATTCCCAATTAGTAGACAAAGAACAAGGATGTGTAAAAACAAAGACAGAACAATAGTAATCAGCAGCATAGAGAACAGAGTCAGTAGAGTCCTGCTTATTCGAAATTCTGCCTTATCAGACACCTGCAAAAATGTACAATAAAAAAATGCTCTCCAATTAGAAAACATCTAGTTTAGTCACCACCGAGTGTGCTACTACCTCCTGGGTGCACTATAGACTGTACCTCGGCGCCTGGCTGCCAGCACTACACATCCTAGCTTTTGTCTCAAGTGGCATAGCTCAGTCACTAGACTCAACTCAGTATGGTGCGAACTGTGAAATCAGTCTACTACTGTGTTATTTTGTTTTGTGGAGGGCAATTGCTTTTAACGAGTAGGTGTTATTTTTGTGTTTTGATTCGATGTTATTGTTATTATGGATAGATTTATTGATTATTATGATAATGAAAAGACTTGACAAAGAAGAGGCAATACAGAAGATTGCTGGTGACTATGGTGTTGGATGGGTAACAGCAGGAAATTGGATAAAGAAAAATGGCGTTCTTCTGAAAAAGAAAAAAAACAATGAAAGATTGTGAAAACAGTGAAATTTCGTTTAACCGTCATTACTGTAATAACACAATAATACTGTAAAAACAAAGTGCTTTAACACTTTAGCTGCCATGTCGGGCCAATTGACCGACAGTACCCAATACTGTCGGGCCACTAGGCCTGACATTGTTGTCTAGTCAAGTTTTATGTTTATTCGTACTACTCTGCTGGTGTTGCTACTTTTGGAAAAATGAAGGGACTGTAAACAATAAGGTTCATACTACTTACAGATATAACTACAACGGATTTTGTTTGATAGATTAGATTAATGGTTAGGCATTAAAAACATGATGATATTCTAGAAGTTTTTTGTCAGGAGTTACTGCCCGACGCCCTTATTTGTTAACAATTTTAGTGAAATTGATTACATTGTTTCAACCGAAAAAAAAATGGTCCATTGAAAGAAGTTTACCTTTATATACTTTAATAATAAAATAAAAATAATTTTTAATAACGGATTATATTGATTTTCATTATTGTATTCAAAATTTCACAAAACCTAAAAAATAAGTCGGAAATATTGACCAAATATTTAGATGTAAAATAATCCTTAAAAAAGGACTTGGTTGAAGTTAAGTACAAACATTGATATACTGATACTTACTAGGAAGTAAATTATAATGTGAATTCCTTAAGAAGTAAATTATTTGGTTTTAAAACTTTTACTTGTTATGAATCTTGGATAGTATTTATTAGATCTAAAGCATTACTTATCAGACAGAGAATATGTTTATATCTTAATTAATATCCTTTCTATACACAAAATATTTATAAACTCACATACAAATCACACGTGACACGTTTACATCTCTTCGTGATAAGTGCTAAAACACTTTTATTATCAGTCAGATAATTATATGAGTAACGTAACATGAAATTGTGGTTTCGTTGTTTATAGTTCAGAGACAAAGGTGTTACTATTATCTACTTATCATGCATGAAAAAAGATTGCATTTTCAAAATGAATTCAATGAAGTTGACGCAGAATGTACAGCAAGTGTTGGGTGGCTTGACAGGAGGGAAATGCATATAGAATCCATCAGTTAAATATTTGTGGTGAAAAACTCTCATCTAACTTTGAAGAAATTATACCATTTCATAAAAGATTTCAACTCTTTTTCTTAAAAAAATAAAGTTTAAATGGCGATCAAATTTTTAGAAAATAAAACAACAACAAAAGGATCTACCACATTAATCAACAGTAAATAATTCTTGGATGTTTTAAAACTTGACTCCATATTCAACAGTTTTATCAATTATTCAATATTTATCTAGAGTGCTTAAATAACAATGAATGTGGAAAGTTATCAAAGGAAGCTACTATGAACAATGTTAGAACAAGCTGATGGCGGGCAGGTTGATGATAGTTAATTTGAAAGCCATTAACATAAGGGATGTTGCTTGTTAGATTACAATTTCATGGGCCGATGTAAATGGTTCAACGATTGCCAAATCGTGGAACAAGTTAAGAAAAAATGTAACTAAAGATGAAGATAAAAAATTAATAAAGAATGAGTTCTTCCTTTATTTCAACACATCACTGATGTGAGGAAACACACAAAAAGTACGCCATAACAAAATAAAAAATATTTGACCTCATAAAAAATTGTGGTAGTGTTATTGATAAGGGAGAAGCTATTGTTAATCTTCCAAAGGTATTTCATGAAGATGCAGGGAAGGCCCTAGATGTCGCCATTGCATATGCTGAGCATCAAGAAGGCGCTACAGAAATCGACACAATGATGCTTGACAGGTGGCAAGACTTAAGAGAAAAAAAACCGGTGAAATAGACTATGATCATAACATTTTTTACATCTTCAATACACTATGTACATTAAGAACTTTAAATATTCACTGTACTAATCAAATCTTAAGCAAAGTGTGAATTCTGTACATTATCTTGATGCATAAAAAAGTTGTACAACTCGAACTTTCTTTGTTTTACCCAATAGTTTAATTTTCCCTTGTTATTTAACATCAGTTTACGACAGATAAGCGAATCTCGACTGTATTCTATATAGTATTTTCTGCTGTTATATAGTAGTTAATTGGTCACCCTCACGTAACAAATATATTCTCTTGATGCAAATCAGCAAATATCTGTAGATAGTAACTGCAAATTGAGAAAAATACCACCTGGGATCAATCATATTGACACAGCTGACCATAGTACATGAGCTAATACTTTAAAGTAACAAAAGAAAATGATTTAGTACTCTTGTTGGCCTTTCAGTTCCTACATCAAATTCAATCACAGTTATGTTCGTTAACAGCTCTAGCAGGATTTGCTTTATACCTAGTTTAATATAACTTTCAGGATTGTTTAAAATTTTAAAAAAAAATGTTTAAAAATTTACAACTTAATATTCTTTTAAAACTGAGAATTTCATTGATCACAAGAAAAGAAAGAAGGCTTAAAAAGTATCAAACGATAAATATGTAAATAAATAACAGATTTATATGAATACATTTTTCATAGATACACAGTGAACGGCTAATGTACAATTACGAACTACAATTAGAAATTGTGACATAACATACTTCGGTTCAGTTCCTTCTGTAACTTGTGCATCACTTTCACCTTTTTCTGCCCCCCAGTCTCCACTATCATCAGCATTCCGGTTTGTGTTTACTTCACTGTAACCAATTAAAAACTAAATCAATACAAATAAAAATATCTTAATTTACATGAAAACTAAAAAAATAAAAATAAGGCAAAACATTATTAAAAAAATGATTAAAACGCTTATGCTAGACTTTTCAAAACTTTTGGAGATTGACAGCTAAAGTTGAATAATTTTTGAACACGAATAGGTTATTTAAATTAATGACAGATTCAAAATTATGGCCAAATTCAATAAATAACCTGAAAATGTGCTGGACCTCTTGGCAGGTATTGACAGCTAATAAAACCAAAAAACCATTACGTCAATGGAATAACAGAAACTGAAAATTTCTGTAATACAAGAAGTTTATTAAAACAAGAAGCATTTGGTTAAAATTAAGTGCAATTTATTAATTTCATACTATTATATATGTTAATGTTCATGAAATATAAGGTGGGAATATAATGGTCAATTTCATATCTACTGCTCTTCAGTACTTCGATGGCAAGCCATCTAGTACATATCAAGGCTATTACAGTTATACTAAAATTGGCGTTAACACTTTGAAGCCTAGCTCCTTAATAGGTTTCGTCTCCATCCGCCTTGAGGTTTTACGTAAAATGTAAAACATTCCGGACATACAGGACAGCAAATGGGACAATTTTGAAATAACTGTAAAAATCGATGAAGTTGTTAACAAAAAATTTCTTTATATTAACATAATCTACACAGAAAAGCATTATTATTTTATTCAGAACATTGTTCAACCTTTAAAAATTACATCGGCAAGATCAATTATAGTAGCGCTTCAACACTCTCTTACAGGACAGACTGATGAATTTGAAGGTTTGTTTGAACCATCATCCGTATAAAATACAACTTGTTCAAGCTCTCAATAAGCTATTTTTTTGGGACAATGTGAATGTTTTTTTGGGATTGATTGAAGAAAATACAGACATCTTGGACAATTTTTGGATCACTGACAAGGCAGCACACTTCCACCTGTCAGGGTATGTCAACAAACATAACCTTCATTTTTGGAGCGACATCAATCCTTGTCAACTCTATCAAATACCTCTTCATTAAACTAAGGTTTTTACTGTTTGGCGTGGCATATCTTTGTCAAGATTTTTTTCCAACCATAATTTTTTGAAAATGAACTTGAAGAAGCTGTGACTGAATGCTGAGCGGCGTTCAGAAATTTTGTGCACATTTTTCATTCCTCAGCTACCCCAGTACAACCTGAATGGCAACACATTATTCCAACAAGACGGGACAAGCCATACAGCCCGAGTCAGTATGCTTCTTCTTAATGATGTTTTCCCTGAATCGTTTGATCTCTCGAAATGGAACAATTCCATGGCCCCCTCGTTCAACCGATCTCTCAGCCTCCGATTTCTTTTTGTAAAGCTACCTCAAAGGAAAAGTGTTCGAGCAACAGCCGCTGACATTGGATCAACTGAAAGAAAACATTTGTTGGGACGTCATCTTGCCGACATGAGTTTCAAGAATTGAACAATGTTTTGAATAAAATAATGCTTTTCTATATAAATTATGTCGATACAAATAACGTTTTGCTAACAACTTCGATTTATTATAGTTATTTCAAAATTGTCAGATTCACTGCCGAACCTTCTTTAATAAACACCATATTTACAACAAATTATACATTTTTATAAAGGGAATAAAACAAGCTTCTAGGAAATACATACATATAAATTGATTACTTACATATAGATGGCAATATATATGCTCCTTTGAATAATGTATAAAAAAGTTTTAAAAAATAATAAAATAGCAACACTGTATATCACTGTACTTCACTACACACATTTTACATTATAATCAAAATAAATATTACATGTTATATATCAATTTAAAGCTAAGAGAAAAAGTAATTTTAGAAATATTTCCTTTAGAAAACACTAAAATCGAGTGATTTACATTTTCATTCAGTTCATCAATAAAAGATATGTTGATTGTACCTTGGCCTAAAATAGGTTTCACTGTCACTGTCTAAAAGAAACATATCTCATATTGAATTGCTTCCGAAAGTGACTTTAGAAATTATATCTATAATGTAATATCTCTCACAATAACAATTAAATCAACTAAATAACAGAAACATAAATTTAAATTGTAAAAACAACAAACTCAAAACCTAAACAAAAATTACACAAACTACAAATTAAATAAACGAAACAATTGATAGGCAATAATTAGAGCAAATAATAATAAACTCGAAATAAACCCCTCGCACTAATAAAACACTCACTGTCTGACCAAACCAACATCAGTCACACAAATATCTGACAGCTCTCGGTTGCCACACTTAACCAAATAAGTTTTTGTTCTTAAAGCAACTCTGATTAGCATAAAGAAAAAGTAGAATAACCAATATAACGATGATCTCGACAAAACTGAGGATATGTGGGAATTATGTTGTTATGGAAGAAAATACAGGACCCCGAGCTATACATGGGTGTAGGCAACTAGCGTAAACTAAATGGCCCGATCTATACTCAGGCGTAGGTTTGAAAGTGATAATTTCATTTTAAAACCAAATATTAAAAAAAACCTAAGCATTCTGTTTTAAAAGATCTAAGCATTAATCTCAGACGCTATAGATCACATCAAGAGAATTAAATGGAAATGAGAAATTTCCGTCTTTCCCAAACAGCAATTAAAAAATCAAAACCTTTCTTTAAAAACGTAAATATTAAAAAAAACTAGCTTTACTAGTTACAGAGTAGTTTTAATGACAATCTCTCCATCATAAGTACTGGGCATACAATGATCTTCATATAATAGATATAAGCTCATTTAAACTCTCCAACTTTTGCATATTTATAGTTATCACAATAAATTAAAAGATGGGTACTTGAATAAATATTGTTTGTTAGTTATATCAAATCTTTATTGGGCATTCTCTTTTACACACTTTTTCTATCTCTTTTTGGATTTACAAAACTGCGTTTTGTTTAAAAGACTATTTAATGACTTGACGCAACAAATGTTAGATAAAGATTTTAATGTGTGAACACAGAGATCAAACTGAGCCCCACTGGAAACTTGTACAATGTTATCTGCAGCAATATTGGAAAAAAGGTTTTGTTCAATTAAAAAATACCTTGAATAAACTGATGTGCATTCGCTGACGGTAGGGCTGGGCTCGACTCGACTCATGGTAGCTAACAATATTGTGTTGGGTTATATGCTGCAGGAGAATCAGATTTATTAAAAGATAAAAAATCAGAAATATGATTATGAAAACTTGACAGTGAAAAAGTAAGCTGGGCCAGGCAAAAAAACACCAGATTTTTCTTTTATTTCAAAACTTTACCTACCCTAAGGGTAAATTTCTTAATTTTTTAAAATATTACAATAAAGTCTAAATAAAACATTCAACTGTCTAAACATTTGCTGTTACAATAACTATTATACTATACAAAAATTTAGGCAAGTTGACATGTTTTTCTTCATTAAATGAATGTTATAACAGTGTTTATTTGAGCAATTTAAAATTAAAGCCATTATTTTATAAATGATAGTAATATCCATTTGTCCTAATAGTGAATACTATTCAAAGTATTGATCTCAAACAATATTCTTCTAAAATTAACACATTAGTTATAAAATTAAAAAATACTGGAACACATACTGGGGCAGAAATGTGCCAATAAAGTCATGTGGACAGTAAATCATTTCTTAAATGTGTGTAAGCACCTTAAATTAATAGTTGCCTTATAGATACTAAAGTATTTACATTTTTAAAAAGATTCTATTATAATGAAATGATTTTTGTAATTCATGATTATTTGAGCACTCAAGATAATCATTGAACAAATGACAAGGGCGGTTCCAGGAAAGGGACAGTAGGGGTTATTGCTCCTCCCAAGAATTAGGGTACTTTTTTTTTAAAATTAATATTTCATATTTGGAATACATTTAAATTTATTCAAGTTTACTTATAAAATGTATTTTTCATTTGACTTATTTTATAGCAACATATATTGATTTTACATTTATGTAATATAAGGTGTAGAAATTCGTCTGATAACATTGGTAGTTCCATCTAGCATAAACAATACTGGCATGTTACAAGTCGCGCACTAGTTCCGTACCGGCCCAGCTATACTAACAGTCTGTGTACTACGACTCTGTTGTCCTCGTCAGACCGAGCCGCTTGATGAAAGTTAAACAATAATTGTATTATACACAAAATTATAATTTTGATATCAATGTAAATTCAGGTAAAATGAATGTTTTGATGAACAAAAATGCCAAATTTTCTGTGATTTTTTAAGTACAAGAAGTAGCTTAAAATTTCATTTCTAGATCTTTATTTTTGAAAGTTTTTCAAGCCAAACCACATGTTTTCCTACCACTGTGCCCCTCCCCCCTGAAAGTCTATCCTGTAGCTGCCCTTGTGACAAGCCGGTTGATGAATATCGAGTCGGTTTTTTATTCAATGCCATGTTTCAGTTGCCGAAACGTCACATTTAATAATTTTTGTATTTTTTTTCACAACCTTATCACATTTAAACCTTTTATTCTGTTTTTTTATTAAATCAATGATTTAATCAGATGGGTATAAACTAAAGAGCCAGTGTTTGTCACTAATTATGGTAACATGATTGGTAAAACATTCTGGCACCTTTAAAATATTGTGCAAATAGTTTTTATATGTATACTACTGCATATTGATCTCATATCGAAGTTTCACAACTGAATTTTTCATTAACATGTCAGTGTAATTCTGCACTGTACTGGCTATGTCCTGATTGTGCTTTTCTTTATAAAAGTGTGTAGATATAATTTCTTTCGCTTTAGTTTTACAATTTGCTGAATAAATTAACAAAAAATAGTTTTAAATATAAGAATATAGTTGACTGAATATAAATATATACAAAAGGTAGTAATTTTTGTTTTGTTGATTTAATGTTTCAATTTTTACTAGCTTTAACCACAGTCAATAACAAAATAGTTGACGCAAATTCTCACAAAAAATTAATTTTATAAACAAATACACTAGTTCACAACAGATGAGTTTCAGCGGCGATGTCGCCATCCTCAGTGCTTGGCTACTACTAACATATTTCGTCAAGTTATCATACAACAATAAAACAAAAAAAGTCAAGCAATAAAAATAATCTAACTACGGAGCACAAAAGTCCCTACTCCCTTCTGTTCCTGAATTCTGTGTTGTTCCACTAATATTTGTTTATAACTGTTTTCTGGTTTAGATGTAATAAGTGTTAAATTAGTTGCTACAGCTACCTTGTTAAAAATGTTTTCGAATGATGTGCAAGTTTTGATGTTTGTTTATTAATCTTTGACTTGACTCTGTTTTTTGAGTTATAATTTTGTATAAACCTATTTTATAAGTGAACTGTTTATAGCGTGTATTTATATAATATATCATTATTATTTTTCAAACTGTTTAAGCTTTGTTTAGAGTTTGTTTGTTGATGGTGCGAGATAAAAAAAAGAAAAAGAACAAAATAATAACAATAATGTAAAATAGATAACTCTCCTGAGTAAGGACTTTTGTGCTCTGTAGTTTGATTATTTTTATTGCTTGACTTTTTATGTTTTATTGTTGTACGATAAATCAACGAAATATGTTAGTAGTAGCTCCGAAACTAGTCTGTTGTAAACTAGTGCGTTTTATTAAAAACTAATTTTTGGTGAAATTTTGATTTAACTATTTTGTTATTTACTGTTGTGAATAGTTCTCACTAGCTAAGTTCTAATTAACTAAATTTTACTAACATGTTTATTAGAGGTATATCAAAATTAGAACTTAATTAGTAATGAACTTATACAGATTGTTTCAAACCAATTAATAGGGGTTCCGGTACCACTAAATACTCGGTATGGTCAATTTGGAAAGGTCTGATATATTTATTTATGGTGAAAAGGACATTTCGACCATCACTATTGGAAAATCGTGGTACAAAACAAACATGAGAGACAATCCAGAAAATTCAAAAATTTAGTAGTGTTGAAGATAAGTCAAAGTGATAAAAGAAGATAAAAAAGGCTACAATAAAAAGCTTTATAAACCAGTCATCCCAATCTCATTTTAACATCCATACCAGAAAAGTAACTCAAAGATTTCTTAAATGTAGGCTAAGTATAGCAAATCTTTGTACTCATACAAGATTTAGGTAAAATATTTAGAGAAAACCAACACCTCAAAATATTTTGTACAAAAGCAGATATTTGATGTCCCTGGATACGAAACAAATTTGAAAAATCAAAATCTTTTTGGTCGGTTTTCTCAAAAAAAAAAAAGAAAACAAGGATTAGTTTCTTCAATAAATTTTTTCTCACAATATATTGGATTCCAATCCATCTTCAAAACCTCATTTATTTTCTTGAACCTCATTAAAATTTTCTTGAATTCATTATCTTTCTGATTAGTTTTCAATTAAAGATAAGTGGAATGGCATTTCATATGAAATAGCAGGTAAATGAGTAATAGTTTTGTGTGTGAACAATTAAGTGTGTTAAAATATATAAAGTATTTCATGTTTTCACTTACAAAATGAGCAAAATGAAGGTTAATCTAACATGTTACAGTTATATACGAATAAACAATCATTTCTAGCTAAATAATAAAATTCCTTAATTATCAGTCGTAATTGATTAAATTTCTTAACAGTAACATTTTAGACAACTCCCATCAGGTATTTTTTTCAATCAGTGTGTGTGTATAATTTTGGACAGAAACAATTTTTCTTAAAACAATAAACTGAATTCATTATTTTTATGCTGTATTTACAAGAAGAATTTGTACCTATTAATTCAGCCAATTCCTTCATTTTGAAACCATATAACACAGCTTTTATTGACCTATTTAGCTATTAAAAATTACATGTGTAATACACAAAACTCAAACACACAATAGCAGTAAAATATGAAGAAACACTAAATAATTATTAGTGTAGCTAAGACAAAAACAGTAGAACTCTAAATTATCAGAACCAATTGGGACCGGACTCCATTCAGATGATTGAACTTTTTCAAAAAAAGGGTAAATTTTAATTAAATACTGTATGAATGTTGCAAATGTGACAAAAACTATATTTGTTTATAGTTTTACCTAAGCTATTGAGCTTTTCCACAAATAACAGTATCAGAATTGTTGCAAAAACAACATTTTGTAAGCACTGACACGACGTTCAAAAGTATAGGTTTGATCTTTTTATATCAGAAATTGTAGATCGTCCATCCCATCCAACTCTTTATCCGTATCACCTTTATCTAATTGATTTGTAATTAGTTTATCTGCTAATGAAACCATCATGAACGATGAAACATAATCACAAACTAAACAACAGACCAATGTAACAAAGTACCAGTGCTGGCCACCTGACAACGATCGACAGCTAACTATACAGAATGGCACAGAGACGGTAATTCAGCATCCAAATAGTGTTTGTGGTGCTACACTAGCTTTGTGGAAAAAAGACCAATAGAACATGTAGACTATTGGTTCCCAAATTGGGGGGCGTGAAGACAAGTCAAAGGGGGCACGAGACCAGTTGGAAAGTAATAACATAAATTGAATATATTTAATATTATACGAACAAACTTGATGTCGCTAATGACTTGGGTTGTGCCCTTATTAAATACAACATCAAGTAGGCATGCTAGTGTAATAAATGCAGCCTCAATCAAGCATTTCACTAATAAATTTTTCTCTGATAAGTTAAGATTTACCTTGCAAATTAAAACTTCAACAAATGTTATACCATGTTTCTTGTGAAAGTCTATATAAATTGTTATTAATATATATAATATTTGATTCTTTTTCATATGCCCATACCATTTATTTATAGCTCTGGGGTTAAGGGGGGGCATGGGAGGGTTTCATCTCAAGAGGAGAGGGCATTAATCCAAAACATTTGGGAACCCCTGATGTAGACAGATTACTTTGAAAATAGTAGTATGTTGTTAGTCTTAAAATCTGAAAGAATGGAGTTCTACTGTAACTTTAAAAAAAAATCAACAAAAATAAATCTATAACTGACTGAAAAACTTATTAAAGAAAACATGCTAATAAAGGTTCTTTAACCACAAAATAACCCTAAAACTTTCATGTAAGGAAAAACTATTTACGAGTCTGCTGCTTTCACACAATCAAGAAAATCATATTAAACAAAAAAATGAAAAGCATAAATCTGAAAAAAATACATCTTTAGACCCATTCCAAGGAAGCTTATACATTTTTATAAAGATCAAGAAACAATAACGCCAACTCCATTAATGGAGTCAACAGTTGATTAATTAATATTACTATTAAACCTTAGATCTGTCAATTGACTACAATATTACTTCTCACAATACAATAGGTATAATTAGGCCACATCTATTAGGTGTCATAATGATTGCCCCTATATGCCTCAAAGTTAATTTCGTACATGCAAACACAGTATTCCAGTTATAAAAAATTATATCACACTACTCTACTAATTCCACTCTCCATTAATATATTAAATTGCAAAGTATCACAGCATGAAAACAATATTTTCCAATTTTTGAAAAGTTATAAATATCATAAAACTTAAAAAATATATGTTTCAACTTTTATCAAAACACCGTAAATAAAATATAATACACAAGACATATAATAATAAAAACAAAGTAATATATGAAAACAATTCAATTTTGTAAAAATATTTTTTGAAAATTCATGAAATTTTGTATATACAAAATTAAAATATTTTATAGGTCTAAGATTACTAATGTAATTTTTCTTTTTTTCCAAGGACCTACTTTTGACATTAGAATTCAACTATATATATTTTCCTGCCTTTGCTACCTTACAACATTTTCCTCTGTTGATACGTTTTGGTTCGACTCCAATTTCAAAACTTAACAACTCCTGGACAGGAAAAATTGTCAAAATATGTTAATTTTTTATAGGCTAGGAATGGCAGGAAAAAATTTGGGGTAAATATATTTTCTGAACAGTTTTTACAAAAAAGTAAATGTGTGATAATCATTTTTCAAGAAATAATTTTGTAACAGATTTTTGTTATTAAAAAAATATGTGGATATATCTGCCCCTCCCCCTTCTTGAGACACAAGAACTTTAGCGGATATATCCGCTATTCCTCCATTATTATTGCAAAATATTAGCTACTTCAACACTGTAGCTCATATTTGTTAGAAATAATTACAATACATTCAACTGATAATCTTAGGATTTAATGACAGTCTCAAATTACACGTAAAAGAAGAACCAATATAACATATGGTCTCTTTACATACTTAATTCTTTTGGCAAACTTTGAAATGATTAAATCTAAAAGTACAAGTTTTGTTAGGTAGGCTTCAAAGCAGAAGTCAGGATGTAAATAAGGTTTGTCAATGCAAGTTTTAAGAAGTATATAATCTCTTTACGCACTTTCTTGAAACAAACATGGCATCTGAACCTTACCAAACTATTGCCAACCCAACCGAATGAAATTTCCCCTTAGAAATAAATGTATACCCCATTTTTGTGGCAACTGCAGTATAAACACATTGTTTTCTAAGTACATGTTTAATATAAAATCTATTAATATGAAAAAATTAATCACATATCTACGTTGATTTCATGTATATATCCGCGATCAGTCTGTAACAGATTGGATTAAAGCGGATATATCCACAGCCCATCCGCTACATAGACCATCACTAGCGGATATATCCGCACCCGCCCAAGAAGGATTGAATCATACTCCGATCTTAAATCCGTAAGTATTATTTCAAGTTTTGAAAATGGAGTCATTCAGAAATGCACAAACAGAGGAAAATATTGCTAAAAGAAATAAGGATGAATACATTAAGAATTACAATTAATTAACATTATGTTAGTTCATGTCTTATTCATATAACATCATTTTAAACAACTAAATTTTAACCAACAAATGTTAGTGGAACATACAGTTAGTTCAATATATTATGTTACTAGGTAAGCTGTTAATTTAAATATTTATATCATGGAAGAAATATGTGAAACCTCAACAAATAATATAGGTGTGACTAATAAATTCATTAATGATAAAAATTTTATTACAGATAAGTGTATATTTGAAAACATAATTTAGACCTTCGCACATTTTAAAAATATTTCATTCATTGTCTTTGTTTAAAAAGAGCGATCTTTATTTTTTAGACATAAACAAAACACTATGTTTAATCCATATATGGTTTTCTAATTAACTGCACTAGTTCAAATGTTATTGGATATTGTTTCAAACACTTAAGCATACTTTGTGTTGATAGTTAAAGATTAACAAAGTAAAACAAGACTTAAATACTTTAAAAGTACAACAAAGCTAATTTTAGAAGACTACGCAGTAGAACCTCTCTAATTCATCACAGTAATAACAAATATAATTTGCACTGTCATGTAGCATAGGCAAATAAGGCAGATACGAGGCATGAGTTAATCGATTGCTGAGAAAATACCTCCAGACATTTTCTGTTCTTGCACATCCCATCTTCACAATAAAATATAGTAGATGTCTTCAGTAGTCGACTGACCACAGCATTGTTGGTGTTAAATTATAATTCACACTGTAGTTTATACAAATTGTATTCTACAGTTTAGTTTTGATTTCTATTTTTAATTTTATAATTTTTCCAGCAGTGATTATACACAGGGGAATATGTTCAAACACAATAATTATAAACCTTAACATCGGTTGATAAGTATGAAATTCTACAACGGTTACAAAAAGGCCAAAGTGAGGTTACGAAGTAGTTAGAATTCGGTAGTCTTAGAGCGACCGCAAAAATGAAAGTTTCCAGTGGTGATGTCAGCAAAGAAAAATAATAACAATACCCATTCACGTTTAACTTGATGAAGCAATATTTACTGGTTCTCACAACAACGAAGTCAAGGTATTCGATTAAGCTGCCCAATTTTAATTTACGAAGCTTTTCAAATGAATTTGGAATTTGGTGTTGACAATTTTAAGGCTAGTCCAATTTAAAGCAAGACACGGAATTCGCCAACTTGATGCTGAGGGTGAAAAATTAAGTGCAGGCAGAAATTTGTTGATAAAACTGAAAATTTTAATCTAACAAATCCTTGGCATCTTTATCTGAAAATTGTGGGTCTAAAGTACAGAAAGAACAAATTATTGTTTTAGTGTGTGCGAATCTCGGTGGAAGTCATAAATCACTACTGGCTGTCATTGGCAAGTATAATAGTTCAGGATGTAAAGAGAGTTGAGCATGCACTGAAAGCTAATTTTATTTCAGATTATTGTTCTGGGCACTTGGGTGATTATAAAAACGTATGTTGTTGCCTTGTCACGTGATTGACATACCGAGAGGAGAGGGGGGACTTCAACAGAAATGCACCGTACTGGAACCTTTGTATCTTTTAAACTAGAAAAGATAGAATAACCAAAAGAGTGTTTTTAAACACACAAAAATAACAACTCTCAATAATTGATCTCATGTAAAAATAGCTAACTATAATACCTCCTGAGTAAAAAATTATTTTTCCTAAAACTTTTACTTTGTTTTTTTAGTGAATTCTTACTGGAAAATAAGCTATTGTAGTAAAAGTAAGCCGGACACTATGATGAAAAGGTCTCTCGAATTAAAAAAATATTTTTTTAACACACAAATATATACTTATTATAACTACATTTTTCTTGTCTAAAATAATGGTAGCTTTGAACGAAACGTCAGATTTGGTAAGCAGGTGTAATTTGTTATTTATTAGAATATGTTTGTAAATAGGAAGAATCGATAAATCAGAAGTTGACATTTCGCCTGCCTTTTTTAATACAGAAAATCAATTTTCCATTTTTTACAAAAATATTATGTATTTCTGAAATGCATTTATAAAATATAAAATTCAATTTGGAGAAACACAATTTTATATAGAATTTTTAAAGAATGATAAAACGTAATAAAAAGTGTAGGGGATTGATGATACACTAAAATTTTGAATAGTGTCGTCGTCCATAAGGCACATTTTAGATATCAGTATTCATTAAAACCATTATTTCTTTAAATAAACTATAGTTTTGAAGTTTTTTTTACTATTTATTAGGCTAAAAAGAGGCTTTAGTGTAATTAGATAATAGCTATTATTGCTTGTGAACATTTGTTCTGTAGAACATTGAATATAATTTGGTAGCAATATAGGAATAACATTAATGCATACTGTATAAGAGAAAAATAAAAGTTTAGGTTAAATTTATTTAAAGTTTAATTAATTACACACCACTATATTTATCTTCTTTTAGATTCCATTGAGTAATTGTTTCTACATTTCTGTATGCAAGGATAATATAAACAGCATTAACTTTCCTATTTGGATCACGAAGCAGATGGTTTAGAAGAGTTTGTACAGTTGCAAGGTGGAATCAAGGTTATTGGCATTCGTTTTCATTTTTAAATCTTCCAGATATGGAGGTTAGTATTTTTCCAACAGGTATGGTTATATTTTTTAATAAGTAGGCTGAAACGTGCTTTATATGATTTCGCTTGTTTTCAGGTACTGCAATGTATCGCTCCCATTGTTTTGGCACCTTGGTAAATTCGTTGTGAATCTTCACTACTAATGGTGATTTCCTTTTATTTCTGAATTTTTTACTGATGTAGATATGTTACTGTAATGATCATAAATAATGTATAATTAAGTTAGGTATGGAATGAATTAGAGAAAACTAAGGGCATCTACTCTCGAATTGATAGAATTAGTATTTTGAGTGTCATCATTTTCAGAAGTGAAACATACAGAAATCCAAAGAAAGTTTGCTATAACAATTGTTATCTTCACGATAATGATAGTCATTCGAAGAAAGCACGAGTTATTAAAACCTGAACTTCTGGATTACCCTCCAAGTTTAGCATACGGAAATGGCTATTTGAAGAAAAGTGTGAAATCTGACTTAATTAATGTAATTGAATCTGATACTAGTTGTCACAAACATTTGCAAGACTTGCTGTTTGATAACCAGGTGCACATTCTGGATGGTAAAGCTCTTATTATTCTATAACAAATGCCATTTTGTCAAGTTTTAAAAATTTTTAGAATTTGTCCACCTACGGTCTAAAGTTGAGAAAGTTCTAGAAATATCTCAACAACTTAATTATTTATTGTTTATAATTGTTACAGTAACAAATCTACATTTGTAAAAAATTTAGACACCACTTTCAGAAGTAAAAAAATTGCCATTACGAGTGAATATCCACAACGAATTTACCAAGGTGCCAAAACAATAGGGGTGATACATTGCAGTACCTGAAAACAAGTGAAATCATATAAAACACGTTGCAGGCTACTTATTAAAAAATATAACCGTACCTGTTGGAAAAATACTAATCTTCATTTCAGGAAGAGTTATAAATAAAAATGAATGCCAATAACCTTGACTCTTAGCTTAATAAATAGTAAAACAACTTTAAAACTATAGTTTATTTAAAGAAATAATAGTTTTAATCAATGCTGATATCTAATATGTTCCTTATGGACGACGGCACTATTCAGAATTTTAGTGTATGATCGATCCCCTTCATTACGTTTTATCATTCTTTAAAAATTCTATATAAAATTGTGTTATTCCTGATTAAATTTTATTTTTTATAAATGCATTTCAGAAATACATAATATTTTAGTAGAAAATGGAAAAGGATTTTCCGTATTAAAATAGGCGGGCGAAAAGTCAACTTGTAATCGATCGATTCTTCCTATTAACAAACATATTCCTACAAATAACTATTCACACCTGCTTACCAAATCAGACGTTTCGTTCCTAAGTTACCATGATTTAGATTTGAAAACTGTAGTGATATTAGTATATTTGTGTGTATAAATTTGAAGAAATATTTATTTATATTAATTCCAAAGCCTTAACACAAATTTTCATCATAGTTACCAGCCTACTTTTACCGCAATGACTTATTTTCCAATGGGAATTCACTAAAAAACCAGTAAAACTGTACCGTCTACTACCTGACAACCTCTTGGTTTACAACCCTTCCTGCTGAAAAAAAACAATATCCTGGAAATATCTTTGTGAGCTGCGGATACAGCACAACAATTCTTTTCTTCAATTGGAGAAAATATTTCGCTATTGAGAGGTCCAAAATTTGTAAAGTAGAGGCAAATTATAATACTAATTTCTAAAATGTCAAGGGACAACGAAAATTCGTTACTTAAAGGATTTCATTATTTGGAAGTTTGTTATAAAGAAGTTCGACTGTATATAGAAATTATACTGATAATATATTTTATCTTTATCCAATGATGTTTGACAATTAACACCTGTGTCAACATAGTTACTATTTTTTGTCCACCTAAATATATACACTATTAACAACACTAACTTCACTATTACACACTAATATACTTTCTACAGACACCACATATCCAACACAATCTCTAAACATTTCAACACTTACACATTCTCTTGACTTGAGATTTTTGACTGGTCAGAACCGTTGCGCGTTGGGATTGCTGAAAAGGCCAGAGTTTGGCAAACTTCGGTCCAGGATGCTGATGTGAGCTTGTTCTGCTGAGACATAAGCGCAGTTACTGGTCTGCCAGCCACACTTTGGCCCTTGGTCAGGGAGTGTTTGCAGTGCACAGGTGTCGGAGCCGGTGCACAGTATTACGAGGGCTCGACTGATGCCCATCCAGTCGAACTAAGGATAAAAGCTATAGGACTTAGAGTTCTGAGGGTTGGAAATGATATATGTGATCCAAGGGTGTACCCATTCCTATAGTCTCGCCCGTAACGCCAGACATAATGGCTGGCCTAAAAATCATTTATGGAACCTAAAACCCCGTCCAATAGTATTAGTTTAAAGAGGACAGGTCAGTTAATGGTGGCAATGTCACAGAGATTGCCATCTCCAAACTATTTAGTATTTTCAAGTAGCGAAGAAGGAAAGGACCTATCTAAAGTATCTCCTTTCTTAACACGGCAATTACTGCTTGTGTCGGAGGTTTGGTCATTTCCATTAAAAAATTAAGAAATGGGACACTACTTGTTGCCACATGTACCGTTAAACAAACCGCTTCCCTTTTAAGTATGACCTTCTTTGACCAGGTCAAGGTATCTGTGGTTCCTCATAGTAAAAGTAAGACTCTTACGAACAATTAATTTTTACTCAGTAGGTATTATAGTTAGCAACTTTTACGTAAGAACCATTATTGAAGTCCTGCTATTACGTTTGTGAGTTTAAAAACATTTTTTTGGTTAATCTATCTATTATAGTTTAAAAGATACAAAGGTTCCAGTACAGCTTGTTCCCTGTGACGTACCCCCCTGACCTCGGTATGTCAACCATGCAAAGGGGCGATGACATACGTTATTATAATCACCCAAGTGCCCAGAACAATAATCTGTAATAAAATTGCGTTAGGCTTTCAGTTCATGCTCAACCTCCTTTAGATCCTGGACTATAAGTAAGACATGGGTAATTTAAAAATGTGTGGACCTGTTACCAGCAAAATGGTTTCTCAAAAGAGTGTGCGGTTGACCCATGTTGTTTTTATTGTATGGTGTCATGAATGTTTTGTCCCTCAAGTGAAGTCACCTTTAGAGAGAAATATACTAGGATAGGCCTTATTGATAATACATGTTTCAGCTCATCCAAACCTTGAGGTTTTTTCTTCCAGAGAACACCTCTTGTTTGATTCAGGCAATGGATCAATATGTTATTAAAAGTCTAAAGTGACACTACAGAAAAATATTTATATAAAAATAAATATTTTGCAATAGCAAGATGCAAGTACAAGAAACTTAAAAGATGCTATATTTAATGTTTCACATGCATGGTATAACATTTCACACAGAACGCTTTTATCATGTAGGAACAAACTGTGGCCACAAGGGCAAAAAACTGACAAAAGTGAAACAATGTCAGTGTATGATTTAAATAACAGAAATTTCATTTCGGAATTAAAAGGATTATGACAAAATATACCTGGTACAGAAACAATAGCTGATGAAGATCTAATAGAATGGTTGGGAGAAGATACTAATGATGCGAGGACGAAATTTCAACAGGTAAAGAAGTCCTTTATCATATTAAAGATAAGGGCAAATTTATTGAAGAAACAGAGGAAAGATTGTAAACTTGACCCAGAAAATGAAGTGATTTATGGGGAAGTAGATGAAAAGCTAACAGAATGCATTGGGTTGTACAAGAGACAAAAAGAAACAGAACTTATAAAATTAATAGTATTAAGAAAACTTTGGCATCTTACAATACAAAAAAATAAGAATTGTTTAGAACAAAAGAAAATTACAGACTTTTTAAAACACTGAAATGTAAATAGATTTAATAATAACATATTATTTTGCTAGTGTTATTGTTTTCACAAGGCACTGTGATATTTTTTAATGTCTTTTATGAAAATAGAGTAAAGTACTGTATTTGTAATTACAAACTGTACTGCAGGCTATAAGCGTTTTATAGTATTGTGTAATAGTAATGTTAGGTTTTTTTTCTGACAATAATCATGCAAGTACAACATTAATTACATTACATAGCTATTTACACATTAATGTGCTATGTTTACCCAAATTTACGTGTTAATTTCAAGACTTCTGTAATTTGTCTCTGCCTCGAATTCCTCACCCCTCGATCCCGAAGATGACAAATTAGAGAGGATCTACTTTATGTAAATAATTATCACAGCACATGCTAATATAAGTAGCATAATCTTTGTAGGTTATTTCTGGTAGAGTTTAAAGGCTATTTTATAGAATTTTTTGATTAGATAAGGAGACTGACAGACTTACCTTAGTAATAGTCTGGGATGAACCCTAATTCACTATAAAGATATATTTCAGGCACACTGTGTCCTTTGTCAAAATCAGAGAGAAAAACTGAGGCGAGCCGTAGATGTGTATGGAAGTATAAATATTCAAATGTCATAAATGCAAAGATGTATGATTTACAAAGGTACCTAGTTTCATATATTGTTTGCATCAACTTATAGATATTAACAATAACTTAGTTATTTAAAATATTAAAAAAATAATAATAAAATTAAAATCTTAGAAAGAAAGTGAATGAAGTTATCTGACCTTGAGATTAAGGGGTGTACTACTGATATGGTAACTCTCCTCTGTTCTGAGAGGGTGCCACTCAGGTAGGAGAGGGCTTAAATTATTCTTGGGTGTGTGTATATTCAGAATTTACTTTGTCAGTACTAATACAAATTTTGATTACTAAAGGATTTTTCCATAGTAAAAACCTGAGCGCTCTATGATGAGGCTTAATTTTAAATTCCCACACTAGTTTTTTTGTAAATAAATTATAGCAATAGATTAGCTTTTATACAGATTTATCATCAAGTGTGAAATAAATACAGGGCATAGAAGACACCCTTTAGCTGTTAAATATTGTAAATGTCAACATCTGAAAATAAGCAATAGTACGAGGAGAACCAAATACGACAGTAAACAAGAAAAGAGCCAACCCAATAATAGGTGAAAGAAGTTAGAGAATCCAGTTCGAGTATTGCATTGTTATTATATTTTTTTTTCATTTATGATTGATACCAAACCCACTGTTTATTAAAGTCTAGTTTTAAAAGAATTATAAATAAAGCCTAACTTACTCAATGTCGTCACGATGAGAGCCCCAGTTATGTGCGCCTCCGCCATCTCTCTTGTCCACTGGTTTAATTCCACTGTAATTACCATGCCTGCTTCCATTAAACCTCAATAGATAGAACATAAGGTAGCCAAATACATATTTTGTCAGATTATATTATGCCGCGTATTGAGTGCAAAATATTCTTAAATACACACTAAGTGTAAAATAATTTACTCAGTTAAAACCACAGTAGTCAGGAAATATGGTAAAAAATACACAGAATTTGTTGGTCATAAATATAACTTTGTAACACGGTTTAATATTGTAAAATCCATCCAACTCCTCAGGCAATTATCGTTAAACAAAATAAAATATATAATGGACACAATATTTACTCTAAAAAAAAACCTTTCATAACACACCTATATGGACTAACATTTACTGTGTGTCAAGTTCATGTCATTAAAAATAGTTTTTATTAGATAATTAATTAGACATTTTCAAGTGATCAAAATACTTCAATAACTTTCTTCAACATAGTTCAAGTATCTGAAGAACATTCTGCACTTGTAATTCACAGCAGATTCCATACATATGAAAAATAATCAAATCATAATTTTAGAATTCATCTAAAATTATAAATTCAACAAAAATGATCAAAACACATATTTGGCTATTGGCTATGTAACTAAATGTTGAAAACTCAATTATATCTAGATGCTATTTCATAGAAAATTTAAAAAAAAAAACAATAAAAAACCTCAGAACAGGTTTATAATATTGTCTATTTGATTACATTGCTGTATTTTTATAACACCCTCTGTTAAAAAAAGTTTTCCATTTAAATATTTCAAGAGTGATTTAAAGCCAGCCAATTTTTCACTCAATTTTCAGCAGCACGTTTCAGTTAATCATTTCCTATACTGTGTATAATTTTTCACAGTGTATTATTTTACATATAAACTATTTAAACTAAAGAGGGAATACAGACATTATTTACACACAGTACAGATTGATAATATTTTTAAGTATAAGATTTGATTATAGTATGAAATTCAATAAGTAGTGAGTGACCAGCATTATAATATTGGCAAATGCAGCCGAGTTACTAATTTTACACTACTTAACTAAGTGAATACGTAATTGCTTACTTGCTGACGCGTTTCAAAACAATCGTTCCTTTTACGAAGCTAACCTTCTATTTCGTAGGTTGCTTCTTACTTCGCAAGTAAGCAATTACGTATTCAGTTAGTTAATTAGTGTAAAATTAGTTTAATCAGTGAATTCAAGATGATTACATCAAGAAACTGCAGCTGAGTTATTTCCTACATCACAGTTTGTTACTGGCGTAATTTACTTCGATACATTCGTATTACACTGTAAGTTTAAATTTATAAAAGTTAGACTGAGTAATTTTACATGTAAAATGGTGAACAGTGAGATGAATTTCAATTAAAAAAGCAACCCAAGCTCCTGATTAATAGAAAAAAAACAAAAGTTGGGCGAAACTTGAAAACCTAAAAATGAATCCAGAAAATTATCCTTGGAAAAATCACAAACAAAAAGTGACAACAAAAATACTATTTATTATTTTTTGTTGATAACATAACAAAAGATATATTTTAAGCGATTCAAAAACATGTTAATTAAAATTAAAGCTGTTGTACTGTAGTTACAACAACAAATAGGTTTACAAAGTCTCTTGTAAAGAATTATAATTCTACAATTCTTGTGTAATTATGTTAATTACTATAGAATTTTTAAATCACATGGATATGTTCTTTCTATACGTAACACAAAATATTATCTACAGGAATAGCATATACTTATGGTGCATTGACATTCAGCCCTGAATCCTTTCCACCTCAAATGGATATGGCTAGTGCAAGACATCCCTATTATAAAAGCTGGAAAGGTTTTGGGGCACAAACTTAAAAATATCCTTATAACAACTATTGCATGTAAAATCTCCATATAATTATGGTGCATTGACATTCAGCTCTGAATCCTTTCCTCCTGATAAGGAGTTAACAAATGGATATGGCTAGTGCCAGACATCACTATTATAAAAGCTGTATATGTTTTAGAGCACAAACTTAAAAATATCCTTAATTACAATAGCTACTGCTTGTAAAATGTGAAAAGGCTCACACAAATTATAGCATATTGAAAGTAGTTCATTATAGTAAACTCTATAATCCGGCATTTTCGTCAAGGACGGAAATTGTAAACATAACGTGTACATTTTTGCAATGCATGTTGACGTCATTGATTGAGTGACCTTCAAACCAGCCGGTTCTAGTTGTGTAGCTTGTGATATACAAACGGATTCAAGCTGTATGTTGTTGCAATAGTTATGTACAGTAACTGTTACTGAAATGCAATTGAACAATGACAGTACAGTGTAAACAGAAACATGAGACTTTGACTTCAGTTAGACATCAGAAAGAAATGTGGGAAAATTTAAACTTTATTTAGGACCAATGACAAAGTAACAATTGCAAGGAAAACATTAAAGAAATGGGAATTTCTCCAAATTAAAGAAGCTTTTTATTGTTGGTTTTTGTAGGAGAATATTTTTTTTTCAATTTTTGTTTTTACCGTTAAAGACAAGCAAACTTTTAACTGTTAAGTACAGACATTAATTATCTTTTCATCATTACAAGTACAGTACAGGACTATTTTTCTGTTTCCTTTATTTTTAGGTAATACATATAAGAATTGAACAATGTATATTGTGCTTTGAATGGGATCTCCAGCAATCCGGCGTTTACAATAATCTGGCAATATTCCAGCCCCAGGTCTGCCGGATTAGTGAGAGTATAACTGTGCATACTTATTTCAACAACTCTATATAGGGAACACACAGCAGATTCTACAATATTTATTTACACCAGCTTATAAATTCAAGAATAAGACTTGAGGATGGAATTATGACCAGATCTAAAACAGCAAAGCATCGAAAATCTCTAATAATATAGAATAAGCTTGACTTTGGGGAATAAGACATAATTGTATTGTGTCTCTGCTGAAGTAAGAAAGTTTTATGTCTTATCAAATAATTTTCTATGCCCTTTTCAGGAAATAATAATCTTAATGTACCTTTTATTTACCAACAAAACAAAATAAAAGAAATAAAACCAACAAACTCTTAGCAGAGACAAAGTTTACAGCAGTAGAAGTGACAAAGGAGTATATTAATATAACAAAAATTACTATAATCACTTGAGTTTTCTTCTATTGTCAATTTTATTGTTTATGCTGATAAAACTTGAGGCTTTTATATTTGAATTAAATAAATTATGACTTGCTGACCTTATAATTCAAGTATATCTGTGGAAAAACTAACTGAGAAAAATGTTTTTTCTCATAAGTTCAGCAAGTTGTTACACAATTTTTTATTTCAAATGTAATATTTTCACACATATCTCCATTTTGGGGTAACTAACATTGCAGTTACATTTCTCTTGATCCGATAAGGACGGATAGCTCGATGTCACTACCCACCAATGAGTTCTGATGAACATATTGTGTGTTGGTTGTTGGTACAGAATATTTTCATTCAGTTTCAGTTTTTCTATTAAGTTATTCAATAGATGAAAATAAACTGAACAGAAAGCATAGTCTTTATAATTTTGGTGTGTGTATAATACATATATATATATATATATATATTGAGTGATTCGACAATGGTCAAATGACCGAAAGGTGCCTCATCACACAAATTAAAATCATTGCACTTAATGGTGGATAAAATTACTTACAATAGTAATATATTAACTTCATATATATATATATATGAAGTGGATATATTACTATTGTAAATACTTTTATCCACCACTGGATAATAGACTTATAATAGACCATTTCTTTAAAATGGACTGTAATACTTATAATAGACAACGTAAAATATAATATATATATATATATATATTCTTGATATTTAACGTTATCCATTGTTTTTCCGTTGCACTGACTTTATGAAGTTAATATATTACTATTGTAAGTAATTTTTCCACCATTAAGTGCAATAATTTTACCTTGAGTGATGAGGCACCTTTCGGTTACTTGACCATTGTCGAATCACTGATGTTTTTCTCTGAGAAAACATCTCGGAGAAAAACATCAGTGATTCGACAATGGTCAAGTAACCGAAAGGTGCCTCATCACTCAAGGTAAAATTATTGCACTTAATGGTGGAAAAATTACTTACAATAGTAATATATTAACTTCATATATATATATATATATATATATATATATATATATATATGTGTGTGTGTGTGTGTGTGTGTGTGTGTGTGTGTGTGTGTGTGTGTGTGTGTGTGTGTGTTATCACCCCTATGCAACAGTAAATATACATATATGCAAAGATCACACTTGAGTGCTGGCAGCAATTAGTTGTAGACATTTACACACCTTGTATGGGTACGTGACATTATTATTAATAAAGCTACAGAGATCAATTTATTGTTAACAATAACAAAAGAAATTTATGATTTAATGACCTATTGCTGCCTACAGATTTATGCCGGTCACATTAATCATCCATATAGCATATCATTTTTCTGTCATAATTTTCACAGTTGCTTATATGTTACATAATATGTCGTGTCAAAGAGATATTTATAAAACATAACTAAAAAAAATAATTATAAAACCATAGTTGAAAAAAAATACTAGAATTTTATAAAAATTATTTATCGATATGTTCCCACCATAAGGAATTATAACACATAAATAGAGATATTTAATTTCCAAGTGTGTACTAAAAACAATCCATAGACAAGAAATGATTAAACTCTATTTAGTATACTGTTGTTTAAATAAGTTAAAAAAAAGTCAAATCTATGTTTTTCAAAAAGTGAAATACCACACATCTCTGCCTAATAGAGAAAAATGCCTATTATATTGCTATATAACAGTATTTTTAATAAAACAATCTAGAAGTATTAATAACATCTAAACAAAGGTTTTTAAAATTTCAAAGATAAGAGAGCCTTGTTGAAAAATTTCTCAACATGGTAGTCAACTTCTCATAATCAAAGTCGGTTGCATTTGATTTTTTTTTACACACTTCATTGAACTATATTAAAAAATATGATAACACAATATTTAAAAAAAACTTTAAATTTGTTAACCACTTTAAATGCTGGTAGATAAAATGGTAACAATAAAAAGATGACAAATGGCAGTCTCTTCAAAGACAAATATGGAAAAGTCTTTACTTTAAGATTGATAACCGTGTTCTTCTAAATCTAGTGTTCATATAATCAAAATCACATGTTTTGCTTTCTAGCTGGAGAAAAAATGCCCATCCAAAACAAAAGTGATAGCATCTCTACGATGAATGTTGCTAAAATAATTTTACCACCGCAAGTAATCATCTCGGGACTTGAAGGGTTAATATAAAGTAACTTTTAAATACTTTGAAAATTTACTTCAAGTAGCAAAATTATAAAACAAAAATAGCAACTTACGTTTTATCTGAACCGGACTGACGGTCAAATTCACGTTTGCCACGACCACCTGTAGTTCCTCTTGGGCCTCTGTTTCGAGGAGGGCCTCCACGTCCACCCAAACCTCCTCTTCCTCTGCGCAACTCTCCATCAACGCCACGGTCTCTGTTATCTCGATCGCCTCTATCGTTTCCATCTCTGTCCCTATTAAATCCTCCTCCTCCTCTTACTTCACGCCTTTCAAATCTATCAGTGCGCTCTTCCCTAGAATAGAAATTACAACAAAATTAATTATTTTGGTTTCAGAACCAATTCTATACGTCTTGTTTAGGAAGGATTTAATGACCATTCATTTCTAGTTATACAGGAATGATTGAAGTGTATCATAGACATTTTATGCTAACCACTACTAGTAATAAACTCAACAATTTTAAAGTGTTTTATAACAAAAATGTTACTAAAAAATTAAAACCTGATAATTTTTATTTTTATAAATGAAATTTACCTAATGCAATTAAATATTACTCTTATTATTTCAATCAAAAATTAAAATTCACTGAATACCTATGAAAATCTCCTCCAGCTATTGGTTGCTTATCTTCACGGTTTCGTCTGTTATTCCTCTCCTCTCGGCTCTCAGCATACTTTGGTGTTCTCTCAACTCTTTCAGTGCTACCACGAGGTGTTGATTTGGTTTTTAACTCTGAAAATATTTCATAATTACAATAAAGCATCAATTTAATGTGTAACAGTCTTTGAAATATAATAGTTATGGATTTGTTTTTGGAGACTGTGTAGGTAATTTTTTCTCAAGGTTTTTTATCTGTCAGCTAATGTATGTATTTATATATACTTTTATAGATGCAATACATTTTGTTTTAAAAAAGATATGAGAAAAATTACAAGAAAAAACAATATTTTATATTCTTGAATTTTGTAGTCCATTACTTTCGGTGAATCTTTTTAATCACTTAAACAATAGTTTATGACTATCCGAACTTTAAATTTAGTAAATTTGTTAAAAGTTACTGAGACAGAACGTTTTCGATCGCTATGTGCAGATCTTCATCAGTGTCTTCTGCTTGGCGATGTTGGATCAAGAGTGACGGTTTTAAAGATAGATTTTCGATAGTATCAAAGAGTATGTGTGAGATGTATTCTGTTTGTTCGTTTAATATGTTTGTACTTTGTGTTTTTGTGTGTCTGTAAATTTCATATTGTTCTAGTGTGTTGAGATGTGGTCTTTTTTTGTTGATGTGTAGGATTTCTAGGTTTTGGTAAATATCTGTGTATTTGTGTCCGGTATCTTTTATGTGGTTGTAAAATGTTGAGTTGGTGTTCTGTTTGTGTTCTTCGACTCTTTGTTTAAAGCTGCAACCTGTTTGTCTAATGTAGAACTTGTTACATTCAGTTTGTATATGCCTGGTGCTTGTAGTTTATCCTTGTTGTTGGTGTTGTGTTGTATTTTGTATTGTAACCTGTTATTAGTTTTGTATGCTATTTTGTATCCTATTTTTTGAAATTTGTGGCTATTTTATTTATGAATGGTAATAAGATGAATTTGTTTTCCTTGTCTGTAATGTTAATTTTAGTGTTTTTTTGTATTTTGTACCATAGTTTGTCTATTGTGGTGTTGTATCCATTTGTGTATGCTAAATATTTAATTATGTCTAGTTCTTTGTTTATGTTTTCTGTGGTCATTGGGACTTCTTCAAGTCTATGAAGCATGGATCTGAAGGCAGCGTGTTTATGTTGGATAGGCTGGTTTGAGGTGTTGTGGATAAGTGTGATATTATTGTCTAAGTGATTAATATTTTATAGACGCATAGAAATTAATCTCGCCTTTGTTATTATATGAGTTATCTTTTTTGAACCCTTAAACTTTTACCTACAAGATGCTCAGAGCAACAGTGTTACTCTGGAAAAGTCCAGACATGATAAAATCTTTGCAGGAATTACCGTCAGTATGATTTCTCATATGTTTCAATTCTACCAACCCATGTCAATGAAAGATATACAAATACATTTCTCCGTTCTTTCTTCATCATTGCAAATTAGTTGAACATTATTAAACATTTTATTATGATCTTTATTATACAAAAAACATGTATTTGATTGACACTTGCAGCAGTTTTCCCTATAACTCTTTTGTGTTTAGCTTTAACAAACATACACCCACACACTAAACTAGAATTTAATTACGTAAGTCAATCAGTGAATATTTCTCGCCGTTCTAACAGTACAGGATGTTGAAAAAATCATTTGTAACAAAATAATCTTTTTTTTCTTTTTGGAAATGAAAACAAAGATTTTGGACAAAGCTATGTTTTTAAAGTGGTTTTGTTTTACCAAATTAAACGTAGTTAATATACTTATAAATACTCTAAAATAATGACAAAATTTTGTGAAATGGTTTTAAAAGCTAAAAAAACATTTCATAACGTTAAATACATAATTATTTAACAGTGATTGTACACTAAATTGATTTAGGTATCACCATATAAACGTTTTTGGCACAGATATTTACATTGATAAATAGGCTAGTCTCGCTAAATCAGTACAAGGTTTTGCTTTCTTTCTTGCAACTAACCAGAACACATTGCAGATTTTATTTTACATTTCACTTAAATTCAATACAGGCCTTGTCAATATAATATTTACTACCATTAATACATACTTTAATGGTTCACTTAAGTAAGCAGATTATTATTACTATCACTCAAATAAGTTTCAAAACATGTATAGATTATGCATTTTCTAAAATTTTCTTAATACTTGTTCTCAATTTGAAATCTGCATTAAAAATATTATGAGGAACAGTGCTTATAATAGCCTAAATATATAAGATGTTGAAAACGATATAATTAAAATTAATTTGTAATGTACTAAATGCAATTTTACACTAAATGGTATTTTTTTAAAAGATACATATTACAATTCTTTATAGAAATGAGAAACCTTTTAATTTTAATAATACTATTACAATTTTAATAATATCAGTAATGAATTTATTTCATAAATGTTAATTAATTTTCAAAGAATTGCAGTAAATATGTTTGAAATTTGTGACTGTGATAACAAGCACTTATTTCCCATTTATTTAATATAATAATTGAGAAGAAGGAGTTAATAAAACTTATATCAGCTTTGTGCAAGTGATTTAATAAAATGGTAAATGAGTTTTATCTCTTAGTGAATAAAGAACTGTATGCGTAACCAGTTATTTGGGATAAGTAAAATGTATACAGGATACTAAGGTATTAAAAAGTAGATAAAAGTTTCTGGCTAATAGTGTTATAGCACAATCATACCACCGACTTTATTTAACTTTATTGATGTTTCCTTACATATATTTAAAATTATGTCTTGTATTTATCTAGTTAATTAGGTATAATTAAAGATTCAGCTCTTGTTTCGGTCATAACCATTACACAGAAGGTGGTATTCTCATCACTACATAGGAAAAAGTCTACTAGATAGCACAAAGAATATAAAAACATGAGGGTCTTGCCTCAACAACATTTGTATTAGAGACAGAAGATAATCTAACAAAAGTTTCAAAATGAGCAAACTTTTAATATTTGTATATATTCTACAATTATTAAAATTTTTCTAGCAAGTCAAGAAATAAACAGTAATATTAAAAATTTTATTAAATATGCTAAAATCGGATTGTTTAAAATCAAAGGAGAATCAGTAGATATAAAAAGCTTAAAATTTGAAAATAATTAAATGACTTTGTTTAATAATGAAATTAACTTATTTTATTCGACAAAAAAGTAAAAATAAAAACAGAGATATTATACCACAGTTAATTTTAATACAGTATTTCAAGTTTAATTAAAACAGAAATTGATGAAGTTTTCAAAATTAAAATATTTGACCTATTCAACAGAGTACTTTAGAAAATTGTCCACCAGTATAGAGAAAATTATGTCTGCAGTATAACAAAGTGTTTCTTGATGTATTTGCCAACTATAACATAATGCTTTGCTCCCCTACTATAGTTAACTATAACATATCAATGCTTTGCTTATTTTATGAAATACAATTAAAAAAAAAAAATTAATTTAAAATAGTTATGATTATTATTAAATAAATTTATTTTTGGGCACCAATCTGTATTCTGAACAGAGTAAAATTATTGAAATATTTTCTGGACCTAATCTCTGGACAAAAACAAAACCTAGTGATTATTTATTAAATTGAACTTAATTACATTTTCTAATAATAAAAAATTGATAGCCAGGTTGTTTTATCAGTAAAAAAAACAAAGAAATCTTTACAAATTAACAGTTCATAGTCATAAATCTAATATTATGTTGACAACCTGTGGTTAATGTATTTATTTATCTCTAGGTGTGAAATTACTGTGTTATGGCTTGTAATTTAATTTTACAAAAATTTATGAATGTCTAATAATGAATTAATTGGCATTTATTTAAAAATGAATAGCTTGGGCGATCCTCAGTTTCGATGTGTCGAAGCTGTGATCCACTCTGTTTCCAAGGATCCTTCTTTCTATCCTCTCATTTCTGGCTCCCAGGGCTGGCTCCTTCTTTAGCTCCTCGGACTGCTGCTCTCTCCGGCTCCTTGGACTTCTGTCCTTTTCGGCCTCTCAAGCTTCTCCCCATTAACCGCCGAAACTTTACTCTTTTTTCAGTTCCCAGGACTCTTGTTCTTTCAGACTCACCGAACTTCCCTCCAAGACTGCCAAAAATTCCTTCTAAGCCGGCTACTTTAACTTCTTGATCACCCCTTTCCTCCATTGCTTTCTTTTCTATCTTTTTGTACATGCCTTATTTTGGAAAGTATTGCGTTCGCTAACAAAGAGTTTACTTTGGAAACTAAGGGGTTATGGATTTGCCCTTCATTAATCTACCTGTCAGTCAGCTCATTGTTCTATTTCCCATTCTAGAAGTTTCTACAACTTTGAATACCTTTTATCTTTTACAAGTAACATTATTTTTAAAATACAAACCCCCTCGAGTCTATAGATTTATAATAGATTAATTACGTATTCTAGACGGCTTCACAGCAGGATTAAACAATGGTTATTTTTTTACCAGCCTACTCTTTTGTTATAATAGATACGGTTACAAACATAAATTCGATCAAGATTAAAGTGATGAAATATAGCTCCTTAATATTCCTAGCATAAAACAAACATTCAAGATATATTGCTTTCTTACTAATATTATATAGCAATGTTATTTATTTAAGCAGAAAGAGGTAAATAAAATACTGAAAAACAAACAAAAATCAATAGGTGGTCTCATTTATGGTGGTTCATAGCTGGTTAGTTTATGAGGTGAAATTTCAATTTTTTTTGCAAAATACCAAAAGTAATTACCACCTATAACAATTACAATTTACAAATAAACTGGTTAAAAATTAAAAAAAGAAATTTTTGTACATGTTAATTCACAACCATTTGGCACACTACACAAAAGATACCTTGTATATAATGTTTACCTATATTTTTAAATAAACTTCTTGAATTTCATTTTAAAGGCATGACATTTTTTTACTATTTAGTACATTAAACAACAATGAGATTTTTTGATCACGGAATAATAGAATCCCAATGCGAATAATAATGCTGATAATAAGATCTAAAACAAGATAATTTTAAAACTATTCAACAAATACAAAATAATCTTTAAAAACTATAACGGTAATAAAAATAAATTGAACTGATTTTTTGCACCAATTATCTAATTAGTGGAAATGGAAGAACTTCCAACCGCACACATCAATGATAGTAGCACTGTTTTATACCTTCAAATTACTCATTCTGATAAAGGTAAAATGTTTACATAAAACCAAGGACTTTTTTGTATTAATTTTGTATAATAATAGAAAAAGAGATAAGGAAAATCATTAGAGTGATAATTAACTGCTTTTATCAAGCGAATAGGAAAAGTTATTAAAAATTATTAATAGAAAATATAAATTAATCACTTAAACAATAGTTTATGACTATCCGAACTTTGAATTTAGTACTATTAAAACTTACTGAGACAGAACGTTTTCGATCGCTATGTGCCGATCTTGTTTAGTGTCTAATGGACTATAAAATTCGAAAATATAAATAGTAAACAGACTAGGCTTGTCTTGAAATCAAGTGAAAAGCAAATTGATGTAGCTATATAATTGGTTTATATTGCACAGAAATGAAACAATATGAATATGCAATTTTTTAAACTTATAAAAACTGGGTAACTCTTTCAAGTCATTAAAATAAGAAATAATTAAATGAAAGAAGTAACCAAATCAGTGGATTAAAAAAAATGTTTCATAAATGAATAATTGACACAAATTGTTAACATTGAAAACTGAAATAAATGTCAAAATTTGGAGCAACGTATTATCTATATATTTTTTCATTTAGGAACAAAACAGATCTGCCGTTATCGTCTGAGAAAACAAATTGTGAAAGACAGTACATCAAAAATTAAATTATATCCCCAAGACAGATGTGCAGTCATATAACTGGAAGGTAAAATGATGTAATTTATTTACTTTTAGATGTTTCAAGGCATATATAATACCTACAATTTAGAAATGAAATATTTCCAAGACCTTTATTAGTCAGGTTGAGCGCATCATTTAAGATTCATGGCAAAATAATACAATATAATGAAAATGAGTACAATAAAATCTAAAATGGAAATGATTTACACTGTATAATGAATTATATCGCCTTCAATAATAAATTTTGTATAATGAGTTCGTGTATTTTTATAAGACTGCATAATGAGTTTGTGTATTTTTAAGTAGTTTTTATACAATATTCTCCCATTTTTAGCAGCGTTATCTGTTGCTAATAATTTTTCCAATCCACTTTTATTTAAAAGTGTTCACGGTTTTTAATTTCAAATTAACACAGCTTTAAGTATATATTTGAGTACATTTTTCCTGCCTTTCTTAACAGTATAATATTTTCCTCTGTTGATGCGCTTTGGAATGATACCATTTTCAAAACTTGAATCGTACTTTTTTCAAGTACAAGAGTACAATTAAAGTTTTGAAAATGGAGTAGTTCTGAAACGCATCAACAGAGGAAAATATTGTAATGTTAGAAAAGGCAGACCAATGCAGTCAAATAAATACAAATATTCTTAACAGAAATGAAGATGCGTATATTAAGAAATTCAATGCTCTAAGTAAAGATTGTTAAATATGTTTATGCATCAGACTAGCGCTTCAAACAGGCTGCTTGTTTAGTTATACCACTTTTCAATCAACTTACTGGGGGGTTTAATTTGTTTAGAAAAAGGCTTAATTTAGTTATTTTGTGTGAAGATAATGGCAAGATTTTGGAGATGATTGGTTATAATCTCCTGCAAAATTCTCTGTGCTGAGATAATTGCATTTAGACATTATTATAGTGTAACCTTGACTCTGATGCTTTTTTTCTATCACTCAACTTTACAACAATGTATTATATACTTTGTGAAGACTACTCCATTATACTTGATTTGTTAAATAAAAAATAACAAAAATTCACCCTCGTAGTTTATATTTTGTTTGGTATATATGGTAACAAATGAGTTTATGTAAAAGATGACAAACAAAATATTCTATATAATTATTATAAACTAGGATCTTGTATACATACTGCCTATACCATAATTAATATCAATTGTTAGAAGAGTCTACTAAGGTTTCAGTATATCTGTCTTTGTCTATAATTCAATAACTCAGTACATCATAATCACTAGATACTTTGGTTTCATGTTTTACATTTAACTTCATTTATATATTTACTGACAGATTCTCAATCAGTTGTAGAGTACATTTGTTTAGGAAAAACTTTATTATTCTTATAAGTTGCAACCAAATATAAATGAAACATTTAAAGACTTTTTGAGATACAGAAGTGCTACACCATTTCAATAGCCCAGTCCATTCCTAGCTTCCCAGTTCAGGTCAAATATTTTTCCAAGAAGAGTTTACGCACATATTTTCTTTGTTACTGAAGAATTACACTAATGAAACCCGCACATTTACTCTTAGTACACACCATCAACAAGGTTATTACAATAAATTTGCAATGACAGAAAGCACCTACTATTACTCTGGCTTAATTAAACACGTCTAATGAATAAGAGAGGAACACTCATTGATATTCTCAAAACCTCCCATTATATAAGCTATGGCACTCGAGCTCAAATTTCATGTCTGAAAACAGGCAATTTATCAGTACTGGTAATAATTATTAGAGAGAAGCAATTTGTTTATTGTTTCTATCATTTGATTAGTTTTAGACCTAGTTTTGTTAACTTGAAACGCCTTTTCTACATTTGCAGCACTTTGTGCATAATGCAACACACATACATACAATGTAAAGGCTGTCGGGCATGACAGATAACTCGCTGGAATGCATAACACACCAAACATTTTTGTTATAATTTTAGTAGGTTAGACAGTGATTAGTACAAAACGCATTTTTTATTACTAAGGATTCTTCAACCGAAGGAAGACAAGTCTGTTTGAAGGCGCTCAGAAGTCAAACTAAATGCATTATGATAAATGTATTTAAAAACACATAAGAACATGATCAGTTTTCTATGGTATCGACCTGGAGTAGAACAAGTCAATGCACGCATACGCAAGCATCTAACGTGAGTCATCCCTTAAACAGCCTCTTCACATTAATAGTTAATTAGCACACAAAGACCAGTTTAATTTATCTTTACGGTCATGTAGGTTTGATGGAACAATAATTCATTTATTGCAATCTTTATTAGTTTTATTTAAAATAATTATCTTCACTCACCCAAGCCAAGCTCAGATCTTATCACTGAAAATAATCTAAAGACTCAAATATGCTTTTTTTTAAAAAGCCTGTTAATAAATGCAATACAAAAGGCAATTTAGTTTTATTTTAGGATTATATATATATATATATATATATATATATATATATATATATATATATATATATTATTACTTGTAAATAATTTTTTCCACCACTAAGTGCAATAATTTTACCTTGTGTGAAACGAATGAATGACCGAAAGGTGCCTCATCACACAAAGTAAAATTATTGCACTTAGTGGTGGAAAAAATTATTTACAAGTAATAATAATAACTTCATAAAGTCAGTACAACGGAAAAATAATGGACAACATGAAATATCACGATATATATATATTTTTTTGATCTGGTGCAATGCATACATATACCAGATCAGTCATCAAAGGGTGTGTTACAGTCTCAGTTAGATCAACTCTCTCTGCAACAACAAAGAAACCTTCTACGAAAAATTAATTAAAAAAAAAGAATTACATTCATAAACTATCTCTGAGACAGGTGCATGGCATGCCTAGCAAAAAATTATAGTAACAGATCCGAGACAATTACTTACAGAGTAAAACAGGACCAATATTATTAAAGTCTATTGACTAGACTGACTGATTAGGTCTAGTTTGTAACTTATTGTTTTCTATATTTTAATTTTGTATAATAAGACCCTCTGATGATTATGACATGGTCATCGAAATGTACATTAGGGTTTAATTTTAGGTAACTTGTATTATCAGTTATTCTTGTGGTATTGGCGTCGTTTCCAATATTTTTATTGTAACACCGTGCTCTTGATATTGTGTGGTGTTGCACCTAAAACATAGCCGCAATAAATATAGGAACGCAAGGACCTGTAAGGCAGTCTGTAAAAAGATTTTCAATACGAGGTGCTAATGGCCGTAATGTCGGATCGCACCTAGGACAACACCAAGGGCCAGATGGATTCTGACCACCATGTTTCTGCCATCTAATTCGATCCACGGACGAGGGCTTCAGACTCAGCCTCCGGGACATGAAGATCAGAGGAGAATGGAGAAGGACTTACATCGACTTACCAGGGACGGCTATTTCCATTGTCCAGGGGTCGGGAATCAAGACGAGAGGACTCTAGGATCGGCAGGGAAATTCTTGGCAAGTCATTTTCTCTATTATATAAAAAATAACGTCAAATTTAGTCAGTTAAAAATATTAAATTCAATAAGCTAAAAATTAAACAATGACTTCACTCTAAGTAGAAATTTCTAAATAAATGTTAAATGCAGATTCACAAAGTTGTTTTGACCGTAAGTCAATCATTTTCAGAAATGCAAAATTTATAAGACTTATACAAAATTTAAAATTATTTGATATAAAACTTGTAATTTACCAATTCAATCTTAAAATTAAAGGATGATAATTTTATTATGTTAGATTAGGAAAGATTTTTTGTTTAAAGATCTAAATGTTAATTATTTGATTCTATATAAAATTTAGTAACTAAAAATGTAAGTATAAAAATTTTTTTAACAATTATTTGTGATGATATGAAAAAGACAAAGAAATAGTAACGAGAGATTCTATTGTATTTTAGTTGATGATAAATTTTATTTTTACTTTGAAACAGTAATTAAATGTATTTTAAACTTTTGGTATTTAAATTTATCCTGTGTTGAACAACCAATAAAACTTTTAGTTTTCCAACTAATAAATAATGATTGTTAAATCAAGTTACAACTTTAATTAAATTACATTAATTAATGAATTATATATAAAATTCAGAGCCTAATGTTTCTTCAAACGAGTTCTCTCCTGAGAACAAATTTATTGTAAAATTATTGAGCTATTATAAAAATTAGTTGGTTTTTTATAATAAAGTCCAGAAACATGGCCTACTGGCAGATCATGTTTAAAGAACACAGGAGCCTTCAAAAAGGTAACTTAAACATGATCATATTTTGCACGGCCCCTTGCTGTGCCTGCAGATCTTTAAGATGGTAAGAGTTTTTGGAAATTTTGTGTGTTCATGCTAATGTTGTTTCTTTCCAGCTGACTACTTTACTGACAAGTATGACTATATAGAGACCCGACAAAACATTGTTAACCATTGGGGGGGGGGGGGGGGGGGGTCATACAAATTGTAAGGTAGGAATCAGCGGGAAGTGGCTTGCGTTTAGGCGTGGCAAACAAACGGGTGAACACAAGATATTTTAAAGAACCCTCGAGGTGGCATTAGCCCAAAAGTGGAACGGAGATAAGCAGGCGTGAATAAAAATAATAAAATGTAAGCACATAACGTTACGTTACGAAATAAAAAGTAACAGAAAACATTACAAACAAAAGAAGAACATTACAAACATTGCAACACACACACACACACATATTTAAACTACTGTTGCTCACTAATGTTTACGTTTATGTTCGCTTCAAGTATTAATAAAATAAAATCTCTCTGACCTGTATTTTAAATTCATTACAAATCTAAACTGATTACTACAATACTCATTTTATAAGAAAAACTCATTAAAAAAAAGGGGGGGAAACTATATAATTTAGAAAGATTTACAAAAAATAATTATTTTCATTATTTTTTCAGAATTTGAAATTCCTTTATTACTAATTTTGATTCAGGTATTATTATGATGAGCATTATTATCCCCTGTGGTAGAACCATTGATATTGCAGTGTCAACAATACACACATCAAAATTGGACTCATCTCTACAAATATTAAAGGGTTGGAATTTCAATTTATTTTATATTTAGGGGTTTATAATAGCTACAAACCTTGTAGGGTTTTTCATCCTTGTATAATAGCTACAAATTGAACAAGTAGCAATAATTAATCATTACAAAGTTAAACAAAGGATCTATTTAGTGGCTTTTAATCAGAAATACTTTAAATCGAATATATTATTAACATCTATAGACATAAATTTACCATTTAAATAGCCTTTAGCACAACAGTTGACACTGCCCACATATGGTTTAGGTATAGCATGGGTAACACCATATACCCATGCATTGCTTTTGTAAAATGTTTTACAGTGAAATACAGATTATAACTAAAGTTTATCGTGTAGCAGTTTAAACTGTGCTACTAAAATTGAAATTTGTATAATAATTTAAACAAGATTTTCTACTTTTAAATACTAAGTTATAAAATACAAGAAAAGGCATATAATATGTAAGCTCAAATGTATTTGTAATTAGTCTATATGATTATAATTTGTTTAAAAATCCATTTAAATAATCGCTTCACACAGATAATAAAGATTTAATATTATAACATAGAGTTCTAATGAAATCAACATGTGTAAGTGAAAGTAGATCACATTCAAGCCACACCTGTAGTGTGGCTCAACTCCTGGTATGGCAATAGCTAATTAAATGAATATAGTCCTAAACTTTGAACCAATATAGCTACTACAGTAGTTATTCTTGTAATACTTTCCTCTGAGGATGATTGCTTTGAAATAAAAATGTACATGATTTTTTTCCAAAAACTTTCTGTCGTTAAAAGGGTTTTATTTATTTAAAATAAAAAATTACACCACAGTTGCTATAACTTGCTACACAAGATTAGACTCAGACATAAAAGAATTTTTGTTAAAACTGTTGAATTTATAATTTTTTTAAAAAATTTATAAATAAAACACCATTATTAGGTGTTTAATGATAGAAATTGTAATTAAATTTGATCCAAATAGATTAACTTAAAATATGTTTATATTACAGCCACAGGTATTAGAGACTAATGTTAATAATTTAAATATGACATGTTCAGCATGCATAATAGACATTCTAGATTTTAAATTCCTAGGAGTTTTGTAACATAGTTGTAAATAGATATTGGCAATGACTGATTAAGCAATAATATTAAATACATAAAAAGCAAACAAACAATTAATTTTAAATCAGGAAAAACTTGTGCGGTGTGTCTTTGCTCCACTTCCAAGCTCTTGACAAAACTTCTCCATTTATTTTTTGAAATAAATATTTGCTTAAAAATAATACAACTGGAAATAGTTATAATGTAATGTTTTCTATAATTTTTGTGTGCAACACCTGTCAACCATTAAATAAGGTTAATAATATTCTCCTCCTAACAAAATATATTATCGCCAAAATTATCTTGTCTGTTTCCAAACTACCAATATCTTGTACTAGTAATTTTCATTTCACAAATTGCATTCAATATTAGACATTTATTTAAACAACACAAATTAAAGTGAAGATTCTTATTTATTTAGTTATTAACGTAGTAAACATCTATTAATTTTAATTATGAATTATCTTACTTAATGTAAATGTGTGTGGTAACTACAGTTAGTTTCTAATAGAACACCATAAAAGGTATATATGTTCTAATATGTATAATAGTAATATGTATATTTATTAGCTTGATTATGGCGATTTTCACAAGATCTGTTAATTTTAAAAAATCAGAAAAATACAATATTATTAAGATAATATACCTAAAAAACCTCAAGTCGAACTTTTCTCTCTTCAAGAAATGTTAAAAAAACTGAATTTATGAATTTTAGGTTAAATACAACTATAGATAATAACCATTATACAGCATGTGAAAAAGGTTTATGTGATCGAAATCAGTCAAAATCGTTAATTTGTTGACATTTTATGTTTTATCATTGCTTATTTATCTACAGAGCAAATGAGGTCACATATCTATTTCTTCTAATAATTCGATGGTCAGAATGTAGATATTTTAAAATAAAATTTCACTTCAGGCAATTAAACAACTCTGACCTACACAATTCTCTGAATTAGAAACATTATTCTCTAGGATGAAGGGGAAATAGTTCTAGTAATTCTTCATACACATTATTTGATACTATATTTGGAAAATAACCATAGAATAGATAATAATAATAAACTATGACCCCTTAAAGAAAACAAAAAAAACATTTCTGTTTTCAAGATAATTTATCCTTGATATTATTTCCAGGGTCACAAAACCAATACATTCCTAATTTGAAACAAAGGGGATCATATTATTTACTAGTGTATTTTCTAAAACCCCTTATTAAATGAGAGTAATTAAAAATTGTCAACATAAAATTTGGCACCCCTTATCAGACACCTAAGCCTTGTTATACAAATGCTCGTTCCTTTCCTATATTTTATTTCCTCATACATTACTCAAAAATATATTCCAAATAAAAGACTTTAAGCGCAGGAACTTATAAATACTGCTTAAAATAAGAACAATAGAACATAAAATTTATCAACACACGATAATGTAAACTCAAAGCATCTTAATAAAACAGATCACTATTAAGTATCCAGATATATATTAGGCTTGGTTATAGAAGAATTTAATTAATTGAAGGAAACACTAATTTTGCAAATGGATGAAACTGGAAAACAACATAATTGTGTGTAATTTTGAATGAACTCAATGCTTAATTATGCACAGTACTATATTTTACTGTATAACCATTCAGCTGCAGAAAAATATACATACAAATAACTGTTTGGATGAATTTGATAATAAAAAATTTAACTTGGTAAAGGCAACAATGAAGGATTAATATTAGAAAAAACAACGTAGTTATACATTATTCTGTATAAACTCATACTTCTTGATAAAAAAAATCAGCAATATATTATAAAATATTACTATGTACCTATATTAACCCTTTGATTAGCAACATGTGCCTGCCCTGATATAGCCCCTGGAAACAACATATTTTTGACAGATGTTACACTTTTCCTTTTTTTAAAAAAAATTTCTCTAATTTTTAAGATTATAGTAATATTTGTTACGGTTTTTTCTTAATTTTTCATGTTAACACAACTTTACCGTACGTTTACTGACAATTTCTTTGCTAAAATTCATCTGTTAATTCATTTTTTGTAAAATACTTTCATTGTAAAATATCGCACAATCTTCGAAACAATATGTAAACACGTGAGAAAAACCATAGACTTTGGATACAAATAAATTTCTTCATTATTCAATCACCTACTCATTGTAAAATACCTCACAAACGATCTGTAAATACGTGGGAAAATCCATAGACTTTGGACACAAAAGAATGGTGACTATGTACCCTGTGTAGTATTTATCGTCCAGATAGTTGCAAATATTTAACCTTGAATACAGCACAATGCACACGAAAACGAATTGTAAACGTACGGCAATTCTAATCTAAGGAAAATGGTAGAACGTACATATATGGGAATGCTCCTGCTAGCATTAGCGCGAGCTCATGTACTGGTATGTGATTGCTATTCAAAGGGTTAAAATTTAAGTGTAAAGTATTCCATTAAGCTAGGTTAAAAAAATTAAACCTTAACTTTGTAAATGTTAGATCAACCTTTTCCAAGTTACACTGAGTTTATAAATTGCCCTTTAGTCACATTTACACTGATGAGAATTTGTTGTTTTTAATATTAGTATTGTTATCACCGACATTAAATAATTTTGCAATATGTTCTAGTTATGAAGATACATCAACTAATTTTAGTTACTTAGTAGAAAATTATTATCAATTTGAAGAAGTTGTGTACAGAATGTGGCAAAAGGTACAACTGGATGTAAATGCTGCGCTGTGGATTGTAAGACGAGGTGAATGACTTTTTAATGTCGCTTGCTCACAAAAAAATTAAGAGCAGATGGACAGAATTTGCAAGATAATTGCAAATCCATAACAGCTAACACAGTGAGTTAAGAGAAATTTCCCTGAATAATTCTTCAAATAATCACTTGCGTAGCCTCTGAGGGACATCATACGGAGGATATAACTTTTGAATTAAATTATAAATCTGAATCTACGTGTAAAATAGTTCTCTTTGATTCAATTTTAACGATGTATTACTTCATGAAATCCGGATTATACCTTTTCTCACACCTCGTATAATCACTGTAAGTTAGAGTTTTGTAAACTGATGTGTGTATTTGATGTCGTTATAGCAAAGCTGGTTAAAGAAGTAAGTGAATCATTAAAAGTTTTATAAATTATGGTGTTTTAAAAAATACAGTAGAGTCTCAATAATTCAAGGTAGATGGACCGAAACCCACTAAGGTTACACGGAAATACGTTCCTGTACATTAGGAAATATATGAGTTTTAATAAACCCTAACACTGTAATTAAAAATGCATTAATTAGGTCTATAGAACTTAATATGAACATTTCTTGGAAGCCAAACTCATTTTCTTTGCATACCTTATATAAACATTTTTTGGTACTAATTTTAAAAATATTTAACTGAGTGAATATGTAATTGCTTACTTGCTGACACGTTTCAAAACATTTGTCCCTTTTACGAAGCTAACCCTCTACTGGCGGCATCGGGTGTAAAGGCTCTAACGGGAATGGATTTATATGACTGTGGAATGGGGTGGGTTGTTTGAGTTGTGTGTCATATAACATGAAAGACGGTTGGCTTCAAAGTATGTGTGATCATTTAATACGTTTTCTTCATCCGTTGCATAGGGTTTGTAGATTTCATATTTTTCTAAGGTTATTAGTTTTTTTACTTTGTTTTAATGTGTGTAGAGCATTTAAATTAGTGTGTATGTCAGTGTGTGTGTGTTGGGCGTTTTTTTAGGTATTTTGCGTAGCTGGATTTAAGGTTTGTTTGTTTGTTTTTTTTTTTTTTTGGGTAATGTGTTCTTCTTTTGGTAGCCCAACTCATTTCGTTTGCATAACGTATCAATATAAATATTTCTCAGACGCATCATTTTATTTTAAATAGATAAAATAAGCTCCAATTTAACGGAAGCTTGAAATATTGGAACTTGGATTTTCGAGACTCTACTGTAATCCCAATTTACAACATAATACAGTGACTTGGCGTAGAGAGACATAGTTCAAATATTGATAAATTCTATACAGGAGCAAAGAAAAATAAGTAAAAGTTTCCATTAATTAAATAAAATATATTGTTTATCACGTGTCTTGCTATTTTAGACTGCAGTTTGATGGTGATCGACATGGTAAAGTACCATCTCCGAATACGATAGTGGCTTGGGTAAAAAAAAAGAAGAAACAAATCTTGTGTTACACATGAAGCATAGAGCTCTGGGTATAGTTCCAACACCAGAAAGCCTGTAGATAAAGTGAGGAACATATGAACTCAGCTTCTACTTGAAGAGATAATATATCACCCTTACAAACTGCAATAAGTGAGCAAGACAAGGAAATAAGACTTGCTTTCTATTTGGAAAAAGCTAGAATTTACTAATGAACGATAAAAAACATTTACATCCTTCTGGTTTAGTTAACAGAAAATGCGATATTGGTTCATCACTGAACCCAAAAGAACTATATTAAATACCTTTGCATTCACCTAAAATGGTAAGTTTCAGTTTTTTGAAAATGACGAACGTACAGCGACAGTTACTTCAGAATACTATATACCAATGTGGGAAGGCTTTGTTCAACCCCAGTTACGACAGCTGGGCACTGACTCTCAACAGCTTTATTTCTAACTGGATGGAGAAATAGCACGGCAGTAATTTGTCAAATGTTTGAGTCTGTGATTTCCCATTTCAGCAAATTAGCTTGACCAATTAATTCCCCTGACCATATTGTATCAGATTTTTCGTGTGGAGTTATCTAAAAAAGAAGGGGATGGTGACTATTCAAAAACCTCAGTAGACAGGGTTGCCACTATAGATGAGAACATACGAAGGCAAGTGTGACAGTTTCAAACAGCTTTTCCAACAATGCATGTAAGCAGAGGCCACCTCTATGATATAGTTTTTAAAAAAACAACCTCTTAATTTATAAAAAATAAATGCCAAACTTGTCTATATTTATGCAAATTTTATATTTTTATTTGTTCCCATATAGATTTTATTAATATTTGAAACATGTCAGTGGCACCACACTACCGTATATATTAATACCCAATAAAGTAAACAATGCAGACGAAGAGGAGAATACTGGGAGCCCAGTTATAGGTTTGGCTAACATTGAACTATAATACCAGACAGTTAAAACTGGCAAATACGATGTATTATATGTAATTCTCTATAAACTAGAAGTTCCTTAGTAAGCACTATCATAATATATTACTACTACTAGACTGAGTAAACATAGTGGGCAAAGAGGAATGATAGCAGCACTACTACCGAACCAAGCAAACATTGCATGGAGAAAATATTTGAACTAATGCTACTGTGCTACTAGTATTCCCCTTTTCAGACACAATGTTTACTGAAGAGGGTAGTCTGTGGCTATATTAAAATATAGCTAAAAAGTATCCAGTTATGATAGATTCTAAAAAAAAATAAAACAACTTGTCTCAAGTCTCTCAAGTTAACCGCCTGCTCCAATTTTGTATGTATGTAAATAAATACGTTTTAATCAAGTTTGGACTAATAAATTTTTAGAGCTGTTAAGTTTTATCTTAATATTTTTTTCGATATAAATGACAATATCTGTTGTAATAATTGTTTACTTTAATGCTAGTTTGAAAGTTATTACTTTTACATTCAAGAATGTGTTTTGAAATTTTTTTCTCATTTTATTTACATAATTTTTAATTGCTATACAGCCTTATGTAATTATCAATATAAAACCATGTTACAAAGCCAAAAATATTGCGTTCTGTTTAATGAAGACACTTTTGAGTTAATACGATTTCGAGTGTGTAGGTAAATTCAGATTACAATCCTATTTTTTGGGGTGTTTAAAACACTATTTATGTTTATCACATCCGAATATATTTTTGAGTAGCATATATCAAAATGAAAAAAAACCAAGTATTTCCACAGTTACTTTCCAAAATTAAAGACAAAACTAAGATAGCTTTTACCATTTGATATTTAAAACAGATACCAAATTTTTAACTGTTCAGAAAATAATCTTATCTTTAAGCCTTTAAAACAAATGATGGTTAGTTTACTTATGCTCTTTTGTATACTTTGGAATTGTAACAAGTGGCCTAATGAAAAGTATGGAATCTTGGTAACCATTATTTTTCAACTGTTCTTACTTTGTATATAACTCTTTAACCTATCCATACAAGGTTTGTCATTCTGCAAATCTTTTAATAATTATAAATTTCAATCGTTATAGACATCATATCAACGGAAGCTCATTTATTAAATACTTTTTTTAATAATATGTTTTCCATTATTACAAATCTGTATGTTAACTGTCTGGACAAACAAGGCCAAACCTAACTAAAAGATATAACATAAAAAGTTTTAAATTATAAACAACAGTTACTTTTAGTATAAGGGTAGGCGCACAGGAGCTTGAAAATAATCGGTACGCCAAAATAATTTTCAATCGGATAGGCAGAAGTACCTCGGGAGTAATGGGGCAACTCACATGTGACGCCGATCTCGATAGATATCTGGGCTGACGCAGGTTTCTCCTCCTATCTAGTGGCAATTCTATCACCAGCGTTCCACGAGTACACAGTTGGTAATAAGATAGCGCACATGCAATGCAGCTTACTTTCTATCTGTTTCATTGTATTAGGTAAGTTTTCGATAATATAATTACTTTTTTTATATAGGCTAATTGACAGATCATTGACAATTTTGCTTTTTTAAAACACTCAACGTTTCGAATTTCTTTTAAATTAAAGAAAATGAAAATAAAAAAGAAAAACATACTTTTTGTTCACCTTATATAAAATCTTTTACTAAAGAGTTAGATCAAATGTTGAGAAAAAAATGTGATTTAAAAATTGTGTATACATTTCCTTTTAAACTTAATAATATTGTTAAAAAAGCCAGATAGTTATGAAAAATGGCAGAATAAAAGAGTGGTATATGAGCTTTGCGGAAATGTGGTATATAAAAAAACAAGGAAATAATGCTTTGAATAAAATGACAGAATTAAACGATTTTCCATCTGTATATGAATCTTTAGTAATGAAATTATAAGTGAAATTTAACATTTTTGTAGGTTTTTTGGTCACTCGAGGTAATGTATATATTAGGATTGTGTTTTTCAAGATTTAAAATGTCGACTCTATTATTAATAGTAGATGTGTTAGTGTATTTATCTGTGATTTGTCTGTTTCATTGATAGAAAATATTTTGACTTATAAATGGATATTTATTAAGAGTTTTATAATTTGTTGATTTGTATTATGTTTTATATAATGTTATGCATTTTATAAATAGTAAGTTATGTTGTATAATGGTTTGAGCCTTTGAAAAATAATTTTGGAAAAAAATTAGAAACATTGAGTGTTTTAAAAAAGCAAAATTATCTGTGATTAGCCTATATAAAAAAAATATAATTATTAATTTCACATTATTTATATGTTCAACTTTAAATATGCTTGAATAACCAATTGACTAACCATTGATTAGCAAGTTTTTACTGTTACCAATAGCTTGAACTACCCACATTGAAAAATTGTAATTTGATAAAAGTGTTTAAAATTTTAAACTAAGATATTTAACATATGAAACATCAAATTATCTTGAAACATAAAAAACAAACAATATCTTATACAATTGTAAGTCAATGTGGTATTTAAAAAAAATATATTTTAAAGAAAAATTGAAGTGAGATCCTGCACTAAGCTAGAAAATTAAAATTCTGAGATAGTTCATTAGAATCTGTACTGTGAGAGTGATCTTGGTTACAATGAAATTTTATAGTTCACAAATTATACAATTATCCAGAAGTTTAGTAAGTGTTCTTGCTAACACTGAAATTTTTTTAGTTCATAAAGTATATAAACACCCAAAACTGTAATATACTAAAGCTATAATTGAGAATTTCAAAACAGAAGCAAGAAGCAAAGTACGAAAAAAAAATTAATCATAAGAGATTAAACTATTCTTACAAATTACTTATAGCTTTAATAATTTTTATAAAACAAAAAATAGTTTTATTAATTGAGGCGCACAATAGGAGGGTTTACACAATGAAACAGATGGAATAATATTACTAAGGGGAAAAAGTATATTTTTTTGTACTTATCCACACCATTTATTGAATTTATCTTACCAAAGTTTCAAATCTAAAAGCAATGTCAATGACTTGAAGAATTACAAATAATATTCAACACTAGGTTACATGCATGGCTTTTTTAAAGTTAATTTTGTAATATTGCTAATCAAGCTGTGTTTTTGAGTGAAACTCATACATCTTCCATTTATCCACCCACCACACAATCTGATTCAGTTAGTTTTGAGAGAATAGTGAACATACGACAGTTTAGAGTGGTTTTGGTGGAGAATCCTCGCCTATGCATGTAGGAGTCAAATTCTTTCAAGTTACAAACATTATTTTTTTATTTAGTGATGTATATATTTTGTAATATAAGTTATTAGTTTTATTTATTAACATGGGCATTAATTTAGGACATTATTAATTTAGAGAATATTTTATAAAACTCCACTTTGAAATCCTAGTCGGTGAGGAATTCCCTGCCTCTACGCTTGTAACTATGTTACAGAAGGTCTGATAGTGGAATTTAAGACACCTACACAAATATCTCAACTAACTTTACCTATAAATAGATAAAAGAAACTTTTTGTAGAAAATGGTAGCTAAGGACCCAAATATTATAAAAATAAATATGTTAATTGCTTAAGCAAAGTAATTCAAATATGTTAATTGCTTAAGCAAAATAATTCAAACGACTATGAAAAAATTAGAGTGAGGGAATCTCCAACATGCTTGTAACCATGTTACTTTTTACGAGTGTAACAGGGGGTTAAAATTGAAATTACAGTGAAGATGAATTTTGAAAACTAGGTTATACAGACTCAATGAATTATGTAGATTACATAACATGTATTACTAAGTTACAAGTAAAAATAAATTGTCAAGAGTATTTGAATATTCTACTTTTATAGGAAATAACTATTTCAAGTGTTTCAAATTTATCCAAGAAACCTTTAAAATTAGATACTTGAACATTCAAGAAAAGGTTTATGCTGCTGTCAAACCAAATAAATGCTTTAATTGCAACCATGCCAATCTATTTCTCTATAATATTTATCGAGTATGTAAATACTGGTTACTTTTAAAATGTAACTCTTATAGTTGAAAAAAAGAGTTATCTAAACTTAAGAAAAAGAAAAACAAAACATAATAAACTCTCTTGCTCAATCTCAGCTTTTACTGGATTTTAATATTTGTAAGAGATTGCATCAACTTATATTTCTTTGATACACTACAAATATATTCTAAAATGAGAAAAAAATTATCGTATACATTACAAGTAAAAGTTGAATCATTCACAAATTTGTATGTGTAAAAATTATTTATAAAAACTTAACCTCAAATTATAAAAGCATTCCTTTAATCAAGTAATTCTTCAGGGGGAAATATTACTTGGCATAATATCCTGTGGTTTATTATTAATAAATAATACAGACAAAAACCACTAACCACAAACATTTTTATTGTAGTCTTATGTATATTTCGGTTACCAAGTAACGATCCTCAGAGACATGATAATACTTACTGTGTAATACACTCTTCAAAACAAAATTCTTCATAGCTATATTTTAATAAGTTTTTTTTTTTTTTGTAAAGTGAGATTATATTTGTATAGAAATTTATAGTTAATTTATTACAATATTAGGTTTCAATCCATATTTGTTGTTTGAAATATTTAAAATAAGTTTACTCTGTAATAACATATTCCAAAAAAAAAATATCAAAAGGGGTTAGGTTCTTTGGTAAACTTTTTTTTTCCATATCAACAACTATCCTAACTATATAGATCAGGGGTCTCCAACCTTTTTTACTCAAGGGCCATATCGAAAACTTTTGGAGGAAAGGCGCACGCCAACAATATTTCAGGGCAGAAAGACTAGCAACCCCCCCCCCATGCACCCACGACGTTTTTTCTAATCAAGAGCTCAGTTTCTTGCTCAGTTTTTTTACATGTTTACAGCTAGTTTGCTTTCCACTTATAGAGAAAAAAAGGGTCAAGTGAGAGAGTACTGTACTCATAATTAATGGTAAAAATGCTTAAAAGGAAATATATTAAAAATTTTTTTTTCAGTATGCTAGCTTCCCGCGGCCATAAAAAATCTGTTCACGGGGCCGGGGAGACCCCTGATATAGATCGGGGAGACCCCTGATATAGATCGTAGCAATATTCTAACATAACAAAGTAGTAATGTCTTGTCTTAATAATAGTAGATAAATTTCCTACTACTGCCCGTTCATATATTTCCCTCATTTTCTTAAATAAAATCAATTTATAATAGAGTAAAACTGATAAATATGTGGTAATACTTGACCAACTAGTATTAAACTCCGATATTTTTCATTTCACATTTGTTACTCAAAAGTACAGTTCAAAGTTCTGTAACATAACTTGAATGTAGATATACACAAAACAGTAAGATGTAAATTGTTACATTAATATACACCCTAATCACAATAAACCATACTACTATGTATTCAGTTAGGATAGATTTGATTATTAACCCTAGAGGACTCATTGTGTTTGTAAACTATCCTTGGCAATGAAATATTTTGTTTTCATGATTATTGTAACAAAAAACGTTAATTTACAATATAGACTATAGCTTTATATTTGACAATATTACAAACAAACATTTTAATTACAGGTGTGATTTTTTCCCTAAGAACTTGGACTAAAAACAATAAATGCTGTGATAAATGTGGGAAAAGTGTTTGTAAAGACCATTTAGTTGAAGTATATGAAGAGTGTTTTGACATATAAAAAAGGAAATAATATTGCATGAGTTTGTTCATATCTTTTATGGTATAACAAAACATGTTTTAATAATTTTTTTATTCATAACACTAAATATTTTACTTTTATTGACCTGAAAACTAGTTGGGGTAAAAAATTACCCCACGCGAGCTCTGGTGTAACGGGTATTAGCAGAGTCCTCTAGGGTTAAAAATATTAACTTGACTAATGATACTACTGAAATTCAAAATTTCAAATCGTTTAATACATGTAACAATATATTATTAAGTTTCCACATTATAGCAAGCCTAGATGATAAAAAATTCTAAACACATTTTACAATGTTATCTTGACATTGGCGTTTTATAAATATAATGGCTATTCATGTATTTCAGGTAATGGAGTCTCTGTTTAACTTTACAAATATAAAGTACCTCAAACTTCAGAAGATTAATCTTTAGTAATTTCATGCAACAAAGTTTAACATACCCGCATATTTTATACGTAAATTTTAATACGGGTAGTAAAGCTGTAACACATGTAACACGATAATGGAATGAAAAATAGTGTGGTTATGTCTCCAAACACTATAATTTATATACGTTTTGAAATGATATTCATGGTTTTTGGTATTTTAAATAACAAGTTCATAAAATGCCTATTGTGTTCTAATTGAGATAAATTCTAAAGTAATAAAACATTTAAGGGAATCCTACAAAATTTTAAAATTAATTTTCAATGCAAACAAGTCTATCTCTATATAAAGGAATTCTTTTTAGTAAATATCACTGGTAATATGTTACCAAAGAGGTCCCGGAGTACTAATTTTTTTTTGTGATAGTTTTTACAAATGTTACTAACATTTTGGTAAAAATATAGTTGCAATGACATTGGATTTTTCCTTTTTTTTAAAAATTACTCGTTTTAATGTGTAGAACATGAATATAAACTTTTTTCTGCGGAAAATAAATAAAGTTACTTTTTTACATATTTTAAATGTTAATTTGTAATGGGATGTAGGTCTAGCATGAACTGGGCGCACATTCGCTACAGCACACTGCATTACGTCTAGATTTGGTAGTAATTTTATACATTACTATATTAAAATAACTATGAAGTATCTAATCAGGATAGATATGCTTATTATTATTATTTTTTATAAGATTACTATATACCTATAAAATATGCAGTCGGGATGGATCTGGTTGTAATTTTGATAAATATTTAGACATTTTGCCGATGCAGAAAATTACAACCAAATCTGTCCTGACTGGATACTTTAGAGGTATATTTTATATAAGCATATAGTAATGTTGTATAAAATTAAAACCAAAAGTTGAATATTTACATTTAAAGTTTAGCATAAAAATAAATTGACTTTGATGTAGTGCAGTGCTCTGTAGCTACTGCGCAGCCAGTTTACCCTATACATGCCATCACAAACCAAAATTTAAAATGTGAAAAAAGTAACTTTCTGTATTTTCCGTGTGAAAAAAGTTGATATATGTGTTCTACACATTTAAACAATTAAAAAAATAAATTAAAAAACCAACATCATTAATACTATATTTTTACCAACATTTCTTTAAAAATATTTGATGTCATTTAAGCATTGGAGTTTGAATGATATTTAAACGGTATATTTTTGATGGTTTTTTTTTTAAGATTTACTGATGATTAAGAGTTAACACAATGCAAAAGAGTTATAAGTTGTTTTAAATATTTTACAGACACTAACATATTTATTTTTTAATATATATATATATATATATATATATATATATATATACACACACACACACACACACACATATATATATATATATATATAGTCCTTAGCTCCATAAAAAAAGTGTCCCCCCCCTATTCCTATTCAAAATATCAGTCTTATTCTTATGTCTTCTAACAATACCAAACAAATTATTAGAAATAAGCGGAACACTGATAACATTATATATTCTTAGCTTTTTAGAAACACTTCATATAAGGAACCCTAACATAGGGTTAACCTCATCTCTTTACCTCTGGCACTGTCAGAAGACGGAAAAATTTTGAAAATATTCTTTTATTAATATGAAATTTAATAAATCGATAAGGAAAATCACTAAGCAATAAATATTCTTGTAAAATGGAGACAAATTTTTTGCATCCATATAAAGATGCAAAAAAAATTGTATATTAATGATAAGGACGACACTAATAAATTGGCCAGTATTCATAATTCTTTAGTCATAAAGCTTAAATACTTTTGAGGGTTCTAGTTGTTGATGCACCAGATGTGTAGTAATGATTTATTTTTACAGATTGTATTACAGTTATATGTTTGGGAATTTTTTTTGACATATTTTAATTATTGTTTATAGTTTTTATTATCATGGAATATAACGTTTTATAGTGGATTTTTAAATATTTAATTTATTTGTGTTGTTGTTTTGTTAATTTATTTGTATTAATAACTCTTTGTAATGTTTTTGATTTTATGTTAATTTTGTTTTAATGTTTAATTTTTATGATGTAGATGTTAATTTTATTATATTTGCCAATATATTAGGCCAGAAAGAGGATGCAATTTAGCCGTCAAAAACGTTGCCAGTTTCTTAATAAATACGTTTCTTTGCATCAACCGTGTTTTTATTTAATAATAAATCATGTCGATAATACAACTGGACAGGATGTGAGTCACCATATCACTCAAATGATTTCTCTGAATTTATAATATTCCTAAATATCCTTGTTTGGCCTGTGATAGTGAACGCATATTTTATTGCACGATAAATTAAATGATAACAATATGTGAAGAGATGGTGATTACAATAAACGGCTCAATTAGAATGTATTTATATGATTCCGTGACTGTCTAAGTGAAACAATAATAATAACTGTAATGTTGTGTAAAATTTTAGCCAAATCTTATTAACTGGATACTTTATAGATATATTCACGTCTAAACGTAGTATAGTGCGGTGTTGGTACTGCGCTGCCAAAAACGTCCCAACTATAATGTGATAAAAAATTAATCCTTTTTGATAATAAAAAAAATTATATACTTTTCGAGGCATTTTACTAGTTTCAAGGTAAAAAAATCAGGGCAAAACATTAATTTAGTAAGGTTTTAGATGACCGTGGAAGGGAGGGTAAAATATTTTCAAAATTGTAATTATTTGGGATATCAGCGAGAATGTTTTTAAATATTCTTTATGAGTTTCTGCATCAGCTGAAATGGCTTACGTGGTTAAAGTAAACAATTACCTAAGTACTTCTATGGTTTCCAAGAAATACATGAGACAAAAGTGAACATCTAAATAAAATATCAAACTTATTGACACGTTATTTGAAATTATAAAAAGAATACATTAAAGTCAAAATTTCTAAAACTATTACTTCTAAAATGTTGAATTGTATGATAAACATTCTGCTTCTTTCTATGAACCTAGACCTTACACTGAACATATCTACAAAAAAAGACTAAGTTAATTAATTTCAATAAATTACTAAGGCAATATCAAGTAAAACAAATATGGTTCACTAACTGTAGTAAATAATTGAAATTGTACCACTTTCTGTTAAGGCCAGATTACATCAGCAGCAAGCATGTATGTGAAAATATATTAGCACAGTACATTCAACACTTACTGACATTAAAATAATACTGTGTAACTGTTATTAAATTGTGAAATGTGTAGGCCAATATCACTATTTACTTTTTTTTTTAAGAAATGCATTCTATAAATAGAATAAAACCAATTTAGGCTTCAATATCGGCACTGTAATACTAGCCTACGTTAAAAATTAAATAACCTTGGAAATTGCATGAAATATATGAAACATTAAATATAACTTATATGTAATACCTTCTTTCGATTTTTGTTGATCCTGAAACTTAAAGTTTTGAGTTTCCTTAATCCCTTTACGAGCTGCCAATGCTGGTTTTCCTTTCGCCTCAAGTTTGCCCTTGTTTTCTTTTTCTGATAGCTTAGTTTTCTTCTTAGCCTCCTTTTCTTGTTCTTGAACTTTTAAAACCTCCAATGGGTCTTCTTCCGACAAAAGAAACAAATCATAGCGATTTGCAACTCCTATACCGTAAGCATTCTCCATTTTACAAAATCTCTGGAGAAACAGAGATAAATATTGGCTGAATAGCCTTTAAAAGAACAAGTAGACAATATGGCGTACAGTTTACTTACTCCCGTCCACGAGGTTTATTGGATATGGGAATGGGAAGTAGTGTCTCAACATGAATTGTATGGAGGGGATAACTAAATACAACTACAGAGATTTACATTAAACTAAAACAAAAATTACACGTTTTTTTAATATAGAACACGATAAATGTATTTCATTACTATTACCGATGTAAAATATTCTCTATTTATTATAAAAAAGACAAAAACCAATTAATTGTGTCACGCAATGGTTTCCGCATAGGCGAGCGGGAATTTTATACAGATACCAATTTAATTCGAATTATATTATTTATTCCTAAAACGTCAAGGAATAAATATTTTTAAAATTAATTTAAAACGTTTTACTTAATTTGTAGCTTAATGAAATCTATTAAAGTAGGATTTGTAGTGAATTTGAAAGAAATAATAATATTTGAAGATAACTTAAAATTACTAGCAGACGTGAGCCCACTCTGGAGTCATTTCTAACCAATTAAAAGACACTTCCAAAACGCGCGCAATTTTGTGAATCTTATTGCGCGGTGATGCATTTCACTACTTAGTTTTGGCGGCATGACTCCATCATGTGTGTTCCGTGTTTTGTAAGTTAAATGGTGACTTTTAATACAAAGTGTATGAGTATAGTGTGTGTTTTAATGCAGTTTGGGGGTGTTTAATGTGTTATGTATTCCTGCTTCTTTATTAATATGAATAAATGAGTTACTTTTATTACAATGGAGAACAAGAATATTAACCTATCTATGGAATCTTTGGATTATGCAGATAATGGGCAAGAAATAGGATCTCCATTATCTCAACAAACTTTGTTAGATTGGAATTATGATTCTCATAGTCAACCAGAGTTTAGTCCAGATAGTTCTTGTTGCTGTACAGAACTTTCATCCAGGTGTGAGATTAGAAGAGGCAGGCCAAAAGCTGCAGTCATTACAAATTTGATGAAGGAAGGATCAACTTCAGATAGTGCTATAAAATGCAGATATTGCAATAGAGTTTTTCCCAGAGAGAAATCACTTCAAGCTCATTTACGAACTCATACAGGTTTGCAAAATAAGCATGTTGTACTTGATGTATAAATTAATTTACTTTTTTAAAGATGCATTTTGTTTAATGTCACTTGCCCTCTATGGAATAGCTTATTGTATATTTGTATGTAGTAAACAATCTTTATACTATATTTCTTGAATACACTATAAACAGCATAAGCTAAATTTTTGTTGGCCTAATAACTTTGTTCTGTATCCTATAAACATTATTTGGCACTATTAACAAATCATTGATCCCAAGTTATTAACAAACCATGGCTACAATTTCTTAATGTAAATAGTATAATTCCAAATGCAAAATTATGAGACAATATTAAGTTATGATGTAGTTGAATCAGTTATAAGAAATAGTATATACATTATATTACCTAACCTTTTATGGGGTGAAATGTTAAAAAAATACTAAGACAGGTTTGGAAGTAATTCTGAATTAAAGATAATTACTAATTGGTATGAATACTTACAAAACATATGAGAAATGCAAATCCAAATTATAATTAGTCAATTTTATGTTTTGTTTGTTCAAAGCAGTCTGTCAGTACTTAGATTCGTAGATTCGTTAAATTCATAGAGCATAGTAAATATGCTGTTTAATAATACCTATAAGTGCCAATATTATGGTAGTTTGTTGTTAGCCATTATTTTAAAAAAATTGAAATAAGTTAGTGTTGGCTTTTACTTGTATTAATACAATTACCTATGGTAACTAAATACAAAATAAACCTTCGCTTTGCAAAGTATTATGAAATTATAGCTGTAATAAATTTTATTATGATAGTGTTACAGAATATAATCGGAATTATGGAACTCTGTACCTACTTATTTTTCTGATAATATTTGACTACAAAGTTTCTTTAATAATTATTACATTATTTATAAAATAATTCGAGATAATTTTTAGTACACTCAATATGTTCCTTGTATATTTTAAAAATTATATTTTGATTGATTAATTTGGCTCTGTGCTAATTTATTGTATAATCTTCTTTGCTGTGTATATTTTTAATTTATTAAATTTGTAATGTATAATATTTGTAATAAAACACTTATAAATATTTTACGACTGGTCTATAGTAGCTCTTACTTATATTTGCTAAGGACGGGCGTTTCGGGAGATGTGTTCCATTGTCAACTTAAACCGTAGCTGATCTCAAGGTTTTTGTAGGTTGAGGTGTTTTAACGAAATGGCCGTCCTCAACAAATATAAGTAAGTGCTACTATAGGCAAGTTTTTAAATATTTACAAGTGTTTTATTGAAAACTAGTAGCCACGTGAAGATGGAATCAACATATATAATATTTGTGTTTTTATTATTCCATTGGGGTATATGAAGTTAGTGAATATATTATAGACATAGTATCTGGTTAGGGTATATTTGGTTCGAAAATATTAGTATTTATTATGTTAAGGGTAACTTTCATTGAAGAAAGCATTTAAAAGAAAGAAATGCAAGGGTTAAAATAGCAACAAATTTTACCATTAGTGATAAGACGATTTCATAGAATTATTTACTCATGATTAGTATACATGTAGAGTAAAAATCGATGACAATTATAAATTTGTAATGTCTTTTAATAATAAATTGAATATATCATTATTTTTAATACGAAGGTCTCATATAGATATAAAATAAGGATGTAATAATATCCTGAATTGTAGCTCTTGATATAAAAAAAATATGGTCTTAATATTAAAAAATATGTAAAGAAAACTACATTTTACAAACTGTTTTGGTATTTACTTCCTGTTCCTACGTAATCGATTTTAGCAAAAAGAATTATACCGAGTGATACAGAAAGTCATCACGAACATAAACAAAATTATAAAAATTTATGCTCACACCCTAAAAATTAAAAATTTAGGAAAATAGCAATTTTCCTCTTTCACGGCACATCTAAAACGTTACTAATTTAACATTTTGATTTTGTAGCAGACAAAATTCTTTGAATGTAATTAAATTTGCAGTTTACTACCAAAAAAATAAACTTTAACACTTCTATTTGACACTGCTTTGTATAGTAAGTTTTAGTAGTAGTATTATCTTTAGGCTAAAATGTGTGTAAATGTTTAATGCAATATTTTCTGTTTTGTGTGTGGAATAGGGTCTATAAGTGTTTGTTTCATCCTAATGAGTAATTTTGTGGCTTACTATTGTAAAAAAATAAGATGTGTGCGAGTTTTATAGTTCTATAAATTAATCACTTAAACAATAGTTTATGACTATCCGAACTTTTTATTTAGTAAATTTGTTAAAACTGAGACAGAACGTTTTCGATCGCTATGTGCTGATCTTTATCAGTGTCTTCACGTTCCCTGAGGAAGATCGGCACATAGCGATCGAAAACGTTCTGTCTCAGTAAGTTTAAACAAATTTACTAAATAAAAAGTTCGGATAGTCATAAACTATTGTTTAAGTGATTAATAAGATTCACCGAACGTAATGGACTACAAAATTCAAGAGTTCTATAAAGTTTGTGTAGTGTGAAATGTAGTTCTAATAGTACTTTGTTAAAGTCGATTTTTGTTTGAACAGTTATTTTTTGGGAGCCAACAGCAAGTTTAATTATATTTTGAGGTATTTGGAGAGTTACTATGTCAAATAAATTTAGCCAAAATGAATTAGTATCGTTTTACGTGTACCGTGGAATGGGGAATTGCAATTTTTAATTTTTGGGCATGAAAAGAAGTTTTCATATTTTCTCCATAGTCCTGAAGACTCTCTGTATCACCCGGAATAATTTTTTTTTGCTAAAATCAATTATTTGGGAACGTGAAATAAATACTGCTGTTTCCTTAATGAATGATCATATATAAAGTTCATCTTTTTTATTGAGACACATGAAAATATTGGCCAGTCATTTAACTTACTTTTCATGTTTCAAATTCTTTTATAAAAAATTTTATTCCACCTTGATACTTTTTAGCTATATTTCAATATAGCTTCATAGTAATGGGGAATTAATTACTTAGAAGAAGTTGCTTGATGTAATCATCTTCAATTCACTGATTAAACTAATTTTAAAAATACTTAGAGGTACTTAGGGTGGATTTTAACGGTTGTTTATTAAACACTTTTAAATGTTTTAAAAACTTGCTATAGTAGCACTTACTTTGTTTGTTGAGGACGGCCTTTTCGGGAGATGTGTCCCATTGTCAACTGGTTGTCTATTGCTTATAACATCTAAAGTAATTATACTTTTCTTTAGAATGTATTGTTCAATGACATGAGAACAGGAAGAGATCAAAGGTAGTGGATTATTTAATAATTTTTTTATTAAATAGATAAAGGTGTTGGATTTAGACACAAAGCTCACTTTTACATTAGTTTATGACCATCTGAACTTTAATTTTGTAAATTTGTAAACACTTTCTAAGACAGAACGTTTTTGATCGCTCCGTGGCGATTTTCATTAGTGTCTAAATTTTCCGCTTGGGGTCGTTAGGTTAAGAGGTGACAGTTTTAAAGGTAGGTTTTCGATAGTATCAAAGAGTATGTGTGATTTGTATTGGGTTTGTTTGTTTAATATGTTTGTGTTTTCGTGTGTTTGTAAATTTCATATTGTTCTAGTGAGTTAAGATGTGGTCCTTTTTCTGTTAGATCACATCTCAACACACTAGAACAATATGAAGTTTACAAAATACAAACATATTAAACGAACGAAAGTCATTAATTGAGTTTCATCGAACTTAATAGACAATAAAATCCAGGAGAATAATGAAATGCTACTACAAATGAATTAATTTAAGCATCAACATATTTAAATTATCACTTGTTATAAAAGTGAATAACTCTGATAGATAAGTAGAAATTTTTTGAGCACATGAGGCTATAAAGCATATCTTATATCACATTCTGTGGTGAATAAGATATATGTTTATTCAAAGTGTGCAAGAAAATCTCATATAGTGATTACTCATGAGTTAAATGTGATTTTAAAATTACCAAAATTTTTATACTTATTTTTAAAATGTTAATCGTCATTTGTTTCACATATGATTTTTTTCTGTTAAATTTATGTTGTGTGCTAATAATTTCTATATAATTTATTGCTACATTTTTATACTTTTAACATAATTCATAGGTAATTGAAAATTTTCCCAGGAGTAGAATGCCTGATCATTTTGATCTTAATTTTTACTCTGTCATTAGGTAAAAGAAGTTCTGAATTATTACTTTGGTAATTGATTTTTACCCAGTGCTGTTATTTCTTTTGAAAAAATGCTTTAATCTTGAAAATAGTTTTAAAATTGGAAAGCAAACATGTATATTTAAAATATGAAAAAAATTCTACGCTGTTAATTAAGTAGTACATTTTTATTCTTTTTAAAATTAATTAAATAATGGACAAGAAAATGAATAAAGGCAGCATTGTAATATGTACCTCTCTGTATTCAGGAGAACGGCCTTACAACTGTGATTATCCTGGATGTACTAAAGCATTTACTCAGAGTGGTCAGCTAAAAACGCACCAGAGATTGCATACCGGAGAAAAACCTTTTGTTTGTTCTTTTCAAGGGTAAGTTGAGTTCATTTTGTATATATTGGTGGACTTAAAAACATTGATAATTCATCAATTTTGTTGTCCATGACATTCAGCAAATAGTTGAAGTTGAAATTTTGTAACATGTCAAGACTTGCTGCTATTCTTAATATGTTAAGAATTTGGTTGTAAGTTGTAATATGTTAAGAATTTTGTTGCAAGTTATAATAAAATAATTTTTTTTATATGTAATGAACACGCTTTTTACACCGAAAGATATAAATGGTAAAACTGGTTAATGTAGTTGAAGACATTTTATTTAAAAAAAAATTTTTCAATGAGTTGGTTGAAGTTTTGTTACAGTGTATCAACTAAAAAGACTCTCTGACCATCATGACAAACAAAATCTATAAGTTAACCTCATCAAGACATGCTGCAGTTCATATATAGACAGGAATAGGTTTTTAAAAGTGAACGGACAATAAATATACTGGCTAGTGCAGCTAAAAACATTTTGTTAACCCATTAAAGATTAAATTATTTGTGATCCGAGCGATCTAGGAGGCATGAATTAATCCCTTGTTTCGATTGAGTTGTATTTTGCGATGAAAATTTTCTCACTTATAAAACAGTAAATATTTTGTATTTTATACAAGTGCATTTTTAAAATAATTATTCAGTAAATTGCGTAATTTATTATTTGTAATCATAATTATTAAGGATAAAATGATATTTTGAATTTTGTAGTCCATTACAATTGTTTAAGTGATTAAATAAAATGGAAGTTTGAAGTTTGCGTTAAATTTTAGGCTGATATTACTTACGGTTTGAAGTTTGCTTTAACTAAAAGTTCACTTTTTTGGTTCACTTCTGATGTACACAAAAATACACTAATTATACATAAAAATATTTACATGCATTAATACCAATTAGTTTTTAAATTTCAAACTCTACTTTAGAATGATGAGATGTGTTGCACTCTTTTCCCTAATGTAAAGCAACTTTACAACATTCACACTAATATCATGTCTGATCTGATTCTCTTGCCATAGCATAATTTACATCGTTTTTTCAGAAATTGTTTTTTTTTGGTGATACAAGTTTGATTGTGAAGTGACACAAGATTTTAACTTGCAGACGTAATGGGTTTATCCTATTTGTTTCCCGTACGATCATGTCAAAAGCCTCATCATTGCAAAATAAACGAACAATATCTAATTTAGTGATGCCGTCTTTGTATATATTTTTTTCTGCACCTGAAAGTCCAGGGAATGGAATTTATTTCCTAGTTGGGGTTTTTCCTTAACAAAATACTGTATGTGGTCTTTTTTTTCCCACACCCCTAATTTATTGGGTTTTACTAAACCGGATGTGGGGGGAGGGGGAACAGTACAGATATATTAGGGCCGGACAAGGGATCTATAGTAGGAAAGCAATGTTCAGGTGTTGTGGGTATACTATCAGTATTTAAAAAGTCACTACCTTAACTATCACTAACATGCTCCACTACGAACTGATGTGGATAGATTCACACTGTATTAATTGTCACTACCCTCGTTCTCACTTCCAACAAACGGTCAACCTCAGACAGCCACAGATTTTCTTTATTGACACAGTATGCCATAAAAGAAACATCAGCTACTGTCCGATTTCGAGTACCAACTAAACTAAGCTAGACAGTCAACTTGACATAAAATATAATGGTGGGTATATCTTTCATGTCTAAAATGTCTTATAAAAAAAAAGATTTACTGGCTAAAAATATCCATCCTTATCTATGCTGCTGTAGGTTTCGAGAAGTGTAAATATCCCTTAAACATCACAGATGTCTAGTCTGGTACCTGACATAAATAAATCTCTTTTGAAGCCAACAAACAATGAAAATCAAGACAAAAAACTGACGTCTATATGATATGGATGATTAATTTTTCATGACAAAATATCTTTTGTTTGTTTGTTTGTTTTTCCGTGTCCATGGTCTTTTAGATAGCATTTTGGGTCTTCAAAACTGCGTCCGCCAGTCTCAAGGCATCTACACTCTAGAGGACCTCTTGGAGTTTCGAAGCCAGTGGCACCATTCCAAGTCGCAAGATATGTGGAACAAGGGCTGGTAATTCGAGAATGTGGTCTGGCATGAGATGGGCATCGGAACAGTTCTTGCAGGAGATATATGTTCTGGTCTTGTCTGGAAGAATCTTCATTCCTTTAAAATGGTTTGTCCTAAGTCTTGCAATTGTTGACGTAAGGATTCTGGGACTATCAAAATCGACAATACGGGGTTTTCTGAAGGAATGAGGCAGAAGTCTGTACTTTGCAACTGCATTTGCGTCTGCAAGCGTTATAGTAGGGCAATGTTGGTCAGCTTTTCTGCCTTCTTTGGCCAACGAATCCGCACACTCGTTTCCCTCAATATTCACATGTGCAGGTATCCATAGCAGCAAGCAGGATTTCCCATTGCAGTGCAAACCTTCCAGTAGGATGTTGATGGTAGAGGTGATGTTGGTTTCTCCCTTTATGATTCCTTCTAAGGCAGCTTTTGTGTCAGAAAAGATAACTAATCCTTCCGTTGACAGAAATTCCAGATTGGACATATACAAGGTAAGTGCCTCCTTAGTTGCAAGAAGTTCACTGGTAAAGTTTGAAGCGATCAACCCTGTGTTGGTTTTATGCATATATTTGTCTCCATTTGGAAGAAGGAAAAGAACACCAGCACCTCCCTTGTTAAGAGATGTCAGATGAGCCGTCCGTATAGGCAATTGCTAAATTCCCCTGAGAGAGCCTCTCAATCGTTTCAAGACCTCCTTGTCTAAGAATCTGTGGGCCTTCCTTCTTCGAGGTTGAGTGTAGGAGATTCAAATTAATTTTCATTTCCTTTGGTGCCCCTCTGGGAAAAAGAGGCTCCTGCAGAAAGTCCAACGTGGAATGCTCCAACTTTATTTGTCTTCTAATAGCTCTATCAAGTTGGAGCGTTGATGATCTTTTAAGCCTTTCCATGTCTTTCCATTCATTAAACACTCTGGTGGAGATATGATCTTCCTTGTGACAGCGCAGTTTGTTGGTGAACTTAATGGTGGCAAGATTGGGCCTGCTTTCTAGAGGAGGAAGACCACATTCCCTTTCAGCTTTTCCGTTGTTGGTTGAGGAGACTGCACCAATAATAATTTTTGATGCTCGATGTTGAATTGAATCCAATTTCAGTTTCGAAGTTGTGGATGCCAGGGTCCAGATTAGGGCAGCTTATTCAAGCACTGGTCTAATGACAAAGCAATATACGCTTTTAAGGGTATTGGGTCTTGATCCCCATGTAGTTCCACTGAGTTTTCTAAGTATGTTCAATTTTCTGAGCGCTTTATTGCACGTTTGTTCAATGCGCTTTGAAAAACGAAGCTCAGGATCAAGGGTCATGCCCAGATAGGTAGGGTAAAACACTCTTTTAATATTGGTGTCTTCGATTTTAATATTTGCATCAAAAGCGCCTCTTTGCCGTCTGTCTGTAGAGAAGATACAATAGTTTGTCTTATCAGCGTTAATGGTCAATTTGAGATCTTTTGCCCATGCTGCAATGCCATTCAGTGATTTATTCACCGCTTCCTCTGATGCTGCAATGTCTCCATGTGTATGCCATATAGCGATATCATCTGCATAACATGCGACTTTCGTGTCCGGATGAATATGAGGGTGGATGTTGTTCATATAAGCGAGAAAAAGAAGAGGACTGAGCCCTGAGGCACTCCAGCCCAGAGTCTGTGCGACTTCGAGAGCACTCCATTGAACCTAACAGAAAACCTCCTGCCCCTAAGAAAATCGTTGATCCAAAGCAACACTCTGCCTTTTATGCCAGAACTGTGAATAATATCTACTAATTTTTGATGCCAAACTCGGTCAAAGGCCGATGATAGGTCTAAGAATACTGCAACAGTCTTTTTATAGGGCTTTTCCTGAAAACCATTGATTATGGTTTGACTCAGGAAGAACAGCTGGTCCACATTACTATGATTGCACGATAGGCTGTTTGATAGAAATGAATAATGTCGCGCTCAGTGAGATATTTCATAATTCGGCTGTGTATTATACGCTCCATCAATTTACAAAGTATGCATGTCAAAGAAATAGGTCTGTAGCTTTTGCAGTTGGTGGCATCCTTTCCTGTCTTGAGAATAGGTACGATGATAGAGCTCTTCCAAATCTTGGGCAATTTGCCACTGCGCCAGGAGGTATTAAAAATATTTAGTAAGTATCTTTTTGCAATTTCACCAAAGTGCACAATCATTTGACCAAAGATAACATCAGGTCCTTGAGACTTCTTTGAATTTAGACGCTGAATAGCACATTCCAGTTCCTTAGGGGTAAAATCAGATGTGAAAATATCCTCGGCGAAAAAACCTCTTGTTCTTCTCAATGATTGATCTATATTTCTTATACTGCAATCTGTCCTTCATCGAAAACATTAGTTTGCTTGTGACTTCATACTGTTTTGCAAGCATATTTGCTGCCTCTTTGTTTAAACTTGCATTTACTCCGTCGATTGAGATTACGTTTGACTGAGACTCTTTGGGCTTTGGGATGTAAGAATTATTTAGGATCTTTATCAAATTCCAGTATTGTGATGTTCCCTTTGATGGGTCCAATTTGCTACATAATTCAGCCCACTTGTCTTTTTTGCTCTCCGATATCATTTCTTCCATTCTGTGGCTGACTTCTATAAATTTTCGTTTAAGCTCTTCACTATTGTTCCTCTGGAGCTCCTGACTAATGGAATCTCTCTCCTGAATTAGATATTTGATATTATGATCTTTCCAAAACGGGATCCAGTTGTTTCTTCTTTTTCCTCTGGGGATATGGTGTTTAGCTGCTTTTTGGATGTAGCTGGTGAAAAGATGAAGTTGTTCTTCAAGATCGTTGTGTTCCGGTGAAGCACAGCAGAGGTTCTCTAGTTCTTGTGTGAATCCGTCGCAGTTCGCTTTGCGAAAGTTCCACGAGCGCTTATCTTTTGTTTATGGAAAGTAATGAGTTGAAGTAAATTTTTTAAAAATAAATAAATTTCGTAATTGTAATATTACAGTTTCAACAGTAATACTTTTAAAAGCTACTTGATTACATGTGTGTATTTAATTTTATGATGATTTAAGACAACCCCAAAAGAAAGACGTCTACTTCAAATATGCAGCCTTGCATATATAAGCAATCAGACAATTTTACATCCTCCCCCTAACCCTACCTGCGTTAAGAAAAAGTCCTTTTTTATTATTCATAAAGGATGATAGCAAAATGTACGGATAGCTTCAAAAAAAATTTGGCTGAATTTGGTTATTTCAAGAAATAAATGAGTTATTTTATAGTTCATATCATGAAATGCAACCTAGACTTTCTGGTTTATAGGTTATATATAAACTTAACTCCTCCTTAGTATATTTTTACCAAGGCCTTCTGAAATACGAATGAGTGAAGAGTTAGCTCCAAGCACTGAAGAATTGTATCCCTTTGAAAAATATTTTTTTAAACAAATTCACATCATGAAAATTGAAAAGTTATAACATCCTGATTTATATTCATAGTAAACTCTTTACAAACTTTACTTTTAAATTTTACAAACTTTAAAATGTTTATAATAAACTCTTTTCTTCTGCAGGCTTTGAAGTTGTTCTGGGAATTGGATACATCTTGAGCTTATAAATTTTCATGATATATTACAATTAATTACACCGAGGAACAAAATCAGTCTTTTGTTTAGCATATGTAACAAAATATGTGATAATACTGAATTGAAATATGTAACAGATAAAAAAACTTACAAATTTATATGCATGATATCCATTTCAGCTTACCTAAAAAGTGGAAGTTAATGTTTGTCTTCTGTATTTGGAATCTGGAACATCCCTCCTTATTGTCCAACAGTAATCTGCTTTAATTTCCTAAAACATTTTCTACAACGTTTGTTCTCCACTTCTTGGCTCAGTACTCTGCATAGCTGTTTATCTTTAATTAAAGTTCTTATTTGAAAGCCCACAAAAATGCCCTCCTTTATTTTTGCATCGCTAACACAAGGGACATTTTCTTCCAAATAGCGGAAGCCAGCACCATCCTTATCAATTGCTTTAACAAAGTTTTTCGATTGCTATAATTTGATATGACGTGGAGGCAACAAAATCATTTCCTTGTTAACCAGTGGAACGTTCAATACATTTTTCGGTCTAGTTACAAGTGACTCATGCTTTGGATATTCCGTCTTAGAATAATGATTTGCCTTGTCTCCGCTATCCCATTCCCATTAAACAACAAAATTTCCAACATCTCCAAGCAGAAGACACTGATGAAGATTGGCACATAGCGATCGAAAACGTTCTATCTCAGTAAGTTTTAACAAATTTACTAAATAAAAAGTTCGGATAGTCATAAACTACTGTTTAAGTGATTAAAAATTTAGTTTAGTCCAATTTCACATTAATAACGCAACAACTTTTAAATCATAACATATTTTCCAATGCCACTGGTGATATTTAATTTTCTTTAACAAGATTTTTATGTTGCCATATTTCTTTCATACTTGTTATATATGTCAGCAGCACAGAAGGAAATCTGTTATCATTATGCAAAAGAACAGCCTTCATGCTAGGTTTTGAAGGATCAATAAACAGTCTCCTCTCATTAGGGTTATGTTCATGATGAAGTGCATCATAAGAGTGCACAAGAGTTGTTATAGTACACTAAACGCTTTTCATCGGAATGTAAATCTTGGAACTCTTCCTGATGACTGCGGAAAAAACATTTTAATATCAATATTGAGTAGATTCCAGCTTTTCATTCTAGAACCCGAGTTCAGCCTGTTTCTTTGAAAGGCTTAAATCTAGCACAAGGTCGTTCAATTCACATTGAGTTACTAGATGAGGTTCGTGGGAGGAATCAGTGATATAGGTTGGATCATGTTGCTCATGTTGTTTGTCAGTAGTTGAGTCATATTCCCATTCATCTTCTATCGTCACATGTACTGGCAGCTGCGTTATGGCAAGTCTTCCCAATGAGACACTGGTTTTATGACAGACAGTAAATTCAGATACTGCACTTTGTTAAAATGTAAAACTAATTCCTTTTTAAACAGAAATAACAAATGGTTTTGAGGTTCGCGCAAAACCCAAATGATACTTATCTTTAGCCCAATCTGTTAGACTTTTAACATAGATTGAACAGCTAAAATGAGGAGGCCAGTTCTTATCTTGATTTTCAACTTTACAACTGAATTACAGCTTATAACTTTTTCTAACAAGTGGGTCTTTGTTGTTATTTTAACATCAAATCACCACAAACATAACAGATGTTATTGCACTTCATAGGCATAATTGGTAATTAATACAGTGCAGTTAGCAATGGAAATCATAAAACAGAATGAAGTTACCGAACTTCTGCATAAAAAGAACAATTAAGCAGTATTGATTGATGTATGACTAAACTTACACAATTGCTCTGTGCGATGAATTATGCAGTAAATGACTCATCATGCATATACAGCTATTTACTTCCCATTGATATATTTATGTCTTATTTAAGATAAACATTTCTCATGGTCAAATTATCTAATATAAAAATAGTATAATATACAGAGTGATAGCAGTTGTATGCAGAGAGATAGCAATGTATTAAAAATTCCATCTCACAAAAATACAATTCAGCATGAACATTTTTTTTAGGATCACATATTTTGTTACATGTGCCAAAAATTGTTTCTCAGTTTATTGTATATATTTTAATTTTACATGTATTAAAATTATTAAATTTGCTTTTTAGTTTTAAAAAAGTTTCAATTTAAAAGAATTATTCAATATAAAAAAATTAAAAACTAAGGCTATTTTATAATGAATTTGAATTTGATTATATTCATCTTTACAAAGTTTGCTAAAATTTATATTACGAAGTTTAAAATTTTTAAACCTGTGTCATACACGGGTTACTTTCTATGAGTTGGAATGGTTTATCACAGATTCATAGTTATCTGGCTTTCTTAGAAGAAATGTTAGAGAGTTGAAATCTCAAATTTGTTTAGGTTTATGATGCTCAACACCTACACCAACGGAGAAGGGTTTGAATCCTTAATGATACCCACTCAACATCATAACCTCTACTAACAAGACTATACCAGTTACATTACCACAATCATTAGAATAACTTTCTGACCCATATACATTTTTAAGGTGGTAAGCGGGTAGCCACATTTCTTTAACCCTGATAGAACTCAGGTCTTTTTCAGATAAAGGTGGTAAGTGGGTAGCCACATTTTTTAACCCTGATAGAACTCAGGTCTTCTTCAGATATGTGACCTTATACACACAAGCTATAATTTTCCTATATTCCAATACCAGGGCTTTATGTCTCTTTCTTTTTTATTTGCGTCTTCCAACACCTCAGTTTATGAGGAGACACTCCTTTATGTCTCCGATAGATTAAGGTTCAATTTCGAAGTATGCGACCCTATATACAAAACTAGAGGGTTTTACATCCATTCTTTAATCCTATTCACAATACTTTATACATGGCAGCTTGACTGACTCCCATGAAAAACAAACAAGTCAGGAAGTATTTTAAAAATATTTTTTTCAACCAACATTTTATGGTTTATCTAAGAGTTCAACAAATTTGTGTAATGTTTGTCAGTAAGAAAAGTTTTTTTGTAGCTGATTATTGAGTTTATATTTGCAAGAAATGAGAAATATCTATCAATGTTATTAACTAAAACTTACACTGAACACTTTTAAATGTTTTAAACTTGTCTATAGTAGCGCTTACTTTGTTTGTTGAGGACGGCCGTTTCGGGAGATGTGTTCCATTGTCAACTCAGACAGTAACTGATCTCAAGGTTTACGTAGGTTAGGGTGGGGGTGGGATATTTTGGTGGTGTGGGTGTATTTTGTGTGTATTAGGAGTTATGATGTCAAAAAGTGCGCGTTAGTTGTAATGTAATTGTGTAATGAGTATATGTGTAGGGTGTAGTTTGAAGTTTTTGTATATTTCGTATTGTTCGGTTGTGTAGCGTTGGTTATTTCTGTGTTGTTTATGAAGAATTTGTAGGTTAGATGTTATGTCTATGTAGTCTTGTTTTGTGGAGTTGAGATGATCGGAAAAGTTTGATTGGTAGTTATTGTTTTTTAGTGCTTTTATATGTTCTTGGTAACATGTGTAGAAAGACCTCCCTGTCTGGCCTATGTAAAAACTAGGGCACGAACTGCAAGTTAGTTTGTAAACTCCAGTGGTGTTGTAAATGTCGTCGATTTTGTTGTTGGGTTTAAATTGTTTGTTGAGAGTGTTGTGTTGTGTGTGGAGTAAGCTATTTTGTAGTTGTATTTTCGTAGTGTGTTGGTTAGATTGTGGGTTTTGGGATGATCTGTATGGTATTGATAAGTATTTTATGGGATTGTCATCTTGTGTGTTTGTATTTGGGTTATTAGGTTTATTTTTTAGGCGGTTGTATAATTTGTCAATCATTGTTGGGTTGTATCCGTTAGTTTGTGCTATATATTTTATGGTGTTTAACTCCTGGTAGTGTTCTTCTTTGTCTAACGGTTTACGGTCTGAGTTGACAATGGGACACATCTCCCGAAACGGCCGTCCTCAAGAAATAAAGTAAGTGCTACTATAGGCAAGTTTAAAACATTTAAAAGTGTTTAGTGATTACTAGTAGCTCACGTGAAGATGGAATCAACAAATGTTAAAACTAACACTTTCACAAAAATAATATCGTGAATGTAGTTATCCTAGTTACAGATAATGGAAAGATAACACTATATTCACCACACCACTACAAAATATCTAACCACCAACTCTTGTATAATAAACTTTCTCAGTTACCTAACTCTTATAAAATTTTTCAGTTACAAATACGTTGTTTTAAATAGAGGGGATTTGGATCCTTCATACTATACTGTGTGTATTAATGTTGTTTATTGGTGGTTTCAGATGTCTTATGAGTTTTACCCATGCTAACCGCCGTTGTCCTGATCATCCATTAGCACCGCTAACTCGCTGTGATAATTTAGTTCTCCGTCCTGTAGAAACTAACCCTGTACAATCTCATGACGTCCTCATGTGGTTAGAGAGGTATGGAATTACTATATATCATAGATTAATGTTATTTATTTTTTGGTACAGTATAGACTTGTTAATTCTTTATGTTTGTGGGAAGATGAGTAACAAATTATAAACCTTGATGGATTAGAGAACGTTAAAAAATAAGGTTATAAAAATTTAAACATGTAGATACTTTAAAAAAAGTAATTCATTTAGAAAAAATACATATAAAAAATAAAGAATTATTGATGTGATATTTAATTAGTAACATTAAATGTATACAGACATTTGGACATTTGCTGCAAATATTAGAAATTTGTATAGCCCTATTATATTGTCATATCTGCACTTGTAGTATTGTACCCCTTAGCTTATAATAATTATATGGCCCTATTACGTTGTCAAACTGCACTTGTAGTATATAGTGCCCCTATAGTGTCAAATTGTACTTGTAATATATAGTGTCCCCATAATTTAAAATATTTATGTTTACCTCAAGAAAATATTATTAAGATAATAATGTTTATTTAATATTTATTGATTAACAAGCAATATATGTCATAGCAATAACAATTTTTTTTTGTCCAAACCAAGGAGTGTTTGTTTTGCAAGCAACTATCCCTTAAGTTTTTTTGCATTTGTCTTTAACATGTGTCACAGTTTGACACTGATTAAATTTTTTTATATTGATTTTTGCTCCAAGATGCTTCCATCAATCACAGACAATCGAAATAGCTATTCATAATTCTTTTCTCACATTTCATAATAGTCTTTATAGCCAAAAATCCTAATTATTTTAAGGATAAGACTTTATACCAAAAGAAGTCATTGGAATTGTTGAATAAACTTTAGTGTATGTCTGTCGGAGGCGATAAAGTAGTTTCTGTTGTTTTTTTTTTTTTTTAAAAAAACCTTAACTGTTGTGTATTATGAGTTTTAGATTCTTTTGAATGCTAAAAAAACTTATATAAATATAACATATGTAATCTAATATTCTTAGTGCTTATTGTCTAATCTCACTAGTTTACCAAGGAAAGAATTGCTAGCTACATACCTTTATTGTGGTTAACACGTTCATTGCCAAGCTGAAAATTTGAATTTTGTGGGGTGGCCAAATTTTTTTTATTGTTTTATTTAGTAATATAGTGCTCAAAATAAGTAAATATAATATTTAAAAACTTTAATTATTATGTACTTAGGATTTATGGTCTCTAATATCCATCACGCGATATAGCGTGATTGGCCATACATAATGCGATTTTTGCCCATTGGCCAAAAAACTCGATATCGCGTGATATATAATTCGGCCAAAAAGGGCACATAGTTTACAAATAAAAGCCATTTAAATGTATTGATTGTAATGACTTTAATTAGCTGACATTTATATTCAGGCAAAATTTGAAAAACTCACTCTAGATTGTAATTCCCTTATACATTCAAAATTTACAAACTGGTTTCAAAATATAAAACTATTTAGCATTGCAATCATGCAATTAAAAAAAACAGTCTAAACATAATGGTGGAGCACCTGGACAGTTTTTACACTCAGTAGTGCTTATCCTTCTTTTTATTTTTATAGCAATTTCTGCAATCTTTTCTAGAAGTTGCATTTACTGTTTTGCCGGGGCTGAGACATCGCGGTTTGGCTTTATTAATTTTAGTTAGTTTGTGTTGGACTCGGTCTCCTCGTGTCTTCTGTGTTGTTTGTGGGTTAGATGTGGGTCAGAATTTAGTAATAACTCTTCCACCAGTGTAATTTTAAAAATGTTTTTTTTTGACGATCCGGCATTTCACTGAGCCTTTTCGAGGGTCCTGACTCATAATTAAAAAATCGAAATCAACAGTCAAATAAATATAAACTGAACTTCAAAATGATAAATCAACAAATAACTAAACAAAATTATTAGGATGTTACCTTACCCAAACGCTACCACTGTGTGCACTAGCTGATAAGAACAAAACAAAATGGCTGGTGGCCATTCCCACTACAAAAAGGTCAATAACTTCCCTAGTGGCCAATTATTGGCCGCCAATATAAGTATTACGCACAAATTCGATGTAGCCGCTATAATAATTCACTTTGAATTTGGATTGCAACGGCCACGTGATATCGCGTGATCGGCCAACCGGTAAGAACTCCCATCACGCGATATCGTGGGATTGGCAATGAACGTGTTAAGGAATTTTTATTTATTTAAATTAAACTATTGTGGGCTTTTGTGAATCACCGATCCTTGATTTATAACTAGTCTCGTATTTATAAACTCCAAAAATAAATCATAAATGTTTATCTATTGTTTCTACTTTTTTACAAATAGATGCCAATTACAAATATAATGTGTAATTCTGGTACAAAATTAAAAAGATCAAATTCCATCAACGATTAAACATCCCCTGGCAAATTCAGCATTGGTTTTATCCTTATGGCTTTTCTTTTGTTTTTTTTTTTTTGATGTATTACATCATATAACTCAAATGAATAAAAAATGTACTTTTTAATATAAAACTTATAAATAAATGTAATTTTAAGACACAATTATATTCAGAAGAAAGTTTTAACGTAAATAGAGTTGAGAGGGAAAGAGAGAGTATTATAAAGAGAAAGAAAGAGAGTTGTATCAGTGTCCTGTTTTATACGCTGTCTATCAAGTTCTAACAATTCCCAGATATGAACTAACCTAAGATAAATTGATCAAAATTAGCCCTACCTGGAATTCCTATAATTATTGGCAAAAGAATGTAAAAATAGTTTTGATTTTTAGTGGAAATGACGACCCAACTTTTTATTAACACGTAGATCATGCATAGTAGTTTGCAATTGAAAAGACTGATCCATAATATAATACGGAAATCAACAAAACGGTTGATCAACAATACTGATCACTATATTTTATTTTTATAATGTATTCTACTTTCTGAGATGCCGCATTATTGAAAGTGCCAGACTAACAAGCTTTTACTTTTTATATATAACAGCTGGCACTGAAGATCCAACAATTGGTTACTATCAAACACTTAATAAAGGCTCCCTTTGCTTCTATATTTATAATCAATCAAGTGTTTCTAAGCTGCTAAATCAATTAAATCATAAATTATCACTGTTTCTTTTCTAACAATATCCACCCTAAACATAACAAGTGATTCACATAAATAAAAGTGACAAAATGACTTGGAGCGTATCAAAAGTATCACTCCACCACCCACTGGCACCATATTTGGTTAACAGAAATTCAAAACATGTCATACTGGTTAAACTCCTTTTTATATTAGGCAAGTAATCAAGAGATGGGCTCAGGGAAGGAGTACAGATCTGAAGTTGTCAATTTGTTACCTTCAATTATGATTCATCATTTCAATGAATTATAGGGGTTTTCTCTCAAAAACTTTAATATGTAATTATTCAGCTGCTTTCATCGGTTTTCCTCACATTTAACGAGAATACAGACAGAAATAGGGCGAACAAAAATAGGATTTTAACAGTTCCCGGACCTCGTAATGTTAGTTTGTGGCTAGAGATTTTGGTCCATAGGCCAATATGGTAATCTACGAAAACCTTTTATCATCTACTTATAGCTTCAGTTACAAATCATAAATAGTAAAAGGTACTTCATAACCAACTCATGTAAATATGCTATTAGCTACTTGAAATAGTTTCCGCTGTCTGAGGATTCAAAAAAGCCAGAAGTTTTACAATACCAAAGAGATCTGGGGACTAAGGAATGAGGAAGAAGACAGTGTGAATTATTGGCAAGTCATTTTTATGTCAAAGTTTTATTCTATAAGTTTTAGTAAATTCTTAAAATAAAATATTTTCTTAAAAAGTAGAAATTTTAAAAACATAAACTACAACTTCACTCAAAATCCAATTTTGTTGATTAAATATAAAAAGTTTATATGTAAAATGTATATTTTCAATGTACTAGATACTTTTAATTTCATAAAATAAGTAAATTTAAAAAGCTGAAATAAAGCAGTTTTTGGAGAATAATTTATGTAAATTCTATCTCAAATTGTTTAAATATGTTTAATTTCAAAGAAACCATCAATAGCAAAATTAATCCAAATTAGACAAATTATTTCGACCAAAAGCTAAGTCATCAGTGACACAAATTTATGAAAACATAAAGAATACAGTATACTAAGTTTAAATGAGTATTTTATGAAATAGTATAAAACAGTTTGAAATTTATTTCACAAATAAGCATCAGAATAAATGTAAATTTTTAAAGTATATGAATTTTAAGATGTATATTTTAAAGTACAAAGATTAAAAGGAATTTACAAAATAGCATAAGTAGATTTAACTACCAAAATCGATATTTTGTTTTATGTGAATATAAGACAACATGAAGAGATAAGGATTTTATATTGAAAAAAATTATGTAAGAGATATAAATTTAAGTCATAGGAAAAGTATTTGAAAATAATAAATGTATATAGTATTTTGATGTTTACTAATTTGAGTACAAAGCATTGTAAAAAATTGTAAACAACGCTATTATGTTATATTTTATTATTGTTTATTTTAATCCTTAGATCATTAAATTTATCACAAAATAATGGTTTTAAATTATTTCTAAAAATACCCTGAGTTGATAAATAAATCAAAACTTATGGTCTTTTCAACTATTAAATTTAATGGTTGTAAAACCATACTTAATTTTTTAGAAGCCATAAAATAGTAAATACAAATAAATAAATGCCTATTGTGACACCATAAGAATTTATTCTTGCGAATAGATAAATTAATTAATATTGAGCTAGCTGTAAAAATAGTTGGTTTTGTAACGAATCCTGCTAGCAGTTTCTGTTAAAGGTAAGTTGAGCAGGATCATATTTTGCACGACAAACTAGACTTACCTCAGTAAAATGGTGAATGGTAAGATAATTTATATATATATAATTTTTTTGGACTAGGAGACTGACAGACTTACCTTGGTAAGAGTCCACACTGTAGTCTTGAAATAGAAACACATAAAAGCACTTGAACAATGATATATTTCAACCACACAATGGTCTTTGTCAATCGAAGAGAAAACACAAAAAGAAATATGAGAGAATGAAATAAAATAAATATAAGTTGTAATCACAGATTGTGTAGAGAAGAAATCAGATGACACAGATGCACAGATTAAAGATATATATATATATATATATATATATATATATATATATATATATATATATATATATATTGTTTCCATGAGCATATGAGTGATTATAGTTTATATAAGTCTGTCAGGGAAAAAAAAAAAAAAAAAAAAAAAAAAAAAAAAACTGACAGCTTTAGACAGCCTGACACAATTCTCCACACTTCAATTTACCTGGGAGAAATCTACATCAGCCATCACCTTTTTGGATGTAGAGGTAACACTCCAGAATGGAAATATCAACACAGGAATTCACATCAAACCGACAAACCGCCTACAATATCTCCATATCGACAGCAACCACCCAATAAACCACCCATAAAACGATCCATTCCATACAGTCAAGCAATGAGGGGTAAGTGAATCTGTTCGAATGATAGGGAATTGGAAGATTTTAATAGAAAGATATCAACAGCCTTCCAGAGAAGAGGATACCCAAAAAACTCATTGAAAACCAAATTCATTCAGCACAATCCTCGGTTCACCATAAACCACAAACAGAACAAAATAAACTGTCTTTAATAACAGACTACCATCCTGGTCTACATAAACTCAACAAGATATTGAGAGATGGCTTCAAAATTCTTCAAGCTTCCGTCCACACCAAAAATCTTTTCACCGATCCACCTCAAATTTGGTACAAGCAACCTCCCAACTTGAAAAACATCCTAGTACATCCTAAACTACCAGACCCTGATGCAGAGAAACCACACAAACTTCCTCATGGCTCCTTCCCATGCAATAGACCTAGATGCAAGACGTGTCCAATACACCCCTCAGCAAATAGTTTCAACAGCCAAACAACAAAAATGGTCTTCAAAATACAGGGTCATCATAATTGTACATCGAAAAATGTCATATACCAGCTACAATGTAAACTTTGCTCAGCACAATACATAGGCCTGACCACGGATGGTCTGAATATCAGAATGAATGGCCACAGACATGATGTTAAAATTATGAATATGGATAGACCAACAGCTCAACATGCTGCGAGTCACAACATCACAACTTTTGATGACTGCTATACCACAAAAATAATTAAATCACTCCCCCCTGATTGCAATCCCTCAGAACGAAGAAGGTGGGAACTATCATACCAGTGGTATACCAAGGCCAGAGAATCCCCTAACCTCAACATCAGATAAGTTCATTCATTTTTTTTTTTTTCCCCCTAATAGCCTTATCTCTTTTCCCCTGACAGACTTATATAAACTATAATCACTCATATGCTCATGGAAACAATATATATATCTTTAATCTGTGCATCTGTCATCTGATTTCTTCTCTACACAATCTGTGATTACAACTTATATCTATTTTATTTCATTCTCTCATATTTCTTTTTGTGTTTTCTCTTCGATTGACAAAGACCACTGTGTGGTTGAAATATATCATTGTTTAAGTGCTTTTATGTGTTTCTATTTCAAGACTACAGTGTGGACTCTTACCAAGGTAAGTCTGTCAGTCTCCTAGTCCAAAAAATCTAAATAATCTTTACCAACCAAAACTAACCTATAAATATATATATATATATATATATATATATATATATATATATATATATATATATATATATATATATATGTGAGTGTGTGTGTGTGTGTGTGTGTGTGTGTGTTTCAGTGTTTGCTTTGATGTATATCTTTTCAACTGTGACTAAATATTGACTATAAAAACTAACAATACCAAACCTCCTAATGAGGTTAATTGTAGTAGGGTTTTAGTCCATAATTATATCATCCTTTATGTCTTGAGGTATGGCATATAGGGGTTTGTTGCATTGTGTGTGTCTGTGAATATATAGTAACACTTTTCTTCCATTCATTTATCACTTAGCTATTAGTAAATAGCTCATTTAGCAAGAATCTTACTTATAATTTGGAGGGAAGTAATTTTTTTGCTATGTGTACTGTAAAAAAAAAAACTCATCAGCTCAAGTAAAACTATTTACAGCAAGTATGTGTAAGAAGGAATAAAAAAACCTATTTGTTCTATACTCATTTTTTCTGTGTTGTAGAATACTACATAAAATAAATGGTGTGATTGTTTATTTTGCTTATTAATTATCTTATAACTCATAATCCTTATTAATAAAAATATAAAAAAGTTTGCCTCACAAATTATTTTTTTCAAATTTAAAATAGTGTATTATTGTCTTCAAATTAGACGGATTGGGATGTAACTATAATAGGACCAACAGGAAGGTTTCGTCTTTCATTTACAAAAAAATCACTTCGATCGGTTAAATACTTCGAAAGTTATTATTATTATTAAATACAGTACCTCTTCCTTTTTTGAAGTGGGTTAAAAACGTTTACCTCTTTTTATTTATTCTTGAGTTTTTTTTAATATGACATTTCTTTTCATGTATACCATTTTTTTTTACATAAGAAAATATTTCTAGTTTTCATCCCCAAAATGTTTTAAATAGTTTTTTTTTAATTTCTAAAACAACTTCTAGTAAACTTATGAAATTACAGTATTAATAAATTTGTGTATACGTTTTATTTGCTAGATCATTATTGTAAATTGTTCTCTTCTATAGAATAATTTTACCTGTTACAGATATCGAAGAGACAAAAAAGTTCTAAAAGACCGAAGTCCAATAAAGAAAGACGTAGAAATGAAGAGAATATCAGAGGAAGTTGAGAACAAAGTCCTTAAAACACCATTAAAGAGACCAAGGCTTCGCAAAGGAACTGATCGGCCAGGTAAATGTATAAGTCCATCTAGTAGTATTATCCCTGAAAACTGGTGGCAAGATGTAAATAGAGCTGGATCAAGTACAATCCTGAACCAAACAACTGTTTCCCAACCACAAAGGCAAGAGTTACCTAAAAAACGATGGTTAAGAGAAGCCAGCTTAGATAAATCTCTATGTAATGAGCTTGAATCCACATCTTCCAGCGTAGAACTAAACCAGGTCAGACCTACTGTCTTAATGTTGGCAAACAACGATAGAAAGTCATTAAGAAAAGATATTGAACACCATGAAGAGTGGGTAGCAGATAAAGAGGGATTTTATGATGGAGGTTTTGTCACACCAAAACACAATCCTTCAATTGATTTAGATTGGTATTCTAATTCTGAAGGTTTTGCGTCATCTACTCCTATAGTACCTGCCAATATACAAACTCCTGAATCTCTGACATCAAATGTCGAACGGCCGTCTCTCTTTTCATTTACAAATAATCGAAGACTTGTGTCACAAAGTGAAGAAAAATGGCTACAAGCTTTCCCTCCAACGCCGGAGACATTTTGTAGTGATGTAAATGGAAGCACATCTTCACTAACTATAAAAAGTATTGATGACTTAAAGTCTTCTTGGTCTGACAGTAAAAATGGTAACATAATGTGGCATTATCCTACGCCACCTGAATCTAGTCAAAAATATAAAATGCTGAATGCATTAACTCTTTTGGAATTATCAAAGACGGAAGAAGAACTTGCTATACCGCTTCCTATTGAGGACGACTCTATGAACAATATCTTTCCATTGAACTTGTCCCAGGATAGATTTACAAATCTTTAATTATAAAAATATACGTTAAGCATCCTGCAAACACCAAGTACAAACCATCACAGAAATTTGCAATCAGTGAAATTGATTTCATAGGGATTATTCTTAATGTTTATAAGTATACTAAACCGTTACATTTTTGGTATTTAATAAAAAGGTATTAGTTATAGTAAATCAAATCAAACCTTTTCAGATTTGAAAAAAACATCTTGCAGAATCTCTAAGGATGTCCATCTTATGAGTACTTTTTCATAAGGATTTATAAAACCATGTCTCTAATTTTCAAATAAAACCTTATTTTGAATTTTAGGGTATAGATGAAAAAATAATTTAATTGATCTGAATTTTATATAGTGTTTTGTAACAAAACGTAAATTAACAAAGCTTACTGTGTTGAAAACATTTTTGTATGAGTTTTAAAATAGATTTATTTTTTGTAAATGAATCTCCAACACACACTCAAGATTTATACATTATAGGTTAAAACCTCTATTTAGGGTATTATAATTATTTTTAGTATTTATATTTAAACACTTGTAAAGTGCTCAGTTTGTGTAATCCATTGCAGTAAAACTTATAGAATTATAATATATATATACTTTTAAAGTATTACTTTACTACGTGGCATGAAAAATATTAACTAAAAAGCGATTTAGTTTTTTTTTATTTATATTTCTGTGAGGATCAAATCTTGTAATTAAAAGTTTTTCACATTTCCTATTGTCTAAGTGAGCTGAAATTTTTACAGTCATCTACCTTTAATGACAATACATGAATCGTTCATGAAACAAAATTAAAAAATGTATATTAATTCAATTCAGTTAGTATGTTCATATAGAATATTCTTGCATCTAGAACTGTATTCTGTGCATCTGTTTCATTGAAATACACATTTTACCGCATCATGCAAGAAGAACAAAACATGTGATGGCATAGATATAAGCGACTACAGTACAGTCTCACTAATCCGGACTTGATGGGACCGGACCCTGTCCGGATCAACAAAAGTCCGGATTAGACGGAAAAAGCCAAACAAATGCATACAATATGTGTTTTAGGCGGGGAAACATATTGAAATTGTAGTTTTAGTGAAATTGAGGCCTAAATGTAGCTTACAGTACAGTATTTCATAGATTATTTAGCAAAAAGTCCTGTAATTGTAACAGAAAAGGTATGGCATGAATAAATATCAAATCATCTTTCTCATTGAAAAATGTATTCACATAAAGTTATTTACACTATACTGTATAAACGCACAAAAAAACTCAAACAAAAATGAAACTGAAACAAAAATAAACTTTAAAAAACTTATATTAATTAAAACAACCTCTCTCCACAAATTCAACACATTTTATTTTAACCTTATGTACATTTCGATTACAAAGTAATCATCTTCAGAGGTATTTTACAAATAATATTTGCAAAACTTAGTGAAAAAAGTCCATAATGTTCTTTTGTTTTAACTATGAATGACGTCGTTTCACAGTACGATCTCGTAGGCGTTTCAAGGTCAGTAGCTCCGTAGTTGACGTATCAGTTTGTTTCTTAAAGTAGGTCATCAACCCCTCCAGCATTGCAGCCGCCCCATCATGAGTTGGGCTGACCGGTTCGTCTGTGTAGTCTTCCTCTTCCGAGCTGTCATTTTCTGCATTTGCAGTGCACACCGTGACGATTTCATCCTCGTTGAGCACTTGATGACCAATGTCATTATCACTGATAATCCACTCGGATATCAGTGTCTTTCAACTCGGCACAACCCTCCAATTGTTGAAAAATCTGAACAAATTCAGCACCGTCATTAGTAGGTTGACTGTCGGGCTTTTCACTTTCCTGTGGCATTTCAGGCCACAATTTTTTCCAGCTCTTTTGGAGTGTAGACGGTTGAATTTCCTCTCACGATTCTGCAGCCATATAAATGACATCCTTTATAGTCACTTTTTAAAGAATTTCAATGAATTGTGTAGCTGGATCTGCTTCTTGTTGTTCCAAAAGCGATAAAATTAACTTTTTCCTATATCTCCGTTTTATCGCCTCTATCACGCCCTGGTCCATTGGCTGAATGAGAGCCGTGACATTAGGAGGAAGAAATTTAACAAAAATGTCACCATGACACAATTCTTCTTTATTTGGCATGGGGCATTATCAATTAGTAAAACCGCTTTTCGAGGGAGTTTTTCTCTTTTAAAAACTTTTCTGTTGTTGGAACAAAGTTTTCAAAAAACCAGTCCTTAAAAATTTGACTGTTCATCCACGCTGATTTTTGGAATTTGTATTGGGCCGGTAGAACACTTAAATTTACATTTTTAAAAACCATAGTCTTTGCGGATTTCCTTATCACCAAAAGTGGAAATTTTAGATCGCCAGAAGCATTACTACAGGGCAGCAAAGTCATACGTTCTTTCTTGACTTTATGGCCTGTTGTTACTGAATCTAATTTGGAAGCTAAAGTTTTTTTGGGAACATTTTATAATTTAATCCGGTTTCGTCAGCGTTGAACACCTGACAAGGTTGTAAGTTTTCATATCTGAGAAACTTGCCAAATTTGTCTTTGAATTTTTCACTGGCATCACTGTCACCTGACAAAATTTCACCACTTATTCTGAGTTGACGGATGCCGTGTTGTTCCTTCCTCCATTACCCACTACTGCCAACCCACACTGGCCTTAAAATTAGGGTCTCCTTTTAAGTTTTCATTCAGTTTCAGCACGATCGTTTGCAAATTTACACCCGATAATGGAACACCCTGTTCCCATTGTTGGCAAAACCAAACATACAAAGCATCATCTAGGATTTCATTTTTTGGTTTTTTTAAAGTGCTTCTGCCGCCTAAACTGTCTTTACTAACAATTTTTGCACAAAAATCTTCAATTTCCTGTCGCTATTTTTTCCCAATCGGAAACAGTTTGTTTTCCCATGCCTAACTCTTTTGCAATTTTAGTAAGCAACTCATGTCCATCAATACGAAACAAAGCTTGGAGTTTTTGTTCCATTGTCACTGTCACTGACTTACGTTTAGTAGCCATTTTCACTGAACACTGAATGAGACATAAATAAAAAACACAGATCAATATCGCACTAGACAACTGAGCAGATATCTTGCGAGAAGCAGTAAAAATGGCATCTGTCCGACAACACAACTAACCTGACGCCAGACGGATAGACTATCTATCCGTTTAGTCAGCGGTCCTTTATCTTTCGTTTATCACAAAATGTCTCTGATGTCACGTGCGTTGTAGTGTTGGGAGATCTAATGTGAATATTTTTTTCAAAGAAGTTTTTCCTATTTTAATAGGCAAAAGAAACAAATAATATGGTAAATTCATATTTTAATGAATAAATTATATTATTTGTCTATTAGAGTAGGAAAACCAATTTGAAAAATAACAAATATAGACGTATAAAAATAAATATTTTTGTGGACGGCAGACTGATTGTGCACTGTAAATTACTGTAACTAAACAAAAATTTTGGGCCGTCCGGATTAGCAGTACGTCCGGATCATCGGAGACTGGATTAGCGAGACTGTACTGTATATCCACAGCTTTCACTGAAAAATATCATACAAAGTTCATCAACTAATTGTAAGATAAAAATTTGTATTAATTATTTTTAAAAGAACACATTGTACTTTCTCTTATGTAAAAGTACAGTTCGAATTTCTATGAGCATAAAAATTGATTACAAAGAATTTTAAAGGTTAAAATGAAAATAAATAAAATAATTTTTCTGCCACTAGGAAACATTGGAATTTTTTATGGCTAAAAGTAAATATGTGGTACACAAATAGTATGTTTCATATCTACAAGATATAAAAGTTATTTTATCCTGAATTTATATGAATTTAAAAAACTGGCATCTTCAATAGTAAATTATCTTGTAAAGCATTATGCTTCCATTTTGAATCGTAAAAAATCCAGTGTTCTGGGTAACAGGGAAAAATTATTTTTTATTTAATTTCAAAATAAAACATGAATAAAACATTTTAAAAATGTAATTTTATCATATGCACATATAGTCTTAGAATGAGACAAGACCTGGAATGATGCCTAGTTAAATAAATGACATTTTTATAATTTTTGTTATTGTTTTCTAATTTCATATTTTTTATTAATATTCATATGTTTGCTGATAATAGAGAGGTGGTGTTGGTTACCTGTCTTCACATTAACCCTCACCCATAGATTTCAAACCCGGTATATCCATTTAATATTCTGTGTTGTTCTCAAGGACGATTACAAATAATATATGGCGAGGCTTTAGTACCTCAGTTATTGTCCTCATCTTTGTATAGTATAAATATTTTATGTAAGATTTAGCTTATTATCATTTAGTGTTAGATCTTTCCTAACTTATAATTTTTTTTCCAATCTACTTTTAGTATTAACTTTGTTTAATTTTATGTTATTATTGTTTAATTCAGGCTATTGTTGTTTTTGTATTATTTTCTCTTTATAATTTTAAATGGGCAGTGATAACAGTTTTGGGTTTTCCACGCTCACAGATGAATATTTCATACTTCCCATTTTAATTTGACTTCTTTTCTCATCAAGTGATAAGCATATTACTGTTATTCACTTTACATATCATTATTTTCTGTTGATATCTTATCGTTTATAAAGTTATTATTTTGTTCATGTTAAGGCTCATTTATATTCACTATGTATATGTTCAAAAACTTGACTTCAAGTAATAGCTGAAAACTAAAACTAATATTGAAAATTTTAAAATTTAAGTTCTTATTCCTTAATTTTCCGTTAATACATTTGAGAATATATTTATTTCAGTATAAATGAAGTTTTGAATTTTGTAGTCCATTACGTTCGGTGAAACTTATTAATCACTTTTACATTAGTTTATGGCTATCCGAACTTTAAATTTTGTAAATTTATAAAACCTTACTGAGACAGAACATTTTCAGTCACTCCGTGGTGATCTTCATCAGTGTCTCATTGCTGGAGACACTGATGAAGATTGCCACTGTGCGGTTGAAAATGTTCTGTTTCAGTAAGTTTTTATAAATTTACAAAATTAAAAGTTCGGATAGTCATAAACTAATGTAAAAGTGATTAATAAATCAAGTGTTTTTACTGCTGCTATGCTGTCTCTAATACCAACTTAGTTTTTTGTATTATAAAAACAGATTTTATTCTTACTGTCTTCAGTGCTGATAATGATATGTTACAAACAATATGCATATTTTTCTTAAATTATTTTCATTTATGTTCAAAATTCAGGATTGCGTTAAGTATGGCTGAGTATTGTTAAGTATGAAAGGTTTTTTTTAGGAAAAGTCCCAATCTTTTTAAAAAAATTGCTGTTGTTTTATTACCTCTAGTTTCAATTCACCAATCCTCTAACATTTAAAATTGTCTGCAGAGTTGCTCCACTGCTAACAAGAACAGGGTTTATATTAGTCAATGATGTTATGAAATGTTTTTTTTCTTTATAAAAAAAGCTTTAAAAAACTGTACAAAAGTTAGATTTTTAAGGTTCTGCTAGTATTTATTTTGTTTCATTTTTTATTTTGATAAATTAGTTAAGTTACTGTGACACCTCAAAAGAGAACAATCTAGGACAATACCTGATTTTAATTTATATTCAAATTTGAGGTGCAAATATGTGTACAGAATACATGCATAATATTTTTTACTCAACTTTATTTAAGTATTTGTAAAACTGTAAACTGTATTTGTAAAAGCATGAATTGGTCTGTGATCTGTCATTAACCTTAAACACACTAAACATTTAGTTAATTGTACAGTAGACCGTCAAAAATCCGGAGAGTTTTAAATCCGGATCATGGTTTCAGCATGCATGGCACTCTGCACAAAGAGGGAGGCACTACATATCTAAACTTAGCTATAATAAAACTGCTATTCTGCATACTCACATACGTCGGACCACATGCCGCATCATTTAGCAATCTCCATCCCCCTAGATCTATCTCATCTCTAACATTCCCCCTTTCTCATTTGTTTCGAGCCCTCCCCACCTCTTTGTTCTTGCATTAGCAACCTCACCTATCAAAACTTATTCTCCCCTCAATTTAGCCCTTATTCTTCATATACACTCTGTATAAAATTCAATTCCCTTGGAGAACTGGCAGTACAAAGATACCACATATAATCTCTTTCCCCCCTCATGCATGGCCTCAACACATACACACAATTAGAAGTACAAAGCCCCCGTACCTTCATAATCCCCAGTTTCTCATTCATCACTACAATCGTCACCCATGTTTTTCACTCTCTTGTGTCACACACCACTCTCGCTTCTAATCTGAACCTTCTTAAATACCCGCTATAGGTGTACGGCTCCTGCAAAAATAATACATCTATCTTTTCCCTTACCGCAATTCCCCTTATTTTTGCTGCAACTACCCATGACCTAACGCTATTTACCTGTACTACCCTAATCATATCTCGTGTTGCTTGCGATCCTCCGTCGCACAATTCCCAACACAGGACAACCCCCCTCATCCCATGGGGTGGTGGACATCTTTAAACACAAACCTAACACAATTGGCGCACTTGATTACCCCTTCCCCAACTGCCGTACACCTACTCACATGATGACCCTCCTCCTCACACCTCAAACAAGTTAGTTTTCCCTACATCCCCTCTGTGAATGTCCCAAACTCTGACAATGGAAACATTTTACAACCCCTTTTTATTTGTTAACTCTGCAACTCCTCAAACCAACATAAACCCTCCCCAAACACATCAACCTTTTAAAAACCCTCGTTGAGACCCGCAAAATCCAATTTCCTTCATACATCCTATCCCTCCTACCCATCTTAAACAACAGCCTCATTCTTTAACACCTCTTCATCGGTCAATCCCTGAGATATTTCCCAATTCCTTATCCTAATTGCTTCTACTAACCCGTCTTTACCTACTCTGTTATCTGCAATGAATATCATTACCCTTGGTTCCTCCAATTTGGGTTCTCCATCAACCTTCAACCTTTTTTCCTTGCCACCCTTCTTCTCCGTAATTTTTTCCATATCTCCCGCATCGAGGCTCGATAATAAAATGTTGTCTCTTTCTTGGCCTTTGAACCTTACCCCCTTTTACTATCTCCAAGCACTCTTCTATACCCTTCATTGCATCAGGGCCTTTAACACTATCAGGAACTTCTAATACTATCCCTTTTCTCCTTTTCCTAACCCTCTTCTTTACAACTTCAGCTCATCTCCCCCCTCTTAATCCACTTCCATCGCTTCATCCCCCTTGTCTTCTTTTCACTTTCAGTAAATTCACTATTTCCTTCACTCCCCTTGTGTAACAACTTTTACACCTCCCATCATCCTTTAATCCCCACCATCTGTTATTCCACAACTTTCTTTACACCCTCTGTTACCCCCTCCCAATGTCTATAACCCCTTCACCCTGACTAATTATTCCTGCTATTTTCTCCTGCCCCTTTTTATTCCATTCTATTACTATTTCTTTTAATTCCTTCACTTCCTTTGCCACTTCCGCACATTTCTTACCCCGATCCTTTTTTAAGTATTGTTCTATCGTCTTAATATGAGTTTTCACTCTACTATTCATTCTCAAATCCTCAAACTTCTTATCAAAAAATTTCCCATGCTTGTCTTACAAAAATGTTTCTTTTATGTACCCCACTATTTCTCCCTAAAATTTCCTCAGCCCCCCCCCCATCTCCTCAGCACTCTTCACAATCACCTCCTCCAGCTTGACCTCCTTCAATGGGGATCTCTCTGATGACGACCTCATCCTTTTTGTTTTCGTTCTGGACCCATCTCTTACCCTACCTGGACCAGCCTCCGGTGTCGACATCTCAGGACTTCCAGGTCACACCAGTTCCTCTTAATCCCTCTTTCGCTGTTTTTCATTGTCCGTCTATGCTTATGTCTGTCTTCAGCCAGCTACTCAATTCACCGACGTGACAGGCATCCGGCCCCTTACCAAAAATTTCTATTTGTTCTAAGCACAATCCCGAAGTTAAAAGCCAAAATAACTTGAAATGTTAATATTATTATTATTATTATTATTACTAAAACTCGGAGGGACCTTATCGGTGTAGAGCACTTAGCTGCAGCCTTTGTACTCTTTTCCCATCCTTACCACAGGACTAGCTTAGTGGATACCTACCTCTTTGCAGAAATCAAGTACCCACCTGATGCTAAGTCTTCTGATATTCTCTGGTGTACATACCTGTCAGCCAAACCACTTTCTCCTTGCAGCTCCCAAAGCAGGGCACTCACAGAGTACGTGGATTGGGCTTTCCTCTTGGTCCTCGTCGCATCTTTTGCACACAGGGGACCTAGATTTTCCAATTTTGTATTGGAACCCCCTCAGATTCCCATTGCCTGTGACAAGCTCGACAGTAACTCTGAGTTGATGTCTACTTAAAGAGAGTAGTTCTTTGCCCCACAAATCTCCTGAGTAACCCCACAGTACCTTGGATTTGTTACACCCCAAGGTTGCATTCCATTCTTCCCTGCACAACCTGTCTATATGTGCCGTGGTCCTCTTGCGCCCCTCCTGAGGTGGCATGCCCACTGCCCTCAGCAACGGTCCTTGAGTTATACACCCTTGTTTTGCTAAGGCGTCAGCTCTCTCATTCCCTATCCAGCCAGAATGTCCTGGAGTCCAGGTTAGGTTGAGCGAATTATACTTACTCAGCTCTGCTAGAGAAGCTATAGTCTCAGCCACTAGCCTAGAGCTGGTACTAGCCTTACAGAGCAAATCCTAGCCTGACTGTCCGAGCAAATCCACATGGTCTTGCCCCTCCTGCCAGACCCTATTATTTCCTCAGCACATAGTTTGATCGCGAGCACCTCCCCCTGGAAGACAGAGTTGTAGTCATCCAGGCGATGACAAAATCTGCCTTGGTGTCTTGGTCCACTCTCCCACTCCTTCCTTCATCTTGGACCCATCGGGGAACCAGATTTCACCATGTTTGGGTCTACATGGTTTGGGCCCATGCCTCTCTTGCAGGAATATGGATTTTGTAGTTTCTTTTTTTTTTTTTTAAGAGACAGTATCTTATCTTGAGGTTCTATTCAGAGCTCCTTCAGTGAATCACCAAATAGCTGTTTATGACGTTTGCTACTTGTCTTTCACTGCCCGGTGCAACTTAGCTGGTATGCAGTTTTCATTGCCTCCATCCTAATTTGAAGCCTCAAGGATGGAAAATCCAACATAACCCTCATGGCCGCACATGGTGTGCTTCTCCTTGTAGCTGTTATGGCTCTAAGGAAGAGCCCCTGCACGCGGTCCAGCATTCTTTTACTTGTTTCTTTCTGAGCCCTGTCCCACCAGACGATTGAGGCAAAGACCAACCTCGGCACCACAATGGCGGAATAAATCCAGTTCATCTGACGTGGACCCAAACCCCATCTCGTGCCTATTGCTCTTCTGCATTGCCAGAATGTAGCTATGGCTTTTTTGCACTTATCCTCCAAGTGCTCACGCGATAGTAGCTTCCTATCCAGAATAACTCCCAGATATTTAGCGCTCTCAACGTAGCTTATATTTGTATTACCAACTTCCATCATCTCCAGCGATTTAGTTTTATATCACCTAGTGAAGTTGAGTGCCACAGATTTCTCTCCTTGAATGCATAGTGCATTCTCCCTGCACCATGCTTCTGTTACCTTGAGTGCCCCTTGAAGCAGGTCTTTGAGGTTCTCTTCAAATGGCCCCCTAACAAGGATAGCTATATCATCCGCATATCCTACCACCTTGACGCCCATTCCACTGAGCGTCCTTAGTAGGCCGTCCACAACAAGAGGGGATAACACTCCACCCTGCGGGCAGCCCTCCGAGACCATCCCATTAATCGTGCACCCCATCCAGGATGCAGTACTTATATGGTTTTCCAAGGAACTCATAATCCAATTTATAATTCCACCAAAAATCCCGTGATCCATAGCTGCTCTCTTGATGGCCAGTCTAAAGGTACTATAAAAAGCCCCCTCCAAATCAAGAAAAGCCACAATACATATCCCTTTGTTGTTGATCTGACAACCCTTGTTGTCATCCCCTCAATAAAGTCCACAACCGACAACAGCGCAGTCTCCACTAACCTACCAGTTCGGTATGGGTGTTGGACCTGATGAAGAGGATACTGCTTCAGAGGTCCCTCCTTCAAATAGTGGTCCACCAGCCTTTCCAGTGTCTTTAACAAGAAAGATGTAAGGCTGATAGGTCTGAAGTCCTTTACCTCTGTGTAATCTTTCCTCCCCAGTTTGGGAATAAAAATAACTTTCGTTTTGAACCACTGCCCTGGCGTGTAACCTAAGGCAACACAGCCCCTGAGTAATCCTGTCAGTGGCCCTATTATTTCCTCCAAGCTATTTTGTAGTAATGCTGGAGTAATATTATCTAATCCAGACGCTTTAAAAGGCTCAAAAGACAGAATCGCCTCTCTCACCTTTTGCGCTGAGATCACCTGCCCAGCAATATTCCAGTCTGCCCTTAGCCCAGTATGGCAGAGGTTTTGAGCACTGTCCCCTACCGGTCTAATATCGGGAAAACTGTTCCTCATAAGCAGACGCAGAGATTCCTCTGGGGTGTCAGTAAAGTTACCATCAGTCTTCTTGACACACTTAAGCTTTCCCCTCGGTCCACCTGCTAACATCTTTAACAGTCTAGCAGTGTCACTCAGTGTGCTTGTCTCTGAGCACTATTCCCAAGAAGCACATTTAACCTCCTTTATAAGATTTTTATAGAGACCCTGGCTGTCTTTATATGCCTGCCAGGTCTCCGCAGTTTTCTTCTTCTTTGCTCTATTAAAGAGCTTTCTAGTCTCTTTCCATCTTGCCTCTAACTCGCTGTTCCACTTAAGCTTACCACTCCCAGTGTTTATCCGCGAGAGAGGGCAATTTTCCTCAAACGACGTGGAAATTGCAGTCCTGATGTAGGCCTCAGTATTTTCCAGTTCGTTTGATGTACCATACTTAGCACGGAATTCTGACATCCACCTCCTCACCGAGGACTTAAAACCTTCCCAGTTTGTCCTTCTCGGGTTCCTAAGCCACACCACATGGAAGACAACTCCCCTCATTATTGTAGCAGTGATGATCTGGTGATCTGACATGGAGGGCTCATCCGAAACCTGCCAGTCATGCACCCACGTTACCATCTGTCAATTACAGAAGGTGATGTCTAGTACCTCCATTCCGTTTGAAGTGACAAATGTTGGCTCGGCACCTATGTTTAAAACCACAAGGTTTTCTTCAATCAAGTAGGCGAAGAGCTCCTCACCTCGCTCATTTGTGTCTGTGCTGCCCCACACCTCATTATGAGCATTGGCATCACAGCCCACTAAGATACCTATATTCCTCTCCCTGCAGTACTGAACTAACTTATGTAATTCTGCAGGGGGCGGTTCTCTATTGTGGGCGCAGTAAGTAGAGGCCACGATGAACTACCTGCTCCCACTTACCTCGCTCTGACCTCGAATTCTAACCACTGCAAGGTCTCTAGTTGAGAATTCTTGAATCTGATTATCACACATGCACTGTGCTCCTCATGTTCCCCACTTGTATAGGTGCGCCCAGCTGCAGTCAGACCTCTTATACGGTTCCTGACCAGCCACGGTTCTTGCACTAGCGTAAGCGCTGGTAATGTGTGCCTCACATTTTAAGCACCTGGTTAGGACCACCGAGGCGCTTTTACTGTGGTGCAAGTTAATTTGCAGGATCATTGCTTGAGGGTCAGCCATATCCAACTGACCCTTACGCCTTCTCCTGATTCTCTCTCTCGCTCTTCTCTTCCGGATCCTTAGATGTTCACTTAAAAGTGATCTCTGCACTCCCCAGGAAGGCCTCCCCATCTCTTGGCTTGAGTTGTCTGGCCGATGCCTCGTCCAATCCTAGGCAGAGGAGGCTTGAAGGTCTCTGCTCAATGCACTGTAGGATCTTCCACTTCGAAGTGTCAATTTCTGGGTTTTGCATCCCCATGAGCTTAGTGCATCCCCCAACTGAGTGGCCTCCCTTTTTGGTGGTGGTACGAGCACCGTCACTTTCACCCTTTTGATCAGTTCATCAGGCAGGACTAGCCTTGCCTGAGTCCCGTCCTCAACGGTCGCTTAACTGACGGTACCACTTCTCTAAGCCATTTTGCTGATCCCTCCTCAGCACAAATAAATGCTGCGACTCCATCCCTTAAGTATGTGTCTCTGAACCGCGGAACAAAACCTCCACTAGAAGTGTCCAGAATCTGGCCCATGACGGTGCCCTTAAGGTGGTCGAACGCCACCATCCTCACGCCTACAGTATCCCCTAAGGTCACTAGAACCCTTGGTAGGTTGGCGGAGATTGACGAGAAAGACAGCCCTCCCGACCCAACAGACCTAGACCCTTGTCTATTCCTCTTGGCCTCCAACTCTGAAGTAGGATTAGAAGTACTCCTTTCCTTCTTTTTACTCTCTCTTGTCGTACAATGGTCCTACCAGATCTGCTGGCTTCCGGGACGACAGGGCAGATTCTAGCCTCAGCCTCCGTCAAACCCTTCCGCTGCCTGGACCGGTGTTTCCTTAAAGGGGGTGGCGGTGGTTCTCTGCCCTCCGCCTTCTTTGCTTCCTCATGGTAGGAAAGTGAGAGTGTTTTTCTCCTTTGTGCCCCACTCATTCTTCCTGTTGCCTTTGCAACTGGTTTTCCAGAAGCCACATGCATTAGGACAGATTTGTTGGTAGGTTCTAAGCCCTGACCAGTTAATTTTATTTTTTTTGTTTCTGCCATGTGTATTCCCATGAGCAGCTAAGGAAATAAAGGTCTGCTGCTGCAGAGCTCTGCTTACGGCGGTAAGGCGACTTAAGTACTCAGAGCCAGGTGCCTCTGAGGCTCCGTTAAAGCCCCTCTTTACCCTGAGGGCCACGAATCTACATCGGCACGGATCGCATAACACCTTCAGATCGGGGGTGTGTATGTGCCCATCCAGACCACCAACCTGGATGAAGGAAGCTTTTTGGTTGCCGCCCGCAAGGAAAAGGCAGGGCGAGAGCCGGGCATATAACCCTTCAAGTGCTAGGACTGGCCCCTTTTTTTGAGCCGCCTTCATGCACTCACACATTTGCCTGGACTTCCCGTTTATAGGGAGCCACATACGTACAGCTCCGCTCCACCCGCCCCCACGCCTGGATTAAGCCTCCCCACCACGTCAAGGTCATGCAGCCCATAGGAGAGGTAAAATGTTAATAACATTTTACGACAATGTTAATAACATTTTATGACAATTTATTTCAAAGTTCCTTCTAACAAAGCCACTCCAATGTCAATAAAACTTCTGGCAACTCAACTAGAAAATCCGGTTTTTCTGCTCGCTCGACGTTACTTGCAGCCCTCTATAAGCCTATTGCTATATTATTAGTAAAATAATATATATAATTTTTCAAAAATTTTAAAATAAATCACAAAAATACGGTTCTATAACTGAAAATAACCTTACTGGTGACCTAATGTCTGATTCTCTATATACAAAATACAAGTACAAATGTACTTACGTGTCCCTTACGTTCATCCTCAGACTTGAACATCTTTAACACTACAATCGAAATAAACCAAATTAAACACTTTTAAAACCAAAATAACTTAAAACCAAAATAGCCCCTTTCAGCAACTATTAAACAACTCTGCCAATTTTCAACTGAAAATCGCACTTTTTTCCACTTAAAACACCAAATAACTCTGAACACTAGTAAAACACGTCTGCTTGGCAAATCATTCAGCGCGTCACTCGAATTAAACTTAGTTTAGATATGTAGTTAGTGTGGCCACTACCTATCTAAACTAATTGATGAGAAACATACGTCGACTTTTGCTCCAAAAGCAATAAAGGACATTTTCATTCAATAAGTTTATATCGTTATGTTGTTTGGTGTTCTGTGCTATGTAATAATACTATTATACGTACATTATATGGTCTTTCACTAAATTCTTTTGTATTTTTTAAGCCCTCTGACGTATATTTTCTAATAATTCCTGGTTTAATTCAATCTTACTCGACACTTAAGCAATAAAACAGATATTAGTTACTTTAATATCAGTAATACGGATTAGTTTAAAGATCGTTTGAAAAATCTGAATAAATCAGTAGTCCGGATGGTCCTCGGTCTCAACTGATCCGGATTTTTGGCGCTCCACTGTATTAGTAGTTTTTGGGTGTCTATAAACAGTTTAATGATATTTGTATATTTTTTTTGTAAATTTTCCAAGAATTTCACTTCATTGTTGCTCATAAGATTAACTAATTTTAAATACAAAAAAGTCACAGGACATACTCCACATTTGTTGAATGATTTCTGTTTTCATTAGTCTACTTGGTAGCATTAAATGTGATCTTATAATGGCAATAACCTAAGAAGTTTACAGATTTTATGTTTATGAAGTTGATTAGAGAATATAAGCAGTATCAGTGTAAACGTTATTTCTTTATTAATAATTATTCTGAGTAAAAGAACTCAAATTATAAAATAAGGTGTGGCCTCATATGTCTGATATTAATTAGCATGTAGCGATATTTGTTCCTTATTCAATTCCTTCTAGTTGCTCACACTCTCCTTATATATATCTCGTTTCAATCATTAATATTATATGTTTTTATTCATCTAATCAAGATCAAATACATTTTTTTTAACCTATAGTGGATGACAACTGATGTTAAGACAGTTTCTTTAAATATGTATTCACTTATTAAATGAAAAAAAGTAATGCCTCTGTCGGATTTGAATTGAATTACTGCATGTTTGTTTAAATCCAGCACTTTGGTACTGAGCCAATTTTCCCATTGCTAGAAATCTATTACTTAAAGATGTCTATGAAATTATTAGAGAAAGGTTCCTAGCAATAATATGGAGATGGATAGAATGAGAAATTATAGATTACTATCATCGTGACCAATTTTTTTGTTGCCTCATTAGGAATTGACTTTAAAATATATATATTGTTTTATGTTTGATAATTTTTAGTATTACTACATCAGTTGCCATCCCCTTTTTTAAAAAACTAATTGTAATATTCATTTATTAAATTTTTTTTGTGGTAATATTTTCATATTGATAAATGCAATCATATTTTACCAGCCAATTTCAGATTCACTAGAATAACCAATTTTGTTAAAACACTGTGTGCCTTATTCAGTTTTTTATTCTATAAGATATAAAAGGTGTGTGCCTTGTTTTAAGTTTTCAGTTTTATGACATAAAAAAGGTAGTTTTGTTAGATTAAGAAAAACTTTATACTTTGTAATTTATTTACAGTCTTTAGCAACATAATAGGTTAGTATAAATGTTTGAAGTATCTGTATTAAAATCATGATTTTGTAAAAATAAGTTAGTTTTGTTAGATTAAGAAAAACTTTATACTTTGTAATTTATTTACAGTCTTTAGCAACATAATAGGTTAGTATAAATGTTTGAAGTATCTGTATTAAAATCATGATTTTGTAAAAATAATTTACAGGCTGTGTCTTGAAATGTGTTTTGAAATTTATATTTTCTACATTTCCTCCTTCTTCTTCGTTGATGTATAGAATATATTTGATATAGAAATTGAATTTATAAAAAATGTATTGACAAGTGTTGCCATTGTTCAAGAATGAAATTTTAAATGTATAATTTTAAATACCGTATATATTTGTTACACAATGTTTTTTTTAATTCACATTAAATGTGTAAGATTAGTTTGTATTTAGTAATAGTATATGTTTGTTTATTTCTATTTATATTTGTATATTTCTAAATGTGGCTTTGAAAAGCTGCTGTAGCATTAGCAAAAGTGAGCAATGTTTTAAAATTGTTTATAAAAAAGAACAGGTAGTTATTTTTCATTGTAATTTCATAGTGTTATTGGTTCACTTTTCTGAACATAATTTTATGACTAATATTTCTCCATGTCTTGAATTTTGTAGTCCAGAATAGACCATTCATAAACAAAACAACAAACAAAATAGCCCGCAAATTTCATAAAATAGGTTACAAAATAGCATACAAAACTAATAACAAATTACAATACAAAATACAACACAACACCAACAACAAAGATAAACTACAAGCACCAGACGTATACAAACTAAACTGTGACGAATGTAAGAAATTCTACATTGGACAAACAGGTCGCAGCTTTAAACAAAGAGTCGAAGAACACAGACAGAACACCAACTCAACATTTTACAATCACTTAAAAGAAACAGAACACACATACACAGGCACTTACCATAATTTAGAAATTCTACACATCAACAAAAAAGGACCACATCTCAACACACTAGAACAATATGAAATTTACAGACACACAAAAACACAAAATACAAACATATTAAACGAACAAACACAATACAAATTACACGTACTCTTTGATACTATCGAAAACCTACCTTTAAAACCGTCACCGCTTGACCCAACATCTCCAAGCAGAGACAGTGATGAAGATCGGCACATAGCGATCGAAAACGTTATGTCTCAGTAAGTTTTAACAAATTTACTAAATAAAAAGTTTGGATAGTCATAAACTATTGTTTAAGTGATTAATTTCTCCATGATTAGTTTCAACACATATAATTCAAAAAACAAACAGCCTAAATCAAATTTTGCCATTCATATACAAAACGCACTACACACATACATTAACATTGACACAAATCTAAAAGTTCAACATTTCATCAAAAGAAGCAATTAACTGAACACTACAGAAAACTTCAAAATATACAAAAACCAACCACAACACATTATAAACGACAAAATGCGCTCCCAACCAAATACTACATTCAAACACATTAACAACCACCCTATGAACAATGACACATCACATACACGATAGGTTCACAATAATACAGCACACCTGAGCTACAGTCTTATCCGTGACTCGTACCATTGAACAATGCACTGATCTAGTGTGAAATGCATCGCTGAGCTGCTGATATCAATAAGAATATAGAATTCATATGTTTACACAAATATAGACAAAGAAAATGGGATAGATTTAATAAATGTTTATATAATGTTCTAATCACGGTGTATTTTAATTTATAAATATATTTAAAAATTGATTAGTAAAGTGAAAAGTTGATTTATACTTATTATGGTAACCTAAAATGTTTTAATAATATGTGCTGTTGATTTGCGAATTAGATACAATTTATTTATTACGGGCAACGTTTCAATAACGGGTTTGTTATCGTCATCAGGGCTTATTCCTCCTGGACTCTATTAAAAATTAGTGCCATGACATAACCTTAGTATATTTATGAAACAGCGCATATAAGCTTTCATTAACTCACAACCTTTGTCCATGTGTAGAAGCAATAAACTCAAGAAAGCTTAAACGTGCGTCCTGAGAAGTAACAGATTATTATTTTGCTGATTTGGATTACTAACCTTAAATATCTTGTAATTTATGATGCCAAGATTTGTTTCAGGATGTTTATTTGCTTATCCTAATCCTATTCATCATTCACAGTTGCTTCCCATTCCTTTATATGAAGTAACGGACATCCTGAGTGATCAATTTAAAAACACACAAACCATATGTTGTACTGAATTCAGCAGGTTTCAGTGATCATAAATAGTAAGGGTATAATGGTCCCCTGGTACCAAGATGAGGGGAAGTTATATGGAATAATAGATGGAATCAGGAAGGGATAATGGTCCCCTGGTACCAAGAGGAGGGTAAGTTATATGGAAGAATAGATGGAATCAGGAAGGGATAATGGTCCCCTGGTGCCGAGATGAGGAGAAGTTATATGGAATAATAGATGGAATCAGGAAGGGATAATGGTCCCCTGGTACCAAGATGAGGGGAAGTTATATGGAATAATAGATGGAATCAGGAAGGGATAATGGTCCCCTGGTACCAAGAGGAGGGTAAGTTATATGGAAGAATAGATGGAATCAGGTAGGGATAATGGTCCGCTGGTACTAAGATGAGGGCTTGAATGTTTATAAAATACTTTTGTTATAACCTTCCATAAATATACTAATGTTGTGTCATGGCGCTATTTTCTAATAGAGTGCAGGAAGAGTAAGGCCTGGTGAAGATAACGTACCCGTTACTGAAACATTGCCTGTGTAAATAGATAGTTGACTTACAAATCAACCGCATTTATTACTTAAACAATTAGTGTAAACATGATTAATAATACATTTCAGTTTATTGGTTTGAAGTTATTGTGCAATTGTTCGCAAAATAGGTTTAGAAATGTAGATTCTGATGTTGCTACACCCATACTTGATTTTAAACAGAAATATTACATTAGGTTGAAAAAAAATCTTGGTAATATATAAATATAGATTTCATCATCGAAATTTTAATTATAAGATAAAACCTCGAATTAAAATTAATGCTTAAAATTAAAATGAAGATGTGTTGAAATTAATTTTAAAAACTGTAACGATTAACTTTTTATGACATGAAAGGAGAGTTTTAGATTATACCTGTACCTAATAATAGCTGAACCATGGCTAAATGAAGACAACCTGTATTGTGTATATAAATGTTCTTTGTATATTTTATAAAAGTAGATTAAATTTATTCTGTATCATTTATTATGTATATATACAGTACTTTGAAGTATTTTTATGTTATATTAAAAGTTTATTATATGTTTATAAGATACAATAATGTGATGAAGCCAAATCTTTATATAATGTATATGTTTGCATTGTTGGGTGCACTTAGTATTTGACCTTGAATGCACATGTTAGCGATAGTGTAAAATGTAGTGTTTTACTTGTCAACACTTCATCATTCGAGGATCGTTCGTTGTCAGTAGTGATATATAGGGATATTTTGCTGGTGTAAATGGTGTTTGTTCTTTTAACTTCATGCATGCAAGGATGAAAGTGTATTCACACTGTGAATGATTTCTCTATAATTTTGTTTACCAATAAGAACAAGTACACCTCAAATGATGAATTTAAGAGGTCTGTTGAATAAATATGCAAACTTATCTATGGCAGCTATGGTGCGAAGTATAGTTCCGACCACTAGCTTGCACATAGCCTGAAAGCAAGTGCGCTATCAGTACTCTTCTTAATCTTGTGCCTCATATTGAGTTTATATCTGTTGAATTTGTTTTTACTGTTCATCAAATAGAGATTAAAAATAATGTTTTTCAAACCTTAGGAACAAAGTTATTGTTATTTTGAGGGCTGTTTATGGTGATATTTCTATTTAGAATTCACCATTGTTCTCAACTGAATTTTTCCTGTCTGCAACACATGCAACCCTTGCAAATTTTTTATCTAGTTTCAGCAAAGTGTACACAGTTCTATTAAACTCAAATGTTTACTTAGGGATATATTTATCAGGGATTAATCGAAACATTCAATTAATCAGCAATCATTTGCAAGGTTTTTTGGATGACCGTTGAAGGAATGTTTTCAACACAGAAGATTTAAGGTCATCCTAGCCTAGTATTGTCTTTGACATCATTTTGGCCATCTTTAAAACATTTAATCCACTTACAAATAGATGTTTTCTTTAGAGAATTATTACTATAAACAACCTTTCAACATTCACTTAATGTTGTTTGTTACACGAAATCATAACACTCACCAAACTCATCTCATCACAAAACTACTTCACATACCAACACAAATTCTATACACAGAAAGACGGCCTATGGGTTTCCCCATCTCAGGCATCCTAGCAGAAATATTCTTACATCACATTGAACAATAATACATTCTACAGAACAAAAAACACACTCAAAAAATAATTTATTACCATAGATATGTAGACGACATTTTAATATTATACAACGGCAAATTGAACAACTACACAATTACATTAATGCCATACACCAAAATCTCACATTTACCCTCGAATTAGATGAAAACAATGAAATAAACTCACTGATAATAATACATCTAATCACCCCACACAACACAAACACGCTGCATTTAATTATATGTTACACTGCCTAATCAATATACCTATGTCAATTAAAACAACCTCTCACCACAAATTAAACAAATTTTATTTTAACCTTATGTACATTTCGACTACAAAGTAATCATCTTCATAAGGTTAAAATAAAATTTGTTGAATTTGTGGTGAGAGGTTGTTTTAATTAATATAAACATTTACGCCACAGTTGCTTTAAGTTGTTGTAATATACCTATGCTATAAAAAGACTGATGAAGAACTCAATACAATAAAATACATTGCTTAACAAAACGGCTACCAGCATACACATGATAATTAAACATAAACAACATCCCCAAACGGCCACGCGAACAAACCACACAAAAAACAGCAAATACATATCCCTCACCTACCACAACAAAAACACACAAAATAGCTTTCACATTCAAAAAACTTCATTATCAAATATCTTACAAAACAACAAACACTTCAAGGCAGCACATACACAACCCTTTCAAAAACAAACAGACAAATACAATCTATCAGGCATTTACAAATTAACATGTAACGATTGTCCCAGCTATTATATCGACCAAACCAGTAGGTCATTCTACACACATTTCGAAGAATACATTACCCAAAGAAACCACACAAATCCAAAATCCAGCTACGCAACACACCTTATAAAAAAGCCACACACACATGGACATACATACTTATTTAAACAATCTCCACATATTAAAATAAAGTAAAAAACTAACAAGTTTAGAAAAATATGAAATATACAAACACTAGGCAACAGATAAAAGAATACATTTTAAATGAACACACACATTTTCAAGCCAACACCCTGTTTCATTACATAGCACACAACCAACTTAACCCACCCCCACTACACTCATAAATCTCATGCTGACAACCTTTATACCTTGTGAGACGCTGCAAGTAGAGGCTTTGCTTCGTAAAAGGAACAATTGTTTTGACACACGTCATCAAGTAAGCCCTTACGTTTTCACTGAGTTAAATATCATTTAATTATAGATTCATTCAATATCTGAAGAGTTCCCAAGCTTCAATAGGCTTTCAGTGATCCGTCGATCTCTACTTTGATGAACAATAAGAACAAGCACATAGTCAGCTTGTCATTCCGATGAGTGCTGACGACTCATTTAATCTCAGATATGTGCCAACAGGTGGGCATCAGAGTTGCTATATTGGATCAGTTTGCTTATTTTCTGAATAAAGCTTATATGGCAAGAAAGGATATGTTAACTAAATCTTTCTATAGTTAACATACTCTATGCTCTTTTAATGGCTTGCTTCTATTCACATTGCCAACATGTGCCTTTCAGGCATTGCACATCTCTTAATAGTCAATAATATGTAGATTAAAACTTTTGTTTTATAAAATGTAATGAAATATAGGTCTATTAAATATGCACAAAATGTATAATGTATTGTAAAAATATTTTTTGTGCACTTTATATATAACAATGAAAGCTTGATTAATCAGTTTAAATTGCAGGGTAAACTAAATTAATTTTTCCTAATATTACAAAATTGAATACTATACAGCAAAATATGCACACACTTTACATAACTCTCACTCGTATAAAAACAATTTACATTAATTACTTTATTAGCATAAGTTTGCCAAATGAACAAAGTTCCTGTGAATTAAGAAATCGTTTTATTGATTTTTGTGGTAAAATTTTCATAATTTTATATGCAGTATTATATTTCAGGCCATAATTGTTAATGATTAATTGGTACATTTTACTGTTCCAAATATTTAAAAATTATAACATTTATTTTGTATTAATAAGTTTTTAGTTGAAGATTGTTCACTTACATAAATAAATTTAGCAATATCCCTTACAATATTTTGTCACTTCACAAAATGACAGACAAACTGATAAAATGTCTTTTTCATATAGGTGATAAGGGATGTATTAACACATGCAGACCAAATTTTGACTAAATATTTTTGTGTTAGAAAACACTTTAAACACTACTATTATTATCACTTAGTAGGAAATTGAAATTTTTGAACTGTTACTCAGATGCAGGCCATATGGAACAAATAAACTAACAACAATAAATAAATATATATATATGAAAAACATTGGATAACGTAAAATATCAAGAATATATATATATATATATATATATATATATATATATATATTTATTTATTTAACAATATCCATTGTTTTTCCTAACTTCACATATATATATATATATATATATATATATATATATATATATATATGAAGTTAATATATTACTATTTTTGAGTAATTTTATCCACCATTAAGTGCAATAATTTTACCTTGAGTGATGAGGCACCTTTCGGTCTTTGACCATTGTCGAATCACTGATTTTTCTCTGCTGTGGATGCTACGTCTGTGAAGCCGGTGTTTGTTGAAGTTACGCGCACTATTTCTTGATCTGTGTGTATGATATTTCTGTATAGTATGTCTTCTGTATATGTTGTTTGTAAATTCATTAAGTTGTTGTGTACACAACACATATTGCACTTAATGGTGGATAAAATTACTCAAAAATAGTAATATATTAACTTCATAAAGTCAGTGCAACGGAAAAACAATGGATAATGTTAAATATCAAGAATATATATATATATATATATGTAAGGTCTCGATAATTCGAGGTAGATGGGACCGAGACCTCCACAAATTACTGAAAACTCGAATTACATGGAAATACGTACCTGTGCATTAGGAAAAAACAGGAGTTCTAATGAACCACAATATTATAATTAAGAATGCACAAAATAAGTTTGTAGAACTTTATTGACTGAAGTCATAAAAAAAAAAAATTACTTTATTCGGAAGTTACACGTCTGGGTCTCCTTCAAAGTACTCTCCTCCCCAACACACACACACTTATCCCAACGGTGTTTCCACTTGTTAAAACAGTCCTGGTACGCTTCTTTTGTGATGGTTTTCAGCTCCTTCGTCGCATTTGCCTTAATCTCCGAAATCATTTCAAATCTTCTTCCTTTGAGGGGTTTTTTGAGTTTTGGGAATAAGAAAAAGTCACAAGGAGCAAGATCAGGTGAGTGGGGGGGGGGAAAGAACAGTGATCGAGTGTTTGGCCAAAAATTCACGAGTTCTGAGTGCTGAGTGAGCTGGAGCGTTGTCGTGATGGAAAAACCAGTTATCACTTCTCCACAGTTCTGGCCTTTTGCGTCGGACGGCGTCCCTCAGACGTTTCAGTACTTCAATGTAGGTAATCTGGTTCACTGTAGAGCCTTCAGGGAGGTACTCGTAGTGAACAACACCCTTAGCATAAAAAAAAACTCAGTATCACCTTGACATTCGACCGAACTTGGCGAGTTTTTTTGGGCGTAACCACACACCCATGATTCATCACCGGTTATAATTCTTGACAAAAAGTTCTCATCTTCATTTGAACGATCAAGCAGTTCCCGACATACCCGGACGCGATTGGCTTTTTGGTTGTCGGTCATCAGGCGTAGCACAGATTTCGCAGCAACGCGGTGCATCTTCAATTTTTTGGTCAAAATCTTGCAACAAGATCCAACTGTTATCCCAAACTCCTCGGAAAGCTCCCTAATGGTCAGACGTCGATTTTCGCGCACCAGGGAGTTGATTTTGTCAATGTGTGGGTCATCAGTTGACATTGAAGGACGTCCAGGACGCTCATCGTCATCAATTGACTGTCGGCCACCCTTGAAACGTTCATGCCTCTTGAAATATGCAGTACGCTTCATGGCAACATCGCCGTAGGCCGTGTTAAGCATGGCAAATGTTTCTGTTGCAGATTTACCTAGTTTTACACAAAATTTCACAGCAATTCGTTGCTCCTTAAAGCTGTCCATTTTACAATTCAACAAATGAAGATATGTGCGACTGAAATACCGCGTTTTAATCAGCTGATTTATACAAACCTAGCGACACCAAGCGGATTCTCCTGAAACTAACTTGAGCAGCGAAATTCAAACAGTCAGCGTATTTTTTGAAGAGACCTAGTACATGGATTTAGGATCTTGTTGCTATTCATGATGAGCTGATTGTTAATTACTTATTACACTTTTGCTATTACTTGCGACCAGACTTTTTGTTAACTAAAGGTTGTTTGGTAAGACGAAAACGTTTCCTCCAAGTGTAAGTTAACAATTTAACAACCTTTAGTTAACAAAAAGTCTGGTTGCAAGTAATAGCAAAAATGTAATAAGTGGATTTAGGATTATCAAACTGTTTAGTAAAAGAGATCTTAAAATGAAATGTCTAAATGCATTTATTTCTTAACCATTAATAGATATCATAAATGTTTATATTTTGTACATTGAAAGTACTCTGAACACTCAAACTGTGTAAAATATTTTCGTTTTTTGGTTGTCAAAGTGAATTGAATATTTTCTATATTTACACATCACAGTATTAAAAGACAGGTCTTACTAATAATGCTTGTCTTCCATAAAGAGATAGGTTTGTAACTTATAATAAAATTTATAATTTTTATATAGTATATTAACAAAATTAGTTTCAAATATTTCAAGTAACTTATAAAATATATACAAATAATTTTTAAGGAAATAACACTATTTAAATTTAAAAACAAAATTCATATTACTAAATTAAATTGCAATTTTTAGCTTTGTCTTGATAATTTGATATAAAGTATCACTATGATAAAGCTAGAAATGGTTATTTGTATTAGTACTGTGGAATATTCAAAAAATCCTAGCATCAATAAGGTATTTTGTACAAGTTTTACTAGAGTACTATTTTTATTATTTACAAACTTAAACCTAATTCTTAAAACATTAACTTTACGTAATTTATTGTTTTTGTAATTTTAACTTTAGATAATGATTGTTGTTTTTTTAATATATTTTCTCGTAATTATACAGGGTCTTATTTTAAGTTCTTTGTATTGTGTGTAAATTTTATAATCCGTTTCTCTTATACATGACTTGATTGAATCAGTATTTGTCTGTAAATATTGTCTTTTTGAAAGATTGCAAAAATTGTTTTAAAACCTAAAATCGTTTAGGATAAAGTCTACTATTCATGTGAAATGTTTTCAGTTTAATAGCTACAGTTTTGGTCCACTAAATAATTTTTAGTCCCTTGATAAAAAGTTTTACTTCTTGAATTTTATAGTCCATTATGTTCGGTGGATCTTATTAATCACTTAAACAATAGTTTATGACTATCCGAACTTTGAATTTAGTAAATTTGTTAAAACTTACTGAGACAGAACATTTTCGATCGCTATCTCCCGATCTTCATCGGTGTCTTCTGCTTGGAGGGTCAAGTGGTGACGGTTTTAAAGGTAGGTTTTCGATAGTATCAAAGAGTATGTGTTATTTGTATTGTGTTTGTTCGTTTAATATGTTTATACTTTGTGTGTCTGTAAATTTCATATTGTTCTAGTGTGTTGAGATGTGGTCCTTTTTTTGTTGATGTGTAGGATTTCTAGGTTATGGTAAACGTCTGTGTATTTGTGTCCTGTTTCTTTTATACATTTATGTCTTGTAGATACAGGATACAAATACACAGACATTTACCATAACCTAGAAATCCTACATATCAACAAAAAAGGACCTCATCTCAACACACTAGAACAATATGAAATTTACAGACACACAAAAACACAACTCTTTGATACTATAAAAAACCTAACTTTAAAACCGGCACCACTTGACCCAACATGAAGATCGGCACATAGCGATCGAAAACGTTCTGTCTCAGTAAGGTTTCACAAATTTACAAAATTTAAAGTTCAGATAGTCATAAACTATTGTTTAAGTGATTAAAAAGTTTTACATTGTGAAAGTTATTTTACAGTCTCAATGTAAACATTTTGTTGAATCATGTATAAAAATAAAAACACTTTGACTAGTATTTAAATATTTTTTATACATATTGAAAGAATGAGTGTGAATTAATTCATTAAATAATTTTTTTTTTAATTTAGCAGGGGAAATGGAGACACTTTCAGGGTGTGTTCCTCAGTATAAATTACTAAAAAAAGAGTTCATTTAAACTATATCTAAAAATGCTTCGTTAAAGAGCTACAGCTGGCAAAACAATCTTCTAAACTTCATTTCCCCATCACAATGTAACCATACTAAAATTTCTAGGGCGTAATTGGAGGTAGAATTCAGTGTATTCTAAATAAAAAGAACTTACAAGTTGAATGAAATAATAAAGTCTAAGGAATTGTCTTTGCCTCTCCAAACTGTCACCATAATGAAATATATGTATATCAGTCCTAATGAGTTCTCGGAATGGCAGAACTCAGAGTTTCTATTGCCTTGCTTATCTTTATAACTAACTTATCAGCTGGCCCTTTACGTCAATTTGGTACTCTAGGTGAGTTAGTCATGCAGGCATACATAGTCTTTTATTAATCTGCCTTACAGTCTGTAAGGTTGTGGGGTGGGTCTTATCAGCGGTATTACCTTGCTTATCTTTATAACTAACTTATCAGCTGGCCCTTTACGTCAATTTCGTACTCTAGGTGAGTTAGTCATGCAGGCATACATAGTCTTTTATTAATCTGCCTTACAGTCTGTAAGGTTGTGGGGTGGGTCTTATCAGCGGTATTACCTTGCTTATCTTTATAACTAACTTATCAGCTGGCCCTTTACGTCAATTTGGTACTCTAGGTGAGTTAGTCATGCAGGCATACATAGTCTTTTATTAATCTGCCTTACAGTCTGTAAGGTTGTGGGGTGGGTCTTATCAGCGGTATTACCTTGCTTATCTTTATAACTAACTTATCAGCTGGCCCTTTACGTCAATTTCGTACTCTAGGTGAGTTAGTCATGCAGGCATACATAGTCTTTTATTAATCTGCCTTACAGTCTGTAAGGTTGTGGGGTGGGTCTTATCAGCGGTATTACCTTGCTTATCTTTATAACTAACTTATCAGCTGGCCCTTTACGTCAATTTCGTACTCTAGGTGAGTTAGTCATGCAGGCATACATAGTCTTTTATTAATCTGCCTTACAGTCTGTAAGGTTGTGGGGTGGGTCTTATCAGCGGTATTACCTTGCTTATCTTTATAACTAACTTATCAGCTGGCCCTTTACGTCAATTTCGTACTCTAGGTGAGTTAGTCATGCAGGCATACATAGTCTTTTATTAATCTGCCTTACAGTCTGTAAGGTTGTGGGGTGGGTCTTATCAGCGGGCGGATCACCGGCAGTCCTAAAGTCTGTGGTCGAGTTGTCATAAAGTGATGTGCTGTGGTAAACTTCATTTGATCCTGTGTCGTCAGAGTCCTCAGGGTTGCACTTATATCTGCTTATTTTGTGTTTCCTTTGTTAATGTAAGGTGTTTAAATATCTTGTTTCAAACTATTATTATATTACTTATGAAGATTGCTGAATAAGGCTATACTACCACGTGGTGAAAGGTTAACATTTAAAACAAACACTTTTAATTAATCTACAGAGGTTATTCACTTAACTACAGGTTGACATGACGTTATTGCGATCTGAGTTAGGTCTTGCAGGTAAATTCATGCGTATAGAACAATTAGGGTTGTGGTTAGCCTTTTAAACTGAACACATTAAATGGTTGTTAACTGGCTGCCATACTAAAATGCAATGAACTGAGAGGGCAATATGGCGGCATTAAAACTTAACAATGGGAATGCGAATTGAAAATGTGTGATACAGCGAGCCATCTAGCATTCAAAACTGTGACACTAATATCAACTGTTGTAGCTTTAAAGAAAATGGAGAAATGTTTAAGTGTAAGATGGAAGAGGTTAGGTACCATTCTTGACACTAGTCTTTTGTAACTTTATTTTTTAGTTATGGTGATAAACTTCAAAGGGCAGTGACACTATATATAGATCTGTATTGGTCCCTAAACATTTAATTTTAAAAATATATTGTTAATAATATTTTAAAAATACGTGTTAATGCGTTTGAATATTTTTCTAAAAAAAGACTTTTTAAAATCAATGTGTCAGTTCATTTTAAATGAAATTCGATAAATTTTACATTTCAATTAACACCCCATAAATATTATTATGGTTTTATTGTAACAGGAAAACTGATATCCAAGTGAAATCTTTTGCCAGCCGTAACTAGTTTAACAAGTATTTCTAGACATATGTTTATACATACCTCTTTCTTTAGTTTCACAAGATGAACAAGCCTTAAACATTTGTCTCTTGGATACCCTGTATAATCCACAATTGAAACAATCTATTATACTTGTTTATGTTTATATGCCTTCGCATTTATATTTTATGTTTATTACTAATTTTTTGGTATGCCTAAATTCCTGTATGTTGTTCCATAGTTCACTTTCAGATATTAATTGCATAAAATAATTTTTATTTGAAATGAAAATTTTAACAAAATAAGTGTCTAAAGTGCTTGTGCAGTAATATTTTCTTTAACAAAATAAAAAATATTAGATAGATACCAAAACTGGTAGGCTCCTTAAAGGCAACAGTCTAATTTACCTTTAATAAATGAAATGATAGTATCATTTTTCTTAATTTTTATTGCCAAATGTATGACAATATTTCAGTAGATTTAAAATTTTTTAAATTAGCGCTTATTAATTTGTAATGGGTATTTATTTGCATTTATTGTGATTTTCTCTTGTTGAACACTCTAATTAAGAAACTATTGACAAAAGGTCTGAATACATGTATAGACCAAAAATGTGCCTAGTCTGTGTAATATATAGCCTTAAGTGCCTTTTTCTATTTATTTATGTTGACCAACTTCAGCTTTTCTTCATTTCTCTGTAAAATTATATTTAATAAACACTGATGTTTTTACAACACTATTTTATTACTTTTTTTCCAAATAAATCCTTGTATAATCTTATGGCCAATTATAACCATTGTTCTTAAGAACTAGTTTTGTTAGGATGGTTACTTTTAATAAAATACTATACAAAATTAAATAATGTTTCTATTAAAATTTAAAAAAATTATATATACATTATCTGAGCATAAACAACTTTACAAACAATGCTTAGTTTATGCACTGTATTACATTAACTAATATCTTTAGACTAACTTGCAATGAGGCGTGTTGCAAATTCTTATTGTGTTGCACCAATATTCAGATACATCATCATAGTTGTGTTGCAATATGTTTCTACTTATATTTGGCCAAACATCGATGAAGTATATAATTTCTTCTGTAAGTTTATCTTGTCTAATGAAGGAATCAAATCACCAATTTTTCAAAAGCATTTTGTGGAAGATTTTTTTAAATTTCGGATCAAACAAAGCTAAGTCCTAGTAAAAATTTTTATTTTTCAAATTGATTTTTAATTGTAATAATTGTATCTACAATGCAATTAACCACATTTACTCTAAAGGATTCTTCAGAACATTTTAAGTTTTCATCATGTTGTTCTTCAGGTATCTTCTTGACTTTTCCTTAATGAGTTCTTTTAAAATCGATTTCAATTTCTTATATGTTTGAGATTTCCACTGTCCGAAGATAGTTTCATTTTTTTTTTGAAATTAGAAACAAATTTCTTTGGTGCTGTCAAAGTTTCTATGAATTTCCGTTGCACTGTTTTTAATCTAGAACAGGGGTACCCGCAGCCTCTGACGTGTTATTTTGTGGCATGCTGGCCACTCTAAAATGTTGCTTTTGAATGTAGTGAAATGTAATACTTTTCTATAGGGAAAGGCATAAGCGAGCACATTCTGTTCATATGTACATTGTAGATCCAATACTGACATGGTTATGGAAATATTTAATCTTAATGTACTCTATGTGTATGAGTAACCGAGATTATAAGTAAGACATTCTGTGACAGACAAATTGTTTTCCGAGTAATTACTTGCAAGGCAGGAAATGGACCCGTATTTGTTTACGTTTAAAGTCTTCATATATCGATGAATACATGTCACTAAGCATTCATGATAAAGTTGCTGTTTCCCATCACTTTTATACTCGATGACAAACTGAATTGAGTCAGTTGTTCATTAACACCGGACTAGTAAAGATGTGTGGTAGTATGGTATTTATTGTGCGAATTCATCAGTTGTGCCAGTAAAGATTGGCACCTTTGTGAGATGTGATGGGATTCTGAAATCTCAGTGTCAAAATAAAGTAAAATTGAAGAAGAGGGGCAGTGTTTTTTTTTTTAAAGATAAGTGGACAAAATTATATTTTTTTATTCAATATCAAAATGCCATCAATATTTATTGTCTTATTTGCAAAAAAAAAACTGTTGGTGTCATGAAAGATTTCAATTTAAAAAGACATGAATCTAAGCATTCAAAAACATATAGTAATTTTATAGGGCAACTGAGAAAAGACAAAGTAAACGATTTGAAAAATATATTAACAAGTCAACAAAATCTATTAAAAATTGCAGTAAAAATTCGGAATCAGTAGTTAAAGCAAGTTTTGAAATTTCGAAAATATTAAACATTTGAAACCTTTTGCAGATGAAGAAATAGTTAAGGAATGTTTAATGGCCGCAGGTGATATTTTATTTCCGGATAAAACCCAATTAGTTTCACAGATTAGCCTAAGCTGAATGACAAGAGGTTATAGAGTTAAAGATATTGAAAATATTTTGAAACAGAGAATCTCCAAATTCAAGTGGTTTTCCATTGCGTTGGACAAAACTGTTGACTTCAGTTGAAGCCTAGCTTGCTATTTTTGTACGAGGCGTTGATACAGATTTTAGCATCACTAAAGAGCTGTTAAGATTGGTTCCTATGAAGGGCACATTAGGTTTCGATATTTACCAGGAAACAAAAGTTTTCGAACATTTTGAATTGAAAATGCGTATGGATAAACTATGGCAACTGATGGCGATTTTGATTGGGGAAATCATAGGTTTAGTGTCATACCTTGATAGAGACTGTAGTTTATATGGAAATGAGCTCATAACTTTTCACTGTCTTCTTCATAGACCAAATTTGGCTTCGAAATTATTACAAATGGATCATGTTAACAAAGTTGTTCCTAGAGTTAAAAATACTATTCGTAGGGAAGACTTGTCCATCGCCAATTTAAAGAATTTATCGATAATGAGTTCGAAGATGTAATTTATTATACTCATATTCGATGGTTGAGTGCAAGCAAAGTTTTAAGAAGTGTTTAGTCTTCGTGAAGAAATTGATATTTTTCTTTCTGATCGTGGTATAACAGTATTTGCATTTAAAAATAGAGACTGGTTATGTCTCTATTTATAGAGGTCGATAATGTAAACGCAGACATAGATAATGCATATGTCACATTCAAGACTATTTATAGCCGAGATTAGCTGACATTTGTTTACAATCTTATGATGACAAATTATGTTTTCGGACGTCCAAGCATTTTAACAATGACTCTTATCTACAGCAGGCTGTTCCCACCTCGAGTAGGTTCATTCACTTCAATAG